>CM035795.1:15127179-15634679 GCA_020466265.1 Siphamia tubifer
GGTATGGCTGACAGCTCAGGTCCCAGACTGACTGTGAAAGCGACTGTTGGAGTGGGTGTTTATTTATGTGACAGACACTCATTCACTGACGACGACATCAGAGCAGCAGCAGATGTTGAACACGGATGAAAGCAGCAGGGGGCGGAGTCAAACTGGTTCTTTAGGTAAATCAGACCAGAGGGGTAGAGAAAACACTTCCATAAACTCCTGTTTTATAAAATGGACAACCAAATATGGATGTATGACTGTACGTATATACTTACTTCAGTATATACCTACTGTATCTATATACTTACTTCAGTATATACCTTCTTTAGCTACAGTATATACAGTGGTACCTATACAGACGAAATTCATTCATTCCAGAAGTGTTTTCATAACGTGAATTTTTTGTAAATAGTCACATTTTACATGTAAAAGTCCCAATTCGTTCCAAGGCCCCCCAATACTACCCTTCAAACCCTTTAAAAATTATACAAATTTACCAATTTTGTATGAAATATGTGTTAAAAGAAAATGTAGATTTAGATTTTAGCCCATCCAGGCTAACACCTGCTGTTAACCCCGGGTTTTACCTGTGAGTGCATGGCTTCTGTCAGCCCTAAATATTGTTAGCCCATCCAGGCTAATGGCGGTGTCCGGGCCAGAAGAGTTGAGCCACGTCTTTGTGAGAATGAGGATGCAGCAGTCTGGTGTATCTGGTGTTTGGCGTTTAAATCCAGCTTCAGGTTGTCCAGTTAGTTTTCCAGTGAGCGTACGTTGACGAGCAGGACTGATGGAAGCGGTGGTCGGAACGGGTTAGCACTTATCTTACCTGTAAATCCACCGTGACAGCTGCACTTCTACTTCCTCTCATGCTGCCTCCGATGTCTCCAGAGGCAGCCTCTGTGGGGGGAGACTCCGCTGTAGAACGCTGGATCTGACCGGCCTAGCAGACCGAGATTCTGTAGAGAACCGTCAGTGGCAAAGTTTTTAACAATTTTTCTTAAGCTGATGATAGTCTATATATATATATATATATATATATATATATACATATATATATATATACATATATATATATATATATATATATATATATATATATATATATATATATATATATATATATACATATATATATATATATATATATATATATATATATATATATATATATATATATATTTAGTTCAGACAGTGGTGTTAAATAAAAACACACTCATTCATGCAGATTATTGTGTGAATAAACACTTAATGTCACTTCAGATAAAATACACATGATAGGAAGGACACACAACACACATGTACACACAGCACACATGTACACACTACACACATGAACACACAGCACACATGTATACAAGCACAGTGTGTTCCAGTTGAACTGATGCAGCAGGGTCTTCCCCAAGGGAGGAGTTGGGGGGGGGGTGTAATTGGCAGAGATAATGTAATGAATCTCACATTAATGAGGGTAATTATCCACTAGACAGACACCAGTCAGACATTTAAGGAACCATTAGTGCAACAAACACAAGGGCAATGCAACAGACAAAAGAGCAACACAACAGACACAAGAGCAATGCAACACATGGACACAGTTTAGTCACTTAAAAAGCATTAGTGCAACATAGAAGAGCAACGCAACAGACAGAAGAGCAACGCAACAGACAGGTACCAGTCAGTCACTTAAGGAGCCTTTAGTGCAACCAACAGCAGAGTAATGCAGCCAATGGCTCAAAAACACCAAAAGCTACAAAAAAACCCCATTAAAACCTCATTGTATCTGCTAATATATTCCTAAATGCTATGGATTCCTGGTGTGTACACACACACACACACACACACACACACACACACACACACACACACACACACACTACCAGACACACACACACACACACTCACACACTACCAGACACACACACACACAAACAGATGCTTACTTGGGTTTAGCTCTTCTTCTGACATCCATTCTCATCTGCTTGTTTTGCTCATGTGACTAGTTAACATTGAAGTGGAACACAATTTAAACTGTTTACACATTTTATATTTTACCTAGTTATACAGTTTGCACAATTTATACAGTTTACACATTTTACAGTTTACCCAGTTTATACATTTTACAGATTACACAGCGGGTGGTTCAGCCCTGACTGGTACTGAAGTGAGCAGAGAGTGAAGGAGGAATGGGGGGGGGGGGCTCCAATGGTAATTAGAAGGAAACGAGCCAGGAGGCATTTTATAGAAGAATGAGTGACAACATAGAGAGAGAAAATGCTGACAGTTTAGAAGAACAGGCCTGTGTGTGTGTGTGTGTGTGTGTGTGTGTGTTACATACATATCCATACATTTGCTGCACTACTCCACATAATCATAATAACGAGTGCATACCTCCACCAGTGTGAAGTAGACTAGTCTGTGTTAGACTGGTCTGTGTTGAACCAGTCTGTGTTAGACTGGTTTATATTAGACTGGTTTATGTTAGACTGGTCTGTGTTAGACTGGTCTATCTTATACTAGTCTGTGTTGGAACAATCTGTGTTAGACTGGTCTATGGTCTGTCAGACAGTCAATCTTCTTTCCATGTGAATGATACTGGCCCGTGCCCGTCGTCATGGAAACAATCAAACACCTCAGCTCTGACTGAATGTAGGTCATGAGCTGTGATTCTGAGGCAGGAGCCACAGCATTGACACATTCAATCATCAAAGACACCACACACACACACACACACCAGATACCCCCTCCACACCAGAAGTAGATTCAAGACTCCATAAAATGTCTCAATAGTTCTGGTATTATTTAGCTCTTGTGAGGATTTGATAAGTTATTGTTCGGCTTCATTAGCAGTAACAGTGAGAAGGCAATGGTAGTAACCAGAAGAAGGCTAGCAGTAACTAATAGCATGCTATAGTAGTAAACAGAAGAAGGATAGCAATAGCAACTAGCATACTATAATAAAAAACAGAAGGTTAGCAGTGGCTACTAGCATGCTATAGTAGTAAACAGAAGAAGGATAGCAATAGCAACTACTATAATAATAAACAGAAGAAGGCTAGCAGTAGCTACTAGCATGCTATAGTAGTAAACAGAAGAAGGATAGCAATAGCAACTAGCATACTATAATAATAAACAGAAGAAGGCTAGCAGTAGCTACTAGCATGCTATAGTAGTAAACAGAAGAAGGATAGCAATAGCAACTAGCATACTATAATAATAAACAGAAGAAGGTTAGCAGTATCAGCTAACTGGGTATGGTGGTAAACAAAACAATGCTAGCAGTAGCAGCTAGCAAGCTATGATAGTAAACAGAAGAAGGCTAGAAGTACCAGCTAACAGGCTAGCGTAGTAAACAAAAGAAGGCCTGTAAAAAGACTCAAACTTCCCATCATTACTGAATAGTGAAGGATTCTTTCAACAGGATTGACTCATTTCAGTGAATAAGCTGAATCAATTCAGCAGCGCTTTGCTAATATAACTATCTATTTTCAAATAAGCTGTATGTGTGTGTGTGTGTATTTACACACACACACACACACACAAGAGCTGGAAATAAAATCGAATCTTTGACTTAGTCCAAGAGCCAAACTCAGCCAAAATCAATCAAATACAAAAGCTTTTTGCATTTGTTATTCTTTAAATCCCGCCTCCAGGCCTCAGGGGTCGACTGAATATGTTCCTCATTTATAAAATAGCCCCAACATTTCAGCTATAATAAAAGGTAATTGGTTGTGTGTGTGTGTGTGTGTGTGTGTGTGTGTGTATTGTATTTGTAATTGCTGAATGTGTAGCCATATAATAATGAGACTTTTCCCATGTGACAAACCCTTGGTGGACGACAGTAATAACAGTCTGACGGTGGCTTTAATAATGAGGACTAACGGTGTGAAATCACCACAGTAACGGGTTGTTCCTGGGTTTTGTGGTCACAGTCAGTGAATGGAAAAAATCACACCTTATCTTAGCTAATGATAACAGGGTTAGAGCAGAGTGTTTAAAGAATGAAACCAACACAGATATTTATTTAACCCTTTACAGGCACTCATTCAAATATGTTGAAATTCAACATTACAACCTCCTTCTCGGTCGCCATGACAACACTATGCCTCTTCTTGCCATCAAGCATTCCAGCAGCCTATGGTGAAAAGTTAAAACCATGTAATAAAACAGTACTTGTATGACCGTAAATGGAGCAAAACCAGTGGTTAGTGTTTTGTGTTTGTATGGAGGAGGCCTGGCTGTAATGGACCAACCAGGACAGTGGAGGTGGGGCTAGAGAATGGACCAACCAGGACAGTGGAGGTGGGGCTAGAGAATGGACCAACCAGGACAGTGGGAGCAAGGTTGGAATGGACCAACCAGGATGGTGGAGGCAGGACTGGAACTTTGTATAACATCTGTAAGAAACTAATGCTCCCGCCATGAATGACTATGGACTCCAGATTTTATACAAACTGGCAGATTCATACAAACTTTAATTTTAACACTTCTTCTTCTTCTTCTTGGAAAATGAAAACATCTCGTCTAAAATATAAAAATAGTAAAACAAACAAACAAACAAAAAACCCCACCCCAAATCCACTAGCCTTCACCATCCACCTGGACCTGAACATGGCTGTCCACTAATTTTTTTTCCCCTGTGTTTTTATTGTGGAACTGATTAAACAGGTCTGAAAAAGCAGCTGATTTAGCAGAAAACAATCGAGTCACAACTAAAACTACTTGAACAAAATTACATTCATTCTTTTTTTTTTCTTTTGCTTTAATGTTGTTCATTTTTTTGTATGTTATTTATTATTTTGTAAATATTTTATTTGTTTTTGTTCATTTCGTTGCTTATTTTGTAAAAGTTTCTACATTTTGATTTTTATGATTTCTTCATTTTTGTTCGGTTTGTCTTTTGTTCATGTTACTTATTGTTTTGTTGGCTTATTATTCATTTGTGTTCCTTGTATTGATCATTGTGACAATTTTACTTAATTTTTCATCTTATTTTCATTTAGGTACAGGGTATTGTGTTTATTTTTTTTGGGGGGGGGTTTAACAACATTTCAACAGAACAAGAACAATGGTTGTAGAGATCAGTGGTCATATGGTTAGATTAAACTGAATTAAATTTAATTACATTAATTGAGATTCATTATCATCGGCCTCCTTCCATCTCAGGAGACGATGGATTTCACAGTAGATCATATTAGATCAGGTATTAGATCATATTAGACCAGACCAGATTAGGGTTAGATTACACTGTATTGATCCTCCATTGGTCAGTCCTTCCCTCTTGTTATGTGTCAGTGGATATTTCAGCTCCAGTTCACATCTCTCTCTCTCTCTCTCTCTTTCTCTCTCTCTCTCTCACACACACTCACACACACACACACACACAGATGCATTAGTATTCATGCTCATATTCCTCTGACTGCAGCAGCAGCACAGGCTGCTCACACAACACACACTGACAACATATCCTACTGCTGGAGGAGCACACACACTGAATACACAACTATACACTCACACCACATCTGATTGCTGCAGAGGCTGCTTACACTGTGTGTGTGTGTGTGTGTGTGTGTGTGTGTGTGTGTGTGTGTGTGTGTGTGTGTGTGTGTGTGTGTGTGTGTGTGTGTGTCTGTTTGGCTAACAGTTTTTTGCTATTCGTCTGTGTTGTTGTACCTGGGTGAAGCTAAAGCTCATACTCCGTCTTTCCTCGTCTTCTCTTCCATGTCCTCCATCCTCTTTCTCTCCATCCTCTGTTCCTCCATCCTCTTTCTCTCCACCCTCTGTTCCTCCATCCTCTTTCTCTCCACCCTCTTTTTCTTCATTGTCTGTTTTTTCCGTTTCTCTACTTTCTCCCCTTTTACTAAATGCCTGTGTCTCCACAAAGGGTTGTTTATGCTAATGTTGTCATTTATGTGAGGAGGAAAAGGCCAAATAACGTGACAACAATAACAGACTGTGGTTAAGCTCCTGCTCAGACTGAAAAATAAAGAATAAAGGCCTGGAGCAAAGAAGAGCTGCAGAACAATCTACTCAAACACATATTATAGGATAGAAACACAGATGTGAGTCACAGAAGAGTGAAGAAGAAGACAGAGAGACAAGGATGACAACAGGAGCTGGTGGACACTGATGATGTTTTTACACACTAGACCCCAGTCCAAGGCTCAGTCTGGACACCAGTCCATGTCCAAGTCTGTGTCCTAGTTGTAGCTCATATGGGTCCAGTCCAGTCCATGCTGTGAACTTGAATAAGTTAGCAGCACTCACAAAATTTAAGGCAATCAATTTCCTCAATTATTTTAAGTTGATGAAACTTAAAAAATACACATTTCCAGAAGTTAAAATGTAGTTACTTATTAAAGTATAGTTAAATGTACTTATTAACTTAGTATTCTAAGGTTCTGCCAGACCTACTTGGAGACTAAGTCTGGGTTCAGTGTCTTTGTCCAAGGACACTTGGACATGTGGACAGCCTGTCAAAATGGGCATCCTGTCACATGTGAAGCAGTTCTGAGCATGTGCATTACCACCAGAGAAAAAACCCGTCAGTTTAGGCCTCCCGGGCCAGATGTGTAATTTGCCAGACGTAAGTAATACTTTGATAGTATATTTATTTTATCGTGCCTTTGAGCAGTAAGCAGTCACATGCATACAACAGGTTGAGTATTGACGTTAGTAAGTTCTACGTTAGTAAGTTGTGCATAATATAACGTTATGTAGCTACGTGAGTTGCCTGGGTGTTATTGTTCACATTAGTTCAATGGACTTAAACATTTATGTGTCTGTGTGTGTGTGTGTGTGTGTACGTCTGTGTGACCTTATTGCATTGACTTTGATATAGCGAAAAAATCTAAACATGCACCCCAGCTTTACACAGAATCTACATAAAGTAAACAAAAACAAACCGTTAACCAGGTGGACTGAACTTTAAAGAGTTGACCTGGAATAAACAAGGTCAAGTAAAGAAAAAAAACCTGGTCAATTTTGGCTGCTGGTAGCTCATTTTGACGCGGTAGCTTGATTTGATAGACACATCTGTCATTTTATGCATCCTAGTGCTCATTCTGGCAGAGATGCTCATTTTGATAGAACACTGGGACACAAACCTCTGACCCTTCAGTCATTGGACGACCCACTCTACCAACTGAACCACAGCCGCCACTGAATAAAATGACTGTGTTTTGTGATTGTAATTTTTTTGGTGTGATAGATATTAGTGGTTATTTGCAGTGTTCTGAAATTGTATTTCATCATCTACTTCATCAGTTAAGTTTATTTTTTTCAATCATCCTTATTTGAAACAATAGAAAAAACAGTATGTCATTCTCAGCATTTAATGACTTAATTCCACTAAGTTGTAGCTCATATGTTTTAAGTTATGTTAACTTATATCCACAATAGTTCCCCTTAATAAACAAATATTAGCTGCTTGAAAAGAAGAACATGTTACAGCGACTTATTTGAGTTAGTAGTACTATTACTGAAACTATGAAAATTCACAACTTAATATATTTAATTATTCTGAACATTCAGGTTTACAGGGCAGTTGTTTTCTTATTTATATTAAACATTTTTATTTATTTATTTTATTATATATTAACTTTTACATATATTAACCCTTTGATGCATGAATTACGAGAACCTTATTCAAGATTTTTGAAAGTGTTTTTATCCCTCCAGGACTGAAAAAAAGCAACGTGATTGAAATATTTTAATGAACCTATTTTACATGAAGTTACAAATATGTCCACGTAGCTGGAAAATGTGTTTAAGTTTTCAAGCAAAGAAATGTGTATTTAAAATGCAATATCAGAACACTACGAAAGCACATTTTTAATGCAGTTTTTACACATAAACATATTATTGCAGATCAGGTATTAAGAACAGACCAGTTACAGTAATGATATGAACTGACTGTTATGGAACTAAAACATATACAAGAGAACAACTGTAGAAGAACTGTCCACTGGAGTGACCAGTATGTGTCAAAGGGTTAATTGAATTTACTGCAGTGACTCAACTTCATATGTTTAATTTTAACTGTAGCCTGTTTTGTTCATGAAGTTTAACGGATTCTCTCTTTTTTTAAGTCTTCTTTTTCTTCTGTAAATGTTCTTTTTTTTCAGGCCAGCACTCAGAAAAAAGAATTCAGATGCAGAGCATAAAAATAATCAACGTTATTCACAGGTCCTCAAGAACTGCTATGAAACAAGAATCACTCCAGAAAATGAAGAAAACAATAAACACCTGAACTATGAAACAACAGAAAATCACTCCAAAAGGGAGAGAATAAGAGGAAAAACAAAATGCTAAATGCTATGAAAATTTACTAAAAAAACAAAAATCACTCACAAGGAAGAAATACAGTGATAGAACTTAACTACATCAAGGATAAAGTACACCACATTATTGGACAAAGTAACAAATCAAACACAGTATCACTCACCAGGAGGAAGAAATCAAACAGCTATAAAACACAATTAACTAAGGGAGTCAGAAACTTACAAACTGAAAAATCACTCGAAATGAGGAAGAAAAAAAAATGAAGCAACAAGGCTGTGAAATGCTTGAAGATCTGTGAACAAGACTGGAGATGTGTAATGGGGAACAGGTGAATCCATGTACACTATATTACCAAAAGTATTGTCTCACCTGCCTTGACTTGCATATGAACTTGTCATCCCATTCTTAATCCATACAGTCATATGGGTTCACCATTTGCAGCTAAAACAGCTTCAACTCTTCTGGGAAGGTTTTCCACAAGGTTTAGGAGTGTGTTTATGGACAGTCAAATTCACCCACATCAAACTCTCTCACCTATGTCTTTATGGACCTTACTTTATGCACTAGTGTTCCCACAAACTTGGCAGCATGAAAATATCCAAAGTCTCTATCTCTCTCTCTCTCTCTCTCTCTCTCTCTCTCTCTCTCTCTCTCACTCACACACACACTTGCAGAATACAGAAATGTCATATTAAACTCCATAGATTAACAATTGGATGTCACTTGAGTGTATTTCAAGGCAGGTGAGTGAATACTTTTGGTAATACAGTGTATTATTTGTTCATTCGTTTTTCAAACTAAAACCAAAAATAAGACAATAAAATGACAACTCATTTCTTCATTATTTGTTTAAAAAAACAAAATTAAAAAACAGATAATGATGCAGTTTTTTTTCTTCAGTTTTCCTTTTTGTGTTTAAATGATTAATAGAATAATGGAACATTCCTTTCACACCTTTTCCAATCTGATCCAAACGCGAAGGTATTATAACCCAGACTCAAGAGTCATGAACTCCAGTCATGAACTCCAGTAGATAGTTAATCCTTCACTGAAGTTCACTCATCACCCACATCATCAGAAACGCAAGGGGTTATGGGTAGATTTGGTCAAATTCCCATCAATGTACATAGACTGGAGTAGCGTGCTAGTCAACAGCTGTGTAAATAATCACATAAATTCATTAAAAGCTTAACATGGACAATGCAGCAAGTTAATGAAAACACCACTGCACCATACTGCCTAAAACTGAAACTGTTAGCATCCATCTTAGCTGAGGGCTTATCCACTTGTTTAATAGGTTGGTTTCACATGATGTTACATTGCTATATAGTCAGTACAGGATTTTCAGATGGAGGGCAGGAAGTGAAGCCAAGTGAGTTTCTGTTGGGAAAATGCGTATGCGTAGTTTATGGCTGCGCCAATCATTCTAACTGAGAGAAGGAAAATCAATATTTATAACATTACCATTCACAAAGGTGAGAAATGGAAAAAGCTTACAGAAAAATGCTGTAAAAAGTGGATTTCAAATCTGCATTTGCAGTAGGGAGGAGCAGATTAGTGCTAATGCCAATGCCCGTGTCTGCGGCCACCACTTTGTCAGAGGTATGTACCAAAGCTAACTTTTTTTGCGTATGTGCTATATATCGTTTGGTTGTGGTTAAATGTTCATTTACACTTTTGTAATATGGTTTACCTAGCCACATCAAGATGCGTTGCATGTATGTTGACATTAGTCACTATTGTTAGCAGCTAGCACTAGCGACTAATGTAAAAAAAACATACAATACGTCTTGACGTCACATCTTTTCAAACACTCACCCTGGCGAAGATCAAATGATAATTATCGCTGAACCTTTTGGTACCGAGGTTGTGGACCCACCCACTGACAATAAAGTTCTATGCCTCCTAACCCTGCTGATGCAGTTAGTAATATCCACAGCTTCGATTGTTGGCAAATCTTTGGGTTCTGTCGAAAATTCATGAATTTTCATAAGATATGGGTCACCTCCAATACATTTTTAACTAACTGTATATGTCTCTGTTTCCACACTGGATCTAAATCCATACAATAAGCACAATCTGTTCAATGGTTCCATAGCAACATAGTGCTTGGTTACTTCCTGCCCTCCAGCTGATGTTGCGACATCATCATAGTCACATGACTGAAATCTACCTATTGAGCTTGTGGTAGCACTCTGATTCGAGGAGGTGTTTGGCCTTGTTTTGGTAGGTCCAGCATACTTTCCTCAGTCTTGTGTCCAATCAAGGAGCCACTGTGGTCTTGTTTCACTACCCAGTGAAGTTAAGTGATATTTTATTGTTGTATGAGATGGGTCACAATACATTTTTCTTTAAAATAGAACTTTGACAGGAGCATGCAACAAATGTAGCTTCCTCCATGGTGGCCATATTGTTCTCCTGCATGTGTTGTTTCTGTGTGGAGTTCAGACCAATGACATCATGTCAATCTATACTACTACAACACTAATAAATACCAAGCTGTTGTTGCTACCCATTGTTTAAAAATATTATAGATCTGATAAATACGTATTTCTATTTAAATACTGGACTTTCTGGACTATTGGCCCCATCTGACTATCAGCTACACCCATCAGAGTATATGCCACACTCACTCTCAGTGCTGCCATCTCCAGTGTCTCAGCGTCAGTTCAGTGATGCTAAGCTAATGTGTAGCAGCTCTATTTCTTCTTCAGTGCCAGATACATCATTAGCCCGTCAAACACAAATTTGCTGCATCGCTGTTTGAGCCATGGCTTCACAGTACCAGAAAAAAGTAGCGGAAATGACAAAAACATAATGACTTGACTATGGGTTTTTTTCTATGTGTTTTTCAGCTAGTAGGTCTGATTTAGTTTCTTCTTCATGTTTAATAATAATTCATATTATAATATAATTATTAGAATTTCTGTCTTTTTTATTTTATTTTTTTCATTTTATTTTTTCTCAGTTCTTGTTCTGGTGTTTGTTGTCATTTGTTGTGGGTTTATTTGGAACTTTTTCCCCCTAATCCCCCCCCACCCAAAAAAAAAAATCTGGTGATTTGATTGGGACATTCCTATTGGTTACCAAAGGGTTCAGGTTTGATTTATTGACTAAATCTTTAGGGCAGCCATAGCTCAGTTGGTAGAGCTGGTTGTCCAATTACTGGCAGTTCAAATCCCACTCTCTCCTAGTCAGTCAGTTGTGCCCTTGGGCAAGACACTTACCCTCTTTTCCTCCAGTGCTACTCACACTGGTGTATGAATGTTTGGTGATGGTCAAAGGGGCGGTAGGCTCCAAATCAGTCTGCCCCAGGACAAGTATAGATACATATGTAGTTCACCACCACCAGAGGGAGAATGTGAGAGTGAATGAATTGGGTCACTAGTGTAAAGCACTTTGAGTGGCCAAAAAAAGCACTATATAAATCAGATTTATAATTATTATTCATTAAATCTAAACTTGTTTTAGGACTAACAGGCCCCCTGACTATGAGGTGCCCCCCCCCATGGATGCTATTGTTCTGCAGTTCACTGTTGGATCTGTCATTGGTAAGGGTGTATGGTATGTTGCCATGGTAACATTGTATGCTTGGTGGATGGCTTTGGTCTCGTCGCTGTGTTTGTTGCCTTGTTTTGTCTAATTGACATGTTTTTTCACATCCCGACTGTTTACACTTTGTCAGAGGCGGTTGGCGTCCCATCAGCGTCTTCGTGGCAGGTCAGCACATCCTTCCCTTTGATGGCGCCATTGTCAGAATGTTGACTTTTATACTCCTGTTTGTGCTCGTAGGTCATATGTTGGAGGAGACGTTAACGTGGGCTGACTGGACTGGGTCAGGTGGGCAGAGGGGGCAGCACCCCAGGCTCATTAAAAGGAGGTATAAGGGTTTTCAGTGTTCTAACAGGGACTCTAGTGCCCCCACCCCCCCCCCCTACACACACACACACACACACACACACATACACACACACACAGACTCTCCCCTTCTGTTGTCACACTCAGTTAAAGCACATTCTCTGCAACTCAGCCTCTTCAAGCACATGTTTAAAATGAAAGGTACATATTTGAATTCCTTTTAGGCGGGTCATGTGATCCACAAGTGTATGCTTTTCCTGAGAATATGTTAAACATGTAAAACATGTTACAAGTATATTCAAATAAAGTTAATGAAAAGGATGAAAATGTACACAGAAAATACAGTATATATATATATATATATATATATATATATACACTGTAAATATGTAGAGAAGCCCCTGAGACAGTCCAGCAGTGTGTATGTATATATGTAATGGTGTAAAACAGTGATGCAGCTCAATTCAAAGTAGGGGATCACATACACACACGGTTCCATGAAGGCATCTGATAGAGGGGGCGTGGCCTTTGAAGGACTCCTCCCACTGACCTTGAATGGGTTTGACTGTGGCGTCCCGACAGATGGATGGATCTGTGTATGGACTGAATAATGATGGAGACTAGAACACACACAGATCACATATCCAAAGTGTAGCCAAGGAGACCTACTGGGGTCTGGACCACATAGACCACTGGAGTTTGTCCAAGAGCAGCTGGACCACATAGACCACTGGAATCTGTCCCGGATCACATAGACCACTGGACCCTGTCCTTGACTGCCTGGACCACATAGACTACTGGGCCCTGTCCTTGACCACCTGGACCACAAAGACCACTGAGCCCTGTCCTTGACTGCCTGGACCACATAGACTACTGGAGTTTGTCCTAGAGCAGCTGGACCACATAGACCACTTGAGTCTGTTTAGACCCTTTGGCAGATGGGATTTGCCCCCCAGTCATCTAGCTTTGACTCCTATTTCTACAGATACCGTTTCACAGGTTCCGTTAAACAGGGTCTGTTCCACAGATGCTATTCCACAGGTTCTGTTCCACAGATTCATAAACTCCCTCTTCCAGATCATTTCTCTGTTGTTTCACATCCACATGAAAAGGTTCATTTTCGGCCCCCCCCCCCCCCCCTCTTTTTTTTTTTTTCAAACAGAAAGTAGTTTTTTTTTCTCCAGAGGAACACACATCCACGCCCATTTGACACCCACTGTTTGTATTTCAGCTCTGGATCATATCCCAGCATCCACTGTGGGAATCCACCATATGTAAGAGCATTAGAGTTTAATCTTATTTGGATGTTTTTATGTCAGTACTTTATAAAAAAAAAACTCCATTCAGTTGAAAGTGATTAAATCCAGTTATTGTCTTCGACTCCTTTTAATTTGAAAATGTGTCATTTCACTGCCTTTCTGTTTGAAGAAAAAACTCGGGTGAAAACGATGGGATTTAAATTATTCAGAAACACATCAGCCCACTAACATTAACTCATACTAAATGAAAAGAGACTGAAAAATGACAGTAAACAGCAAACACAGAATCTGTGACGAAGAGTGATTTTAATTACATTCAAATGGACGTAAATGACAAACACAGATGGATTCAGGTTTTTTAAGCCTAGTCCAAAAGGATCTGATCCAGAGACTGGGATCCAGATAAAATACTCCCATCAGGTCTGCTCAGGGCCACATTCAGTCCAATCTGGTGTAAAGTGGGCCAGACCAGGACTAGAATATCAATACAAGAATCAGAACTAACCAATAATGTCAACACCAATTTTTTTTTTTAACACCAAAGATTAGAGAGTGTGTGTGTGTGTGTGTGTGTGTGTGTGTGTGTGTGTGTTTGAGTGAAAAGTCCATTTCTGTCCTGAACAGCTCGACTCTACTCAACTAGGCTCGCTTTGATTTCCTGACCCGTTACCATGGTAACCAGTACAGTACTACTAGATTACTATTACTATTACAGTACTAGATTTATGGTATCACCTTCACTAGGGCATTAACAGTCGACATGTCAACTCCCGTAGCACAAGTCGACTTAAATTTGGAGGAGTCGACAAGTTGCAAGTTATTCTTTCTGTCCCTAGGCGCATAAACACAGACCAGTCAGACCTAAATCAGAGGCGACATGGCTGCTGCAGGTACACACGGGGGTGGTGGGTCTGAGGAAACAAAAGAGAGTGACAGACACACATCGCATATGTGGACATACTGACAGTGCCTGCACGGGAGCCATGGACGACAGGATCTGCAGTATCTCGCCTGTGCCGACCTGTGACCCCGGACCACCTCCCCTGCCTGTCTGGACCAGCCCCCCCCTCCTTCATTTATAAATGGACGTTCATCTATAGCCTGTCCGTCCATGGGAGTGGATCTCTCCTTCAATGTGGTTCTCCTCAAGATTTCTTCTTTTTCCCACTGGGTTTGGAAGTTTTTTCTTGCTGAGAAGGAGGGTCTAAGGACAGGGGATGCCTGGGACTTTTCATGTATTTCTGTAGTTGATTGTGTTTTTGTAAAGCCCCCTGAGACTACTTTGTTGTGATTTAGGGCTTTATAAATAAAATTGAATTGAATTGAATTGAATACTTCACCTTAGATGAAAAAAAAAACTGGCACGGCCATCTGAAGTGCAAACAACATGCATTAAGAAAACAAACTCTTATTTTTCCCCAAATATGATGTGGACAGTGAGGTGTGCGTCTTGGCGGGCGCTGCCTTAAACTTTTTGTACTTAATGTAAAAAGTGTGACAGACGTCTGGACAGTCCGGCTTTAGAGCCATTGGTCTAGACAAAATCCGGACATATGTTCAACCTACTGATGTTGTGCAGTAAAATTTAACAGAAAACTCAAGGTGTTAGCCTTTGTTTTGTTAGGGTTAAAATGCTGATGCTTGTGTCTTGTCAGTGGACATTGTTACATCACGGTGAACTTTAATACAAGTTGGTCATTGCTGGACAGACGTGTTTCTGTGTTTTTCCTCCGCTTACAATGTGATAACATCATCACGACCCGTCGACTTGACTTTAACTTTATTGCCGGATAAGTCAACTGGAAAAAAGCTGAAGTCCATAATGCCCTAGCCTCCACTTAGGTTCCAAGGTTCTATAACATGATGTGTAAGCAGCGTAGACACTGATTGGTGGAGTTGTCTCTGCATTATTGCATTATCAATGTGCGACATGTCACTTTGAAAAAAAACTGGACATTGGCTGTGTCTGAAATCACCCACTCACTCCCTACTCCTTACATAGGGAAATAAATGTAGTGTGCTACATAGTGAACTAAATTGAAAACTTGTCAGACACCACCACGGTGCCATTTAATTGCTTCATCACTGTCGAATAATTAAAATGTAAGAGTGTCGTCTCTCACAAAATGAAAAGGCTTTTAATTTTTTTTTGCTATCTGTGCAATAAAATAACAAAAAATTTAATAAACTTGACTCATGACTGTTTTACTGTTATTAACTGTTAAACAACTCTTGTCTGGTGCCTGTAATCCAACAGACAGACTTAACATTTACCGTTACTCCTGTAGCTCTGCTGATATGCTGTTCAATCTCAATCTGTCTGTGTTTCTTTTAATCATAAATCACCTCGTTCTTCGGCCATTTTTTGATTCTTGCAATGTATGATGGGATATTGTGCTTTGGTTATTCACCATCGATGTCCACACCATTTCGCGGTGGATTGTGGGATACATTAAGTGAACTATATAGTGTTTATAAATAGTTCACTAAAGATTTGGACACCCCTACAAAATGGCGTTATCCCAATAGGGGTTAGGGAGTGATTTTGGACAGTGAACAGAGCGGTCAGTTAATTCAGTCCATAACACAATACTTACAGCCCACAGAACACACCCTGGTCGGTTGTGGAAGTTGAGACATTTCTATGTTTGGTGGCTGATGAAAAAATCCAGTGTGAGCTTAATGGTGAAATGTACAAAGAGTGAGTTTACCATGTGGGAGATATGCAACGCTTTACAATGACATCCAGGTACTATAGCATCTGTATGGAAACACTGAATGAGTGTTTCCATACAGAAACTGAGCCAAGTCAAGCCCAAGTGAGGCGCCTCTAGTTGAACTAAAGCTATGTAGTGGAAATGGAGGAGAACAGATGTTAGCACACACTGTCTGTAGAACACTGTTTATGAGGAGTTTGAGGACAGACTGACCTCCTAACCTTGACCCTGACCCTAATTCTAACCCCTAACCCTAACCCTTTAACTCTAACCCTCTAACCCTAATGCACTAACCCCCTACCCCTTACCCTTTAACCCTAACCCCCTAACACTAACACCCTAATCCCCTAACTCTCTAACCCTAACCCTCTAACACTAAACCCCTAACCCCCTAACTCTCTAACCCTAACCCTCTAACACTAAACCCCTACACTGTAGATTTTGCAGTGTTAATTTGGAGACAATGGGACCAAATACACTCTAGAAGAAGTTAAATAAACTCTCTAAGTGTTGATTTAACACTGAAAAATTTACTGTGTAACCCCCTACCCCTTACCCTTTAACCCTAACCCTCTAAACCTTTAACCCTAACCCCCTAACACTAACCCTCTAACCCTAAGCCCCTAACCCTTTAACCCTAATCCTTCCACCGTCTGGATCTTGGACTTTTCTCTGTCATCTGGCCTCAAACCTCTTCTTTTGTTTCCTCTCGTCTTCCTCCTTTGTTTCCTTTGTTTTTCTTTTTTCTCCCTCTCGTTTTCTTGGACGTTGCTCCTTCACGCTCCACTCGTTCTTCCATTTCGTGCCTTTTCTTCTCCATTCAAAGTGTCAAAATAATTTCACTGTCCTCTTGAAAAGTCTGGAAAAATGAAACAACAGTTGGATCAGTGACCTATAAAAATGTAGAGAAAACCTACAGTTCTTCCTCTGCCTGGGGGGCAAGGGGGTGGGTGGGTGACGGGGGGGGCAGGTCTGAAGTATACTGGATAGAACATTCTGACATTTATTTGTTTAATGATGGTTTTCACTGACCCACAAAGTGAAAAACTACAGTTTCTCCAAAAGTCCAATTTTATTTGGAAAAGTTTTCATGTTTAGAAGAAGTGATTTTTCAAGCGTCAACATAGAAACACCAACTAAAGTCACATGACCAAAACAAACAGGTGATGATGAATGTTAGAAGAAATGTGCATCCCAAAATTGTGTGTATGTTCATATGTGTGTGTGTGTGGCTTGTGTTTCTATCTTTATGGGCACAGTGATATGTTTACACAGTCACACCATGGGGACCTCTGACATTGTGGGGACCTGAATTTTGGTCCCCATAATGTCAGAGGTTGAATATAAAACAAGGTTCCCACTAGTAAAACAGAAATAATGTTGCCCTATAAATACATGTTGTGTTTTTTTCTGGAAGTCCTCATAAAGCATGAGGGAAAAAGGTACAAAATTAAACATGTATTTTTCAAAGTTTTGAAGATACGTTTGCTTAAAAAAAGTATTTATTTAGGTGGTATTTGTCTTATTTAGTTTTTCAGTTTGTTGTATTTATTCATTAATTTTGAGTTATTTATTTTTAAATTTAATTACATTTTCAAATTTTTTATCAGTATTATTGTTTATTTTATTTTATTTTTTAAAAAAGTGCTTACACTCACTACCCAATGGCTCTACTTGATTCCAAACTTGGTCCTCATGAGACATGGAAATGAGTATGCATGTGTGTGTGTGTGTGTGTGTGTGTGTGACACCCATCATTTCTGAATGTAGTTGTAGATACAGTGGTACAGATCATTTATAGAACTCCTGTTTATGGAAGAAAAAATACTGACATCTACCAGGAGAAAGAAATTATTGTTATACTACTACTACTACTACTACTAGTAGTAGTAGTAGTAGTAGTCTACTACTACTATTAGTACTACTACTACTAATAATAATAATAATAATTTTTATTATTATTATCACCTCTGCCAAGGAGGTTATGTTTTTGCCAGAGTTTGTCTGTTTGTTTGTCTGTTAGTTAGCAAGATAACTCAAGAACTTATGGACGGATTTTGATGACATTTACAGGGTAAGCTGGTAATAGGGAAATCTGGAAATGATTAGATTTTGGTGGTGCCCTGGGGGGGTGTCTACCTTGGCGGAGGTCTGCACTCTCAGAGTGCTTTTCTAGTTACTATTAATTTATAAAAGTGAAGTACAGTAATTGTTTTCAGGTACTGTCCAGGTCAGTTGTCAGATGTACTTTAACCACAAAGCTGCGTCTTTGTCTTTGGTGGCTGACAATAAAAAATCAGCGCTAGCTTGTCGGTGCCTCATGATGACATCCAGGTATGATGGTATCTATATGGAAATGCTTTCAAGAAATAGTTCCTGCTACCTGAATAAAGTCGAGTAGAGTCGAATAGAGTCTATATCATGCAGTATAAATGTGGCTTAAGTCTGGGTCTGAATCTGAGTGGAAATCTGATTGAGGGTCTAAATCTAAGTCTGGGTCTAGGCCTGAGTCTAGGTCTGGGTCTGAGTCTGGGCCTAAATCTAAGTCTACGTCTATCCATTACCCCTTCAAACTGAGCTATAAGGGGTATCAATTAAATTTTCAAGAATCGATGCAATTGCAATTCTGAAGGTTAAAAATCGATTATTTTCGATTCTATCTGATCCAATCCAATTCAGGTTAGTGTTCTTTAAAAAAAAAAAATCAGGACTGTGTCGCAGTGGTGTGCAGACAGGTTGGTTTTTTTTTGTTTTGTTTTTTCAAGAAAACTAGAAATAAAGAAGTTTGTATTTATTATTTTCTACTTTTGTTAACTACTTTTTTAACATTTAAAACATTCAGTGGATGAACAAATGCATTGTGAATCAATGTTTGAAGTCACAAGCTGCTTGAAGCCTTCCTTTTCAACAACGGAGTACGACCGCATGTCTTTACAGACAATTTCACCATGCTATACATGTTATGCTGTGAGATGGTGCTGAATTGTCTGGCAGTGTTAAAATTTTATTTCCAATTGTTGTTCGGTTTGTCCTGTGGATGACTTGATGTCGTTACAAGTGCTTGTTCAGGTTAGTCGTATTTCCAAAATACTTCACTTTGACACAACTGGCAAACAGCATTGGTTTTGTGAAGCACATCTGTGTCTTTTTGTTTTCGGAACCCGAAATGTTTCCAGACTGGAGCAATGAGAGATGATGGTGTTTTCAGAAAGTTTTCACTAACTCTGTCACTACTCTCCGACGCCATCTTTGTTAGAGGTCACGTAGTGCGCCTGTGTGAATTTGATGATGTGCCGGGGGTCACTGGGGGAAATGTTCATTGGTTTCATTTACTTAAATAAATAAATTAATTAATTATTAATAATAATAATAATAATAATAATAATAATAATTTATTGTAATGTATCGATCCTAAGTGATTTATAAGTGAATTGATCCAGAATGAGACCATCTATTTTTTTTTTAACACAGACCTAATAAGAGGTAGGGTTTGAATTGGGACACCCCTTCAACACTCACCTACGTCATCAGTTCGTTCTGCCAGTTGTTACGTAACCAAAAACAACAGCTTTAACCAGAAGTAAACAAACATGTCGGCTGCTGTAGTTGTTATTTTCTCCTGGGCTATGCTGATATTGTTACAAATATCTGCATCAAATCAGAGAAGTGCTATGCATCGAGTGATTACTCCATGTTTTTACGTAAATAGCGATATTTTTTTTTTCATGTGCGTTTTAGGGAGAAAATGACCATTACACATTGTCAAACAATGCAACAGTCATCACAACTTAAAAACTTTTACTTACAGCAAAAAATACTACATTTGTGTACTTCTTTAATAGATGCCACCATTTTTAAAAGGATTCACATTGTATTCTGGGAAATTTCTTGTACCCCTCTGTTTGGAGTCTGCCTCTGGGAAATCTCTGTTTGAAGGGGTATAAAGCTCTACCCCTTCCCCCTACCCCTCTGCCTTAACATGAATTGAGACACCCCTACCCCTACATGTGGACACACAAAACAGAGGGTAAGGGGTGAAATAAGATTCAGCCTAAGTCTGCGTCTGGCTCTAGCTGTAAGTCTGGGTCTGAGGGGAGTCTTGGTGGGGAGGTCTTTGGGAGTGGGTACTAGTAACTTTTCCATTCAACATCAAGTTGTGAAAATATAATTTTAAAATACACTTAATGGAAAAACACCAATTTTGAAAAACCCTCATTTTTCCATTCAAGGTTTTTGCTCTGGTAAGAGGTGGCTTTTCAGTCATGGCACAAATGGTATAATGGTTTTACACAAAACTGCAATTACAGTCAGGGTAAATACTTTTAAAAAAAAGATGTTGACGGACATTAAAATAAGAGATTTGACCAGAAACATGGTGTGGTTTGTGTGGACACACCAAGAAAATTTTAGAAGCAGATAGAGGAGGAATATAGAAGAATAATCAATATATCTGTAAAAAAAAAATTAAACAATAAAAAAAAAGAACCCCAATAGATTTACCTTCATATTTATGGAATGACTTCTACTGTCATCTAACAGAATAAATAAACAAATCATCACATTTTAGTGGAAAAAACTGACCTTAACACAGTTGTGTTCTTTCCATCTTTGGTAAATATCAATAACGTTTTGTGCAGATATCCAATGGAAAAGAGACTTTCTCACCCTTTAGACCAACACATGTTTGTTGTAGATTCACACACGTTATACCACATGTTTCCAGCAGGCAGCGCCAGAGTGTCGCCTTATGCTACCTTCGAATGGAGTCTGGGCTTGAACTGATAGGACCTTTTACACCCACACAGACAGAGAGTCCATGTGACCCCACCCCCTACACACACACAGGGTCCATGTGACGCCCCAGAGACACAGGGTCCATGTGACCCCTCCACAAAGGACTGCGCAGGACTGAACTGGACCTGGGTCAGTTGTAACATTGATTTCACTGAGTGTCAGTTTTAATAGTTTTTAGGTTCAATTGGTAAAAATGACATTTATTGTCATTTCTCTGTGGGGACAGAAGGGACAAAGTGGATGTGAAATGTCCTCTACTGACATCATCACCTTAAACTGGATATCAGGGCTCAGGGTTTGAAGGAATGTAGTTCTGGTTCTGGTTTCGAGGCGAAAGGACCTGAAGTTCCGCATCAAAATCTTTGACCACAAAAGATATAAATTAAAAATGACCCTCAAACACTTTATCGTTAATTTGTTCTGTTCCATCCTTTAATTCAGGGAGTCTGTGGGCCAGAACTGGACCAACCTAGTCCAGACCAACCCACCAAAGGGTACAGTCCAACCCACTAAAGCGTCCAGTCCAACCCACTAAAGCATCCAGTCCAACCCACCAAAGGGCCCAGTACAACCCACTATAGAGTCTCATCCAACCCACCGAAGGGTCTCAATCAACCAGGCAAATCATCCAGTCCAACCCACCAAAGGGTCCTGTCCAACCCAGGAACATGTCTAGTCCCTCCCACCATTTGATGGGTGAGGCTTTATTCATTGGTTCTTGTTCTATTTTTAGATTATTTGATGTCACTGGTCCCACCCACTGGGCGTTAAACCCTGTTTTAATTATTCCATAATAAGCTTTATATGATAAACCAAATGTTTCCTTTTGTTTTAGTGTGAAAATAGGAAGACTCAGAACCAGAACCATGTACAACTTGGTTCTACAATTGTTTGTACATTCATCCTGTAGGTGGAGTCAGACCTTGTGGAGGTTTGGTCCAGTTGTGCTCTATCTAGTCAGGACTTTGACTGAACCATGTCCCTGAACCTTGGTGTTCCTCAGGCTGGACGTCCAATCAGAACCAGGCTGCAGTTGACGTTGTCCAGACTTTGTATAATCATACTTTTTCATGTAACAGGAAATTGTAGAAGCGTTTGTGACTCATGGAATCACTTCCAGTGACTCGGTTCTATTTTCAAATTCATCTGTGTGGATTGTTCTGTTGCTTTAAATGTAACTTTGGTGTTCTCCCTCCTCGGTTCTATTCTCAATTCTATCCACGGTTCCATTCTCAGTCATCCCTCTGGTTCTTTTCTGGATTCTATTCTTGATTCTATTCTCGGTTGTCCCTCCTGACGTACTTTCACCTTCTTCTGTGTGGTTTCTTCTGTTTGTAACATCTGTACCTGGTTTCCCTGTTTTATCTGTTACTTCCTGTTTTATTTTGTCACTCTTCCTCCTGTGTCTTTGTCTGGAGACTTTACTTTCTGTTTCCCATTTTCCTGCCTGTGTGATACATAACTCTGCCCTGATGTGTTGCACCAGTCAGAAGCTGCTCAGATGGAACATGTTCTACAGCCTCAGATAGAAAATGTTCCACCTGCTCAGACGAAACATGTTCTACCCACCTAGGTGGGCATGTTCCATCTGCTCAGATGGAAAATGTTCCACCTGCTCAGATGGAACATGTTCTACGGTCTCAGATGGAACATGTTCTACGGTCTCAGATGGAACATGTTCTACGGTCTCAGATGGAACATATCTGTAAGGCTCTTCCATCCCGTCTTTCATATATAATCAGGAAATGGATATGAGGCAGATCGTTCTCACATGAATGGAAGTGTGTGAAGTGTTCCGTGTGAAGTATAGACACTTCAGGTTCTTTAAAGACACTACGCTGGATAACACTTCAGTCGTGTCATTCAGGTTCTTTAAAGACTCTGCTGCCTTTTTCTATTTTTATCTCGTCACCTTCCTTTTATGTTCACTCTACTTGTCTCCTCTGTTCACTTCTACCTAGTGATCGTCACCCCCCCCACCCCCCCCCCCCCCTCTCTAGTTTCCAGAATCTACAGCGCCCTTGAGAGTCTCTGATCTCATCTGGAAGACAAAGACAAAGTCATCCGTCTGGAAAGGACGAAGGACAGAAAAGGAAAGAAAGAAGGAGGATGAGGAGCAGAGGAAACTGGATCCTACTGTGGTATCAAATAAGGAGTAACACACACACACACACACACACAGCCAGTGGTTGTCTGTGTGGTTCTTAATCCCAATATCTGTGATTGTCTGGGGCATCAGCACCAATGAACACACCACAGTCCACTGAGTCTGAACCACATGGAACCATGAGAACTGAACTCTCCTCTATGAAACACACGTGTCCCAGCTACAGAAAAATAACTCTTGTTTCGTGTTTTTACATAAATCACATTCATATAATATTGGTAAGTGTGTCCGTTAGTGTTGCGCGGGCTACCCGCTGGCCAGTGGATATCCACGGGTGACCCGCGAGTCGGGTGGGCTGGGTCGCAGTATTAATACATATTGCGGATGCGGGTGGGGCGGGTCAGGGACGATCAATCCCCACTGAGGTGTGTGTGTGTGTTTGTGTGTGTGTGTGTGTGTGTGTGTGTGTGTGCTCGGCTCGCGCATGTGCAAGCCCGTCAGTTCCTGTTTTGAATGCTTTTTTATCCCACCTTTTTGTTATTTGTTATTAGCGCCAAATCTCCCTGAACACTCAGAGATAAGAGTGAAAATGGCGGACTTGATCAGGGAGAAGATTAAAACAGGCGATGCGAAGGTTGTACTTCATGACTTTTAACATTAGAAGCGCAAGGTAAAGATGCCGCGAATGTACTATGTGAGTTTAGAGCCAAATTTAAGCTCGCGGGGTTTGGGCGGGGCGGGTTTCTGTAAAACCCCCTAACCACGCATCACTAGTGTCTGTCCTCAGCCAAATCAGCACCATGGTTCTCTCCTGGTTCTGTCGTGGTTCTATCATATGTAGACTGGGTCCACCCTGGTTCTATCCTGAGCATGTGCAGGATACACTCAAACTACAGAAGAATGCACTGAGCATATGCTAACATCTATATAAAGCTCTATTCTGACATTAGTCCTTATGGTTTTTAGAACAGAAACATATGGATCCAGCAGGTCCACAGACTGTCATCCATCTGGGTCTAAGTTAAATCTAATGTTTTTCCTCTGTCGTCCATCTTTTATGAGTCTCCTGATGAAGACAAACCCCCATATGAGTCACATCATGACCAGGTTCAGAGACTGGACTTAACTTCAGAAGGGTCTTTGTGGTAACTACCTGTGACCTGGACAGTCCAAATCTGTTTGTTGGTTTTGTTTCACAGCACAGATCCATCTGATAAACACAATCATTTAAATCTGGGGAATTTAGGTTCAGTGCTGTGTCCTACTAAGGCTGTTGTAGCAAATTGTAAAAGATGGCTGACAGAGCTAAACACTTGTATGCATAAGCAACTCCCACCCTCTGGAGATTCACATCCTCCTCTGACATGATCAGGATCTACTGATGATCATCCACAACCAAACAAGATCAGGATCGATTGATGATCATCCACAACCACACATGATCAGGATCGACTGATGATCATCCACAACCACACAGGATCAGGATCGACTGATGATCATCCACAACCAAACAGGATCAGGATCGACTGATGATCATCCACAACCAAACAGGATCAGGATCGACTGATGATCATCCACAACCAAACAGGATCAGGATCTGCTGATGATCATCCAAAAACTCCTGAAAAATTTCACAAGTGACTCATTCAACTAGTACATTAATAGGTAGTTCATTATTCACCCTATTTCTTTCTCTCTCAGCAAATTGCCAAAAAATTGCAATGTCACTTCAATCCAGGCACCACATTACGGAAATCTATACCCTGTAGCTAGCTAGTATATAATACATAATGGTGTACATATTATATATTACAGTATATAATACATATAGCTAGTATATAATACATAATGGTGTAAGGTTGTGAACAGCATTCATAGCTGAGTAACAGTTTGACTCTGCAATAACCAATTCCACCCTATTTACATGATTTCAAAATTGTATAATGTGAAATAGCCAAGGATATCTTTATAAAAAACTATGTTTAAAAACAACAAAAGAAATGGAACCGTTTCAAAAGAAAAAAATATATTTACTTACCAGTCTTTAAATATTATTATACTAGAGAATGTCAGATTTTCTAAATTTGCAGCCTCTACAACTCAACTTCAGTGTCTTCAAGTAGGAAAGTGCACTTAATAAAACCATTTTTTAAAAGAAATAGCCTAGTTGAAAGGATTTAGACCTTGCCATGTTGCATATTTATCAAGGATATTACCACATTGTAAACAATAGCATGTCAATAAGTATTAAATAACAGTTGAGAGGATAATTAGACCTTGTCATTTCTAGTATTTATCATGGATGTAAATAATAACATGACAATAACAAAAGAGTTGAGTGGATATTTACATATTTTAATTGAGAATGTGACCAAGGATGACTATCTCTCAAAGGAAAATATGACAAATACCAAGAAAAAAACTGTGTGTGTTAGTGTGTGCGCTGTTATGGCTACAAATAAGGAGTTGACACTCTGGCATTGATTAATTTGACTTTAGTGATGGATAAGTCGACTTGAAAAAAACTGAAGTCGAGTCAACAGGTTGTGATGATGTCATCACTTTGTCAGTGAAAGAACAACACAGACACACGTCTGTCCAGCAATGAACAAGTATTACAGTTCACTGCAACACAACAATGTCCACTGACAATACACAAGCATCAGCATTTTAACCTGAACAAAACAAAGGCTAACACCTTGAGTTTTCTTTTAAATTTAACTCCACAACATCAGTAAGGTGATCATATGTCCAGATTTTGTCTGCACCGACAACTCTAACCCCAGAATGTCCGGTCATCTGTCACACATCCTCAATTTTTACTATTAAGTGCAAAACGTTGAAGGCAGTGGCCACCAAGACGCACACCACACTGTCCACACGATGCTTGGAAAAAAAGAGCATATTGTCTTAATGTGCATTGTTTTTGCTGCTGCTCATATCACTCAGGTTAGCTAGCGGATGCCTCTTCAGATGGCAGTGGTATTTTTTTTTCATCAAAGGTGAAGTATTTCCATACATGTGATGTGTGCCTGTCACTCTCTTTTGTTTTTGTCAGACCCACCCCCCCTGTTTTACCTGCAGCAACCATGTGTCCTCTGGTTTAGGTCTGACTGGTCTGTGTTTATGCACTGAGGGAGAGAAATAATCACATGTGACTTGTCGACTTCTCCAAATTTAACTCGACTTGTGCTATGGGAGTTGACGTGTCGACTAGTTGATGTTTCTGTTAATGCCCTAGCGGACACAAAGAGGGTTTTTTTTTTGTTTTTTTATTTAAACTGGTTTATGATAGAAAACTGTAACTTACAGACCTTTATGTACAACTTGAGTCACATATCCTAAACTAGAGTCACATGACCAATGCTAGAATCACATGACCAAAAAGATGTAGATGTATCTTTAATGAAAATGTGTGAGCTTCTTTGCATGTGTGTGTGTTGTATATACAAGGGTATGGAAGATTAGGATTTAAATCTACACATATTTATGGAACTGCTGTTTATGAAATGAAAAATACTGATATTGACTAGAAGAAAGAAACTGATCAGATTCACATATAGATTAAATAGACAAACACACATTACACATTTGTGTCTTTAACACATTTAGGACAAAATCTGCTTCAGTTTAACCTAGATGAGACACTTTAAACATGTTGGTCCTAGTCTCAGCGTGAACAGGACCTGATGAACCTGTGTAATGTCATTAGTGCAGATGACTTTGGAGGACGCTCAGACTTGGCTCCTGTCCTTTTCCACTTCTGTCCTTTTCCACTGCTGTTCCTTCCTTTTATTTGATTATTTTCACTGCATTTGATGCCAATAAACCGACAGAGAACCATATAAATGCAGCAATAAAACTAAAGCCTGGAGCCATTTTAATGACTGGACACTTGAGACAGGATGGGATCGGTTAACGTCTCCTGTGAGGATGTAAATAAGGCCCAGTGTGCCCCCCCTTCTCCCCCAGCCCCTCTGTCCTGCCCCATATTGCAGGTGAATGATGATCATGTGCTTAAACTCCGTTGGTTCCAGACTCGGGTTCAATGAGGCGTGCAGAGGACAGGTTGTCGTGGCGATGGGAGGACCGTTACCCAGCATGCTCTGCTCCAGTTCATCCCATCGTTTGTGTCTGGTCTGATGCCTGGGGGGCAGTGGGGGGGAGATCCACCATCCATCAGATAAGAGTTTGTAACCTGGTGCTGCAGAGGTTCTGGTTTATTCTGGATACAAACCTTTGTTCTGGTTTCATGGGGTCAGATTTGCGATTTAGATTGTGTTTAGATTGTGACTATGAGTCTGTATTTGTACATTAATAAATAAATAAATGGTTGTAAAGTGTTTACTTCAGTTGTACATCAAATGTATTGTTTGTATTTAATCAGAATATGAACAAATATGTTTCGACAGAATGAAAAAAACATTAAATCCAATTGTACGATTGTTCTGAGTCCACCTCCTTGACTTAAATGTGTGACTCTACTGGTGTAAATGTGAATGTGTGACTCTACTGGTGTAAATGTGAGACTCTACTGGTGTAAATGTGTGACTCTACTGGTGTAAATATGAATGTGTGACTCTACTGGTGTAAATATGTGACACCACTGGTGTAAATGTGACTACTGGTGTGAACATGTAACTCTACTGGTGAAAATGTGTCCTCTTCTCGTGTAAACATGTGAGTACTGGTGTAAACATGTGACTACTGGTGTAAATATGTGACTTTAATGGTGTAAATCTGTGACTAGCCGTGCAAAATTCTCCCCAGTCTGTAGCATAGAGGTGTTGCACCTCCTTGCTTCTGCCATCATGCTAGCAAACTCTCATGATTACCATTGGCTCATAATGTTTCAAGCATTTAAAAGGCTACTGTGTGAGACTGTTGGATTCAAGATCAGATCCAGATCAGACACTGTTTGTAAAACATAAACTAACCGAAGCAAATTTTATTTTTATTTAACCATGATTTGACAAATTACCTTTTACCCAGCTCTGTATGGACAAATGGTACAGATAGGAACAAATGATCATGTGATCTCAAACAATAAGAATAAATACTTCTTGTTATTAAACTACAGATATAGATAGGCAAGAGACCAAGTATGAACTTGTTAACAAGTATTCAGAGAATGCCTAATCCCACCCATATGCTGTGCCAGATTCAAGTTTCTATGACAACCCTTTCTTGAATTAGAGCCAATAATGTGATTTTGACCTTTCTGCTAAATGCAACCTTGACCTTTGACCTTTTGCAATATTGATAATTTTGTTATATTTATATATGTCAGTGCATGTAATATTAAGATAATGTATCCAGTATTGATTCAGTTATAGCATGATATGTCTATGCTTGACACACACAGTATTAATTAGAAGTTAATTTTGTGACATGTCACCTTTGACCTTCAGAGATCTCAAAAACTATTGGTCGTAGGTGATGACATCAATTGTGTAGGAATCTTCATTCTGCATCGTTTGGTACCAATCTGAAAGTTCTGTGACCCTCTGTTCTTGAGTTATAACCGATAATGTGATTTTGACCCTTTAGTTCATTGTGACCTTAACCTTTGACCTTTACTCAAATTGATCATTGCACCTCATACACATTAGCTATATGTATATGTCCATGTAATGTCACGGTGATATCTCAAGTATCCATTGAGTTATAGCATGATGTGTCTCTGTGGACACACACAGATACATACATATGCACAAACCAGTGATGCGTGGGTCGATGTATAAACGACCCCAACCGAACGATTTTTAACTAACCCGCCCACTGCTCGGGCCACAATGAATGTATTTGAAAAGAACGGACCCAACCCGCATTTAAAAAATGTAATCAATGGTCTTTATGAACATCCCATGACCTCACTCACATACCTGCATTTATTTCCGTGTTAAAATCCGATATCAACCTGTAACATCCAAAGACACATTTGAAACACTGGGAGCTGCTCATCATCTTTAAAAATCTCAGTGAATGTGTCCCAAACCTTACTTTTTTGGTTTCTATGTTTATAGAGCTTCCACTCTCCTAACTTGACTTTCTCTCTTGCTCCCTCCATACTGTGGGATACTGACGACATTGTATGTCACCTTCACGGACATTCAGTTAATGAAGCGTATTTACCAGGTTATTTTAATGGTTATCTCAAATGACAAACGACCCGACCAACTGCAACCTGAATATCATTAAATGTATATTTTAATGACCCGTAACTGTGGATGACTGTGGGCAACCGAGGGCACCCGCTCACTTTGGGTCAGCCCACGCATCACTGGTGCGCATGCACACACACAAACACACACACACAGCCTTAGTAATAAACCTAAGAGAAGTATGATTAACTATGCCAACCATCTAAAGACATTTGGATGATGTATTCATAAAACACAAATGAACTAAGACACAGTTAGCTTTCATTAACCTCTGTGTCCAATAGCTTTCATTAATCCCTATAACTCCGCCTCCTGCACGTGTGTGTCCAATAGGCTTCATCAATCCCAATAACTCCGCCTCCTGCATGTGTGCGTCCAAAAAGCTTCATTAATCCCTTTAACCCCGCCTCCTGCATGTGTGCATCCAATAGACTTCATTAACCCCTATGACCCCGCCTCCTATACATATGTGTCCAATAGACTTCATTAACCCTTATAACCTCACCTCCTGCACATGGGCGTCCAATAGGCTGCATTCACCCCTATAACCATCCTGCACATATGCATAGCATTAGATAATTATACTCTGTAAACCAGGTCTGGGTCAGTCCTGGTCTGGATCAGTCCTGGTCTGGTCTGGGTTCAGGTTCTGGGGACAACATGTGGAGTAATTATGTGTTGTGTCCTTGCTGAAGACATTATTAGCTGTAATGAAAGAAACTGTGTGTGTATGTGATCCACTTTATTTCCCTGGACAGTAAATACAGCAGTTATAAAACGCCCACTTTGGTTTTATATGAGTCTGGAGGTGAACGTCTGTCACTGCTGCCTGGGGGGTGGTGGTGATGTGTGTGTGGGGGGGGTGTCTGCTACTTCTCCACCCCCGTGTCTGACTCAGAACCAAAAACCCACAGTTGACAGACGTACTGTACTCTGACTGTATGACCTAATGTCTGTGTGAGGAGGAATTAACTCTTTAAACACTGCACATGGGGGAGTCATTAGTGTACACTCACAGCTTAAATTTAACAGGAAATGGATCCACATCTTGAATTCAACTGGAAACGGATCCATAGATTAAATTCAAAGTCTACCACCACAAATATTAGAGAATGGAGGGAAAACCTGCTGTGTCTTTGTCAGTGAAAATAATATTAAATACTGTCTATCATTATCAGTGTTGTTATCTCATCTATTCAAATGAATTCATGCATATGACATACGAAGCATAGAAAATCCAAAATGGAGCGTTTTTATCCCCCTCCGACAAGAAATGGATCAGGAGAAAAGGAGAGTGGATGGTTTTGTTCATAATTTAAGGGTCTCCTCACACACAGACAGCACATATTTGTGTTGGAAAAACATAAAAAAAAAGTGCATTTTGCATGATATGTCCCCTTTAAATTAGTTTGATGATCTGAAACATTTAAGTGACAAACATGCAAAAAAAATAAAAGACTTCATAACACTCTATGACATTCACACACATACAGTACATACATACATATATACACATATATATATATATATATATATATATATATATATATATATATATATATATATATATATATATATATATATATATATTAGGGCATTAACGACTTCAGTTTTTTTCAAGTCAACTTATCCGTTAATAAAGTCTAAGTCGAGTCGACTTGTCGTGGTGATGTCATTACACTGTCAACGGAGAAACACAGATACACGACACACGTCTGTCCAGCAATGAGCAACTTGTATTGAAGTTCACTGCAATGTAACAATGTCCACTGACAAGACACAAGCATCAACATTTTAACCCCAACAAAACACAGGCTAATATTAGCAAAGAGTTTTCTGTTAAATTTAACTGAACATCAGTAGGTGAACATATGTCCACATGTTGTCTGGACCCACGGCTCTAAAACCGGACTGTCCAGACGTCTGTCATACGTCCTCACTTTTTATATTAAGTGCAAAAAGTTTAAGGCAGCAGCCGATAAGATGAACCCCACACTACACATCATGTTTGGGGTAAAAAAGAGCATGTTGTCTTAATGTGGGTTGTCTGCTTATCACACAGGTTAGCTAGCGGATACTGCTCGTATCACTCACGTTAACAAATACCTCTTCAGATGGTCGCACTGTTTCTTTTTCATCTAAAATGAAGTATTTCCACACATGCGATGTATGTTTTGTCACACCACCACAACTGTCTTAGCTGCAGGTGTCTTGATTACGTCTGGTCTGTGTTTACGCGCCAAGAGAGCGAGAAAGTGAGAGAGAAAGAGTAAGAGAGAAAGAGAGTGAGAGAGAGAAGCAGGGAGAGAAAGAATATCATTGCGACTTGTCGACTCCTCCAAATTTAAGTCAACTTGTGCTGTCGACTAGTCGACATTTTAGTTAATGCCCTAATATATATATATATATATATATATATATATATATATATATATATATATATATATATATTCTGTTGGGTGTTTGATATTTGTCAGAATATGAATCCAAAATGTATGGCATCAAAGATTAGTACACTGTCTTCAGTACGAACATGAATTTTTCAGATGGAAGAAAGTGGTCAAAAATATGTCATCGCTTCACATCACAGACAATATCCCCTGAACACAGAAAATAGGTCAAATTCAAAACATCAGTGCTCAGCGACAACTTCACTCCTAGAAGTTCTAGACAATCTATGACTTGTAGCACAGTTTGGGTCTATCCATGGGAAAAACTTCCTTTATGGTTGAAAGCAGATGGAAAATGACACAACAAGGGGCTACAGCAGCTGATGACATGAGCCATGACGTATTTTTGACCACTTTCTTCCATCTGAGAAATTCATATTTGTACTGAAGACAGTGTACTCGTAACTTTATCTTGTAAATGTAATTTTTGATGTTGTAACTTTTTGATTCGTATTCTGACAAATATCAAATACACAACACATTATAAGTACGAACTGTCTCATTTTAGAGTTTTTAAATATTTATTTCACTCCAACCAAAAATGCATGGATATCCCAAATATGCACAGATTACTTTCCTGTGAATACAATCAATTTTGTCCCAAAAATCACTCCATAATACATACACATATAAATACATACACATACTAGGTCTGGAACGATACACGTACAGAAAATGAAACCAAGCCACAAACCTCTTATAGTGTAAAAGGCAGAATTGCGACACGCTATTCAGTCCAGATCCAGTCACATGATATGAGCTGTTAGTGCTACCAAACTTTACAAATTACTATACTTACTATCACTTTTTTTTTTACCATTAGCTGTCTATATTTAGTTGTCTATATTTAAATACTTTGTCCGAAACGACAAAACTAGTAGATTTTTTTACCTACTTGCAAACATCCTCGAACTGTGTGTCATGTGACGTCCTCTCAATCATGTGATGCTTGTAAAAAGTTTAAATTGCTCAACAGCGTGAATGAGATGGATGAGTTCAGGTCGCCCTGAAACTGGAGACCCTCTGAGCACCTGGATCCATCATGTCCCCAGTCTTAGGTCCATCCGATTTCATGCAGATCTGAGGACCAGGATCCAGTTCTATGGGGGTCCTTTGATAGAACCTTCTAATATGATCTCCTGTCATGGATCTGTCTGGGGTTATGAAAGTCACGTATGGTTCATATATATATATATATATATATATATATATATATATATACGGTAACCACGGTAACAAAGCCTATTTGAGGATTATAGTTCTAATTAGGGCTCCGCAGAAGCATCCAAAGTGTTTTCAGCATAAACATGTGATCATCCTTCAGTATCAGTAATTAAAATGTGAACTGGTTTAATCCTCGGTGGGGTGTCAGTGGGGAGGGGGGGTTTTGGGCCGATGCCAGCTGGAATTAGGACACACTGGATTTATGAACACGACAAAGAAACACCTTCAGGCACCTGATACTGATTAAGGTGAACTGGACCATGTCCAGGACCAGGGGCTATGAAGGCACATATGACAGAGGGTCCACTGGTTCTATGGGTCCCAGATGTCCCACTGGTCCTATGGGCCCCAAATGCCCCACTGGTCCTCTGGGTCCCACTGGTCCTATGGGCCGCAAATGCCCCACTGGCCCCATCGGCCACACTGACCCTGAAATGTCAAATAAAAATAAACTGTAATTGTACTAATATTCAGTCTGTTCTTAAATATTGTGTGTATTTTAGATCAATGAAAAACTAAACCAGAACATTGTTCAAAAATTCCTTAGTAGATTTCAGTTCATTGGTGGATGTTCAGGATATTCAGAGTTTAGTTTGGGCTTTTTTTTCTTTTACATTTTGGCTTAGTCTTTATATACAGGCAGTTAATCTAATGTGTGACTGGTTCAGCCAGTTTGAGGTCAAATTGTGCTGTTTGGGGCACCACCCCATCCCAACCTCAAACCCACCCCTAACCCCGGCACTGGCTTTGACTTTCGTCTGTCAAACCTGATAAGAACATGCAGACATAGAACACAGGATATAGAACACAGACACAGAACGTAGAACATAGAACACAGCTGATGTTCTCCCTCAGCTTCATTCCATCATCACTTTAGTGTCTCTTTGTCCTTTAAACCACATGAATTCAAAACCATCAATCACCCTAGCCCCGCCCATCTCTACCCCACTGATCCTCTTCCAGCTCCTGAATCACACACACACACACACACACACACACACACACACACACACACACTTATGAAGGAATGGGGAGATGTTAACCTTTGACATCTGCTCAGCGTCGGCTGTGTGTTTTTTAGGCCATCTATAATTCACAGTCTGTATGTGTGTGTGTTTGTATGCATGTGTGTGTGTGTGTGTGTGTGTATATGTGTGTGTGTGCCAGTCATTCCTCTGAGTCTGTTTGACATTGCTTTATATTATCGCCACAAGTGTGTGCGTGTTGCTTCATTAGGCAATGTGTATCATGAGCCACGTTGGTGTTGTGCCAACACACACACACACACACACACACACACACACACACACACACACACACACGCTTAGTGAATATGAAGGGCATTGAAGGTTAGTCTGACGGATGTCTGCTTATATTTACCACCACTTCCTTCTCTTGTCTGTATATGTATATATGAAAAAAAGATATGTTGTTTTTTTGTTATATAATGTTTTTTGGTGTTTTTTTGTACTTTCTGACAGAGTGTATTTACTCTGATTCAAATGTTTCTGGAGTAATAATGACATTCATAATGATATAACTCTGGGTGTTTTCACACAGTGTACTCCACCTGTACCTTGTGTACCATGTGAACACAACCGTGCCATGCTCCAGTACTGTGGCTGAGACCACTTGAGAAGGTGCTCCTGGATCTGGGCCGCTCATGTTACAGCATGGTACGATGCCATAGCAACGCATCCGAGTCCAGACCTGGTCCTCATGAAAACATTCCACCAAAGGAAGTGGGTAAATCTCCACCAAACCATAAAGAGTGTTAATGTTGTCTCTGAATAAAAAACTGATCTGAAAGCAGAGGATCTCCTTTTCTACAGAGCCACTGGTCCACGTTCTCCTTATCTACAGAACCACTGGTCTAGGTTCTCCTTATCTACAGAACCACTGGTCCAGGTTCACAGTTTCTCCTTATCTACAGACCCACTGGGTCCAGGTTCAGAGGTTCTCCTTATCTACAGAACCACTGGTCCAGGTTCTCCTTATTTACAGAACTACTGGGTCCGGGTTCACAGGTTCTCCTTATTTACAGAACTACTGGGTCCAGGTTCACAGGTTCTGCTTATCTACAGAACCACTCTCTTAACACATTAACACATAAGTCAGGGTTTGTCTTCTTCTTTTTCTTCTTCTGCATTTGTTGGATACAGACAGATTCCCTCCACATCTGCACCTACTGTTTGGACCTGGAACATCCATTCATACTCTGGTATGAACCACAGTATAATTGTGTGAACACAACATCTGTGGAGTGTCTTGGAAGAAAATATATTTTCTTAAGATTAAATATATTTTCATAACTGAACTTCCAGTGAGACATTTACACTATAACTCTAAAATCCTCTTATTGTCTTTGGATGAATACCTTTATAATTTAAACTGCAGTTTAAGTACAAGTCAAAGTCAGGTCTTTAGTTCCTCAAACATTAAGAACATAAGAGTTTAGTCAAACGACTTTTTTGGTTTGAGGAGGAGAAATTACTAGTACTAATACAATTACTAGTTACTTCACCCCAAAATTAATTAAGTTACTAACTGCGTTACTTCACTAGCAAAGTAATTAGTTACCAGGAAAAGTGTCCTTTTTATTTAGCTTAAAAATGTCTTTTCACACTAATCTCTTAAATTAATGAATTTAAACTTCATCTTCATCCACAGTCTTCTTGCTCTTCCGTTTTATTTTGGTGCACTTCCGTTTTGTTGTGGAGTGATTTTGCAGCGTTTCTGTCTTGCAGTTGTTTTGGGAGTTTGCATGTTTTGATATTTGCAGCATTTTTCTTTTGCAGTTGTTTTGGGGGTTAGTACATTTTTGCTTCTGCTTTGTTTCTGTTATTGCATCATTGTTCTCTTGCAGTGCACTTCTGTTGCATTAGTTTTATTTGTTTGTGTTTTTGGTTTTGCACCTTTCTTGTGTTTGCAGCATTTTATCGATGTGGTGTGTTTGCCCGTTGGCCACCGTACAGATCTACTTCAAAACACTGTCTGCACATTATGATCCATTCACTTGATTCTGGTTTTCAAGGGACACTTATTAATGCTAGTGTGAACTCAGGGGGAGAGGAGAAAAAAAAACTGTTCCCAACTAAACGTGACTCGGTTCCCTTTGTTCATGTTAATGACCCACTCAGAAGATTTGGTTCATTCGTGAACGTCACAATTCTGACCCGGGCTCCTTGGACTGGCCCGCATGTCTGTGGTTCAGTCAGCCTCAGGTCAGATGGGTTCTGCCTTTGCTTCTAATGCACACTGTCAGAGTCTGAGCTTTTAGACTATTTCCTGTTCAGAGTCGATTCAACACTTAGAGTAAATCAATACAGCAGCTCTTAGACAAACGCTGGAGTCGTTATGTGAATCACATGGATCTGGTCCAGGAAGAGTCTGCGAGCACGGAGGGAAACCCTGGCTTAGACCAACACTGGAGTTTAAAGAGGGCAAGGAACCCAGTGGAGTATCTGTGGATGAGTGTTAGATCAGAGTGGATTCACTATGATTCACTCACCAACCTTAACCCTACATCAACCCTACCCTAAACCTAACCCTTCATTACCCTACCCTAAACCTAAGTCTATCCTAACCCTACAGTAACCATATCTTAAACCAAACCTTACATTAAAGAATTGGGTTGAGCAAAGCTTTCACTCCAGCTACAATACTAAAGCTCGAGGGGTATCAATATTAATTCATAAAAGAATTCTATTTACTTCACCTAAAATAATCTCTGATCCTCAAGGCTGATTTCTAATAGTATTAGGTTCTCTTTTTAACAGTCCTATTATATGTATAAATGTGTATGCCCCAAACTGGGATGACAGCAGCTTTATTTCTAAACTTATCTCCCACATACCAGATTTGGAAACACATTGGCTAATACTAGCTGGTGACTTTAACACTGTAATTGACACTACTATGGACCGTTCATATCCCAAAGTTCTTACCGTATCTAAAATGACCCAAGTTCTTTCTCAATGATGACTTCTTATATATACGATTGGTTGTGTGGACCTTTGGATGTTTTTGTAACCCCTGAAAAATTATTTTTCTTTTTATTATCACAGACATCAAACATACAGGAGGATAGATTTTTTTATTATTATTATTATTGACAAGACACTTCTTCCTCCTGTTGAAAAAGCAGAGTATATGGCCATTGTTGAGTCTGACCATGCGCCTGTAATCCTTGATTTTACATTTTCACAATATCTTGCACAGCATAATAACTGGAGATTCAATACTGCACTACTGGCTGATGATACATGTTGTAAACACATTTCAGGGGCAATAGATGAATTCCTATCATTCAACAGAACATATTAAATTTCCCCCTCCATTCTATGGGAGACACTAAAGGTTGTTATAAGAGGTGAGATCATTTCATACTCCACATCATGTAATAAGGAAAGGAAGCAGAAGGCGCAAGAGCTTATTTCAGCAATAAAGAAAACAGACCACCAATATGCTGTATCACCAACACCAGAACTAAACAAAGTTAGAATTGAACTGAAAACACACCATGGCTTGTTATCATTAGAAAGAACTGAAAAGCACCTATTATGGTCCAAAAGACATTACTACAAACATGGTGATAAGGCCAGTCTTGTTTTGGCCTATCAACTAAAATGTAGAACTGCCTCACGTCTGAGCCCACAGATTTGCATATCTTCACAAGTATTGTCTGTATACCCAAGGGAAATGAATGCCACCTTTAAACAATATTGCTCAGACTTGTATACATTCACATTCCCATGAGACACGAGCCATGAATGAGTTTTAAGATAGTCTCGAATTCCCTTCCCTAGAAGATGCTGCTAGAGACGATTTAGACAAGCTTTTACAATTGCAGGAAATTATTGATGCCGTTAAGAGCATGCAGAGCAGTAAAACTCCAGGGCCTGATGACTATCCTGTTGATGTTTATGAAAAAAAAATTGTGCAGAACTTGTTCCAATTCTATTAAAAAGTTTAAATTATTCTTTAAAACAAAACAATCGTCCACAGAGTCTTACTGAAGCCTCCATTTCATTCATTCTAAAACCAGGTAAGTATCCACATCAGTGTGGTTCCTATTGACCCATCTCTCTTTTAAATACAGATGTTAAGATATCAGCTAAGCGCTTAGCCTTAAGAAGAAGTCATATCCCCCATTATCTTCATGGACCAAACTGGTTTTATGAGAAATCAACACTATGTTGTAAATATCAGGAAACTGCTTCATGTTGTCCACTCCCCAGCGTCCAGGGAGGTGCCAGAGCTGGTTGTCTCCCTGGATACAGAGAAAGCCTTTGACAGGATAGACTTATTTACTTATTTTCAGTATTAGAAAGGTTTGGTTTGGTATTACATTTATCTTTTGGATACACCTCTTATATACCTCCAACGAAAACATCAGTGTTGACTAACAGAGTGGCTTCTTAATTCTTTCCTTTTTAAAGGGGCACACAACAAGGTTGTCCTAAGCCCTCTGTTGATTGTGCTGGTCATAGTACCCTTGTACATCCAGCTATGGTGTTCTCCTAATATATAGGGGATCCATAGGATGGGAACTGAGCACAAGCTATCGCTTTATGCTAATGAGCTTTTGCTGTACATTTCAGACCCAATCAGATGTGTTACTTCTATTGTGAACACTTTAAAAATGTTTGGTGTGTTCTCTGGTTACAAATTAAACTGTGTGAACACTTTGGTACTTAACCTTTCAGAGAATTAAGTTCCTTTCTGCATATCAAAATCTGTCTTTAGATATGTTGGTATAAATATCACCCATTCTTTCTCAGACCCCTTCAAAAAAACATCACCCCTCTTGTCAAACATTTCAAATCTGATATTAAAAGATGGCCGGCACTCCAGTTGTCACTTGCAGGCAGAGTGAGCTGAATAAAAATTAATGTGCTGCCTGATTTTTACATTTGTTTCAGTGTTTCCCAATCTTACTTTCTAATGCATTTTTTCAATAACTGAACAAGGTACTCTCTTTATTTCTGTGGGATGGTAAAAACCCCAGAATGTGCAGGTATGTTTTGGAAAGGCCTAGAGGTCTAGGTGGCCTAACACTCCCCAAACTGAGATATTATTATTGGCAGGTAACATACAAAAGGTTATATGCTGGTTCCAGACCCCAACCACAGATTGGTGCCAAGTTGAAGCAAATTCTTGTCTATCCACTTCATTCTCTGATTTGATAACAGCTAAACTACCACTATTACCCTCACAGTTTACATTCAGCCCCATAGTAATCTCAACACTCAAAATATGGGCACAGTTCACACAACATTTTAAATTTACAGGCATGTATAGCCCAATCTGTAAAAATCACGTCTTCCCAGGAGCCCAACTAGACCATACATTTACTGAATAGCAAAAAAGGTTTATCTAGAAGTGGTGATTTTTACAAGAATGCTGTTTTTAGTAGCCTTACAGAAATCATTGAGAATTTTAGATACCTCCTGGTTCGACATTTCATTCAGACACTAAACCCAACTTTCCCCCACTTGCCTGTGGATTCAGGGCTGGAGCAAGTTCTAATGGTTAATATGCAACACAAAGGTCAAATCTCATCCATCTATAATTTAATTTCTTCCCTCCAAGGTGTAACACTAGATAAACTTTGAAATGACTGGGTAGAAGAACTGGAGAAAGAAATATCAGATACTGTTTGGGAATATGCTCAAAATAAAATTAATGGCACATCCTCTTTTGCATGTCTGAGCTTAATACAATTTAAAGTTTTGCACAGGGCATACTACACCAAATCAAAATTATCCAAAGTATATCCAGACACTGAAGATTGGTGCGAGTGATGTCATTCGCCTGCAGCATGACCCACACATTTTCGTCCAGCCCTAAGTTAATAGACTTTTGGTCAGGCATTTGCGAAAATTATGTGTTTGGTACTAATATATAGACCACTGCAGAACTTGCCATTTTTCAAGTGGTGGATCCTGAGTTCCACCACTCCAAAAATGGAGGTCAATCTCAATGAAAAATGTTCTCACTCAGAAAAATGCTTTCACTTTTGGCTCTCTGTTGGCTCAAAGAAGGCTTGTTAAAAAGAGGAAATCTCCTTACCCACCAAAAGCATCTACTTGGCTCAGTGATTTAATGCTCTTTCTAAAATTTGAAAAAAATTTAATACTTCACTAGGGGGTCAATAAAAACATTTCATAAACTGTGGGACCCATTGATTTAATCCCCTGTAGCCCTCAACACTATCCCTGAAGACCACATATTATGGCCTGGCATATATGCGTTTTAAAGAATTGCATGTATACATGTACATATTCATCTGTGTAGAGGTTAATATGTACACTGTGTTTTTACATGGATGTGTGTACAATATGTTCAGACATACTCATCAAAAATGAGATGTGCTATGTTTTTTGTTTCAGTTTTCTATTTTTACATATTTTTATGTATGCATTATGTTGTCTTTCAAGGCAGAGTGTGTGGGAGAGTGGGGTGGGTTTGGGTGGGACTGTTTTGGGTTTTTTTTGAGAGGAAAAAAACAAAAAAGAAGGATGTATCACAATGTACATTTCTGTACTACCAAACTTCCATACATAAAATAAAAAACAACACAATTTTATTTTTTTATTTTTTTTATTTTTTATTTTATTTTTTATATTTTTAGACTTGACGCAGAAAAAGACAGGGATTGTGAAGTCATGTTGTACATATTTTGCAGGTAAATATGTTATTATTGCAGTGAATATGAGCCTTTAAAAAAAAATGGAAACCCCTGCATGATGTGCACTATTTTCTTGTTTTTCCATTGAACTTTGTGATTACATGATCACACAAAAAATAGAAAAACACGCTTCAATAAAGCTATGAGAAAACAGAAAGCTTTAAGTAAAGGACGTCTATTTGCTGTAAAGTTTAAACCATACAATTTTATGTTCTGTTCTATGAAGCAGATGTACATGATGTCGGCCCAACTGTTAGCATTAGCGCTAACATTATTACTGACCTGAAAATCAATAAGGATGATAGTTGAAAATGTGGATAATGTGATGGTGGTAAAGTGCAGTATGGCTTTCAAACCCTGTGAGTGATGTGTGGTGGGAGACCATCTCATGTAACAGCCACAGTGGTGGTGTGTGTGTGTGTGTGTGTGTGTGTGTGGTGGGAGGAGTGTGTGTGTGTGTGTGGGGGGGGGGTGGGGGGGTGGGGGGGGGGGGCACTGCACGACCACACTTCCTGTGGCTTCTACTAGATCACAGAGGTTCACACACATGGATTGTGTGTGTGTGGGGGGGTCATCTGAGCCCCAATCTGCTTCACATTTAACCCTTTACCAGCCAAGTGGCCGTCTTGGCCATTTTCTACACACATTTCAAGACAGTGAAAGTTCCACGTAGAACAGTGAGTCATCAATGTGAGATCCAATGTGGTCTCCAGGGTCTGTAAGGTCCACCTCTGAGGTTCAATGTGGTCTCCAGGGTCTGTAAGGTCCACCTCTGAGGTTCAATATGGTCTCCAGGGTCTGTAAGGTCCACCTCTGAGGTTCAATGTGGTCTCCAGGGTCCACCTCTGAGGTCCAATGTAAATGGATTGCACTTATATAGTGCTTTTCCACCTTCATGGTGCTCAAAGCGCTTTATATTACATTCACCCATTCACACACACACACTCATACACCAGTAGGTTTCTAAGGTTCTGTAAGTCCTGCTGTGAGCCCAAGTCAGGGTTCACTGTCTTGCCCAAGGACACTTCACCATGTGGACATCCAGAGCTGGGATGCGAACCGCTGATCATTCGGTCATTGGACAACCCACTCTACCAACCAAACCACAGCCGCCCTGTGGTCTCCAGGGTCTGTATGGTCCACCTCTGAGGTCCAATGTGGTCTCCGGGGTCTGGATGCTTGGTCTGTGTCCTTTACTTCACAGTATCAAATCACATGATCATTAGCAGACAGTGCAGAATCTCACTTGTCCATTAATCTGATGAACTGATCTGTCTGAAACACGAGGCTCAGTTTTCAGTTCCAGACGAATCCCTTTGACTGTAAAGATAAAACCAACATGAGACGAAGACTTTTCTTTCAAAGCCTCCAATGTTCTGCTCACGTTCTTCATATGTAACAGCACAGGTTGGGTGAAGCGCCACTTAATCTTCATGTGAGCGGCGTCCTGCCTCCTCCTGCTGTTGAAGTCCCACCTACTCCTGCTGTTGAAGTCCCGCCTCCTCCTGCTGTTGAAGGCCGTCTGTCAGGAGCTTTATCTTCATTCAGTCTTTGGATCCATTTACGTGACTTAAACATGACAAAGTGCAGCTGAATCCATCATCATCATCATGACAAAAGAGGATGATGAATGAACAAAAACAATGCAGAGTGGGCTGGGCATGCGTATGGGGCGAGGGCTGACCAATACCACATGGACCTAAGTGTGTCTGTCTGCAGCTGAAGTGACTGAATGTCAGATTTACTGCAGTCGCTTCAATATTAATTGGAGATAACTTTCGCCAAAACTCTTGTTTTTCGATTAAAAGTTTTTGCACTAGAAAGAGGTGGTTTTTCAGACCTTTATGTCCAGCTACAGTCACATGACCAAAACTAGAGTCACATGATCAAAAACAAACAGATGTTGATGGGTATTAGAAGAAGAGTTGAATCCAAACGTATGTGTATGTGTTTGTGCGTACACCAGGACACCCTATCGTTTCTGAATGTAAGTGGTAGACACAAAGGTACGCAACATTTAGATTTAAAACTGCACTTTTTTATGGAACAGTTGTTTGTAGAATGAAAAATATTGACATCGACCACAAAAAAGAAATTCATCAGATTCACATTTAGATTAAATGTACAAACACACTAAATCTGGTTCAGTTTAACAAAGATGAACCATGGAACAGGTACTAGTATTGTAATTCAGAGGTTTTCACTGTTCACTGATATTTCAATAAGAACATTCCAGAAACAAACACATTCTCCATCTGAGACACTGTTTTTTTCTTTTGTCTGTCTCATCCTCCTCTTCATCTGACGACCTCAGTGTAACTGGAGCTGAAGAGGTAAAAATAGACTCCAACTTCAGAGGAGAAAAAGAAAGAAAGTCACACATTATATATGTGTATGCATATATATATATATATATATATATATATATATATATATATATATATATATATATATATATATATATATATATATATATATATATATATATGCATATGAAGCTGTCAGTTCTACCACACACTCTGAACACACCGCTACAGGACAAGTGTGAACGTACTGCCAACAGGGTGGAAGAACACACTGGAAGAACACACTGCCACAGGATCAAAAACCGCACCACCACAGAACGCACAGCCACAGGACCGAAGAACACACTGCCACAGAACTGAAGAACACACCACTACAGGGCAAGTGTGAACGTACTGTCAACAGGACCGAAGAACACACTTCCACAGGACCAAAGACTGCACCGCCACAGGACTGAAGAACACACTGCCACAGGACCGAAGAACACACTCCCACATGACCGAAGAACACACTGTCACATGACCGAAGAACACACTGCCACAGGACCGAAGAACACACTGTCACATGACCGAAGAACACACTGTCACATGACCGAAGAACACACTGCCACAGGACCGAAGAACACACTGTCACATGACCGAAGAACACACTGCCACAGGACCGAAGAACACACTGTCACATGACCGAAGAACACACTGTCACATGACCGAAGAACACACTGCCACAGGACCGAAGAACACACTGTCACATGACCGAAGAACACACTGCCACAGGACCGAAGAACACACTGCCACAGGACCGAAGACCGCACCGCCACAGGACCGAAGAACACACTGCCACAGGACCGAAGAACACACTCCCACATGACCGAAGAACACACTGTCACATGACCAAAGAGCACACTGCCACAGGACCAAAGACTGCACCGCCACAGGACTGAAGAACACACTGCCACAGGACCGAAGAACACACTCCCACATGACCGAAGAACACACTGTCACATGACCGAAGAACACACTCCCACATGACCGAAGAACACACTGTCACATGACCGAAGAACACACTGCCACATGACCGAAGAACACACTCCCACATGACTGAAGAACACACTGCCACAGGACCGAAGACCGCACTGCCACAGGACCGAAGAACACACTCCCACATGACCGAAGAACACACTGCCACAGGACCGAAGAACACACTGCCACTTGACCGAAGAACACACTCCCACATGACCGAAGAACACACTGTCACATGACTGAAGAACACACTGCCACAGGTCAAGTGAATGCACCGCCACAGAACTGGCTAACACACCGACACAGGGCCGAAGAACATAACATCACAGAACTGAAGAACACAACGCCATAGAACCAGCGAACGCACCACCACAGAAGTGAAGAACATACTGCCACAGAACTGAAGAACACACCGCCATAGAACCAGCGAACGCACCACCACAGAAGTGAAGAACATACTGCCACAGAACCGAAGAACACACCAGCATAGAACCAGCAAGCACACCACCACAGAATTGAAAAACACGCCGCCACAGGGCCGAGGAACGCACCGTCACAGAACTGAAGAATGCAACGGCACAGGGCCAGTGAACACATCACCACATAGTCGCATTAAACTTCTCCTCTTTTCTGTTTCTATGGCGTCACTCCACCATCCACTCCTCTAATTTCTGGTTTGTCCGTCATGTCTTCATCTTACCTCCCCCGTTTTCCTTCCCTGTCGGTTTTTCTTCTCTCCAGCTCATAGTGGTAATAAAATATTGATGACAGAGAAAGAAAGAGAGTCTGAGCCATTGATTTTCTAACACACCATCTGTAGCAGCACTCAGATTCAGTTTTTTTTTTCTTGGAGCCTGGAGTGTCAAAAAGAACCGTCTCAAATGAATGAACGCCTCATTCACTTCACTGTCGAAAAATGGATCAAAGACAAACACACAAAGGCGTCAGTTTCAGTGTCTGCAGAACAAACGGACAACGGCTGCACTACAGAACCATATATATATATATATATATATATATATATATATATATATATATATATATATATATATGATTATAGAACTTCTCTTCCATAGAAATCTTTACATAGAATTTATTAGTCCAGTCCTGTTTTAGATCTGATGACATGATCAGAAATTGGGCCAATCACGTGATTTCAGACTCAATCAGAATCACTTATTACGTCCCAATCAGTGAAAATATAATAATAACAATATACAATAATAATATACATACTGTAATTTCCAATTCATAGGCCAGTTTATTTTTTCAAGCACTATGAGCCTATGGCTCAAACAAACGATGAAGCTAATTTGTGTTTCACAGACTAACAATAGATCTGGTACTGAAGAAGGAAACAGAGCTGCTACACATTAGCTTGACATCACTGATGTTGAGACACTGGAGATGGCAGCGTGAAGCGTGGATATGGCTTATAGTCAGGTGTGGGCAATTGTCTAAAAAATATTTAAATATAAATATTTAGTTATATTTTTAAATAAATGCTACCAATGATAGTTGGTATTTATTAGAGTATTGTAGATCTAGAGTGAGAGCATCTGAACCAAAGTGTCATTGGATTGAACTCCACACAGACGCAACACATGCACTGTAGAATAGATTTGAATAGAATAGGTTTTGCAGTGGCTAGCACTCATGCTTCACAGCAAGACGGACCCTGGTTTGATTCAACACCAGACCTTTCTGTGTGGAGTTTACATGTTCTCCCGTGTCTGCGTGGGTTTTCTCCAGGTACTCCACTTTCCTCCCACCATCCAAACACATGCACTGATAGGTTAATTGATTAATCTAAATTGTCCATCGGTGTGAATGTGAGAGTGATTGTTTGTCTATATATGTTCAGCCCTGAGATGAACTGGAGACTCATACAAGGTGTACCCCGCCTTCACCCATTGTAGTTGGATTAGGCCCCCAGTGACCCTAAGTGAGGATAAACTGGGTTCAGATGATAATGAAAGAATACAATACAAGAGTCATATCCAGGAACCTAGAAAAGCAGACATCCGTCAAGGCAGACCCCCCACATCAAAATCTAATAATTTCTTGAATGCCCCATTACCCCATTTTAAAAAAAAAAAGTTTTACTAGTTCTGTAACTGAATAGGAATAGGCACAAGCCTAGTCTTATTTGGCCTATCCTATACAATCCATAGAATTACCAAGCATATCATTAATACAAGAAATAGAACAAATGATTACTTATTGTACAATGTGATGGCTTTTGGGAGGAAGGATTCCCTGTATCTGTCCGTTCAACAGTGGAACTGTAACAGTCTGTTAGAGAAAGTGCTCTGCTGTCTGTCCAGTGTATGGTGCAGAGGGTGAACATGGTCCATAATGGAGATCAGTTTGTGCAGCATCCTCTCCTCCACCACGCTCTGAGAGTTGTCCAGCCTCAGACCGATCACAGAGCCAGCCTTCCACATGATTTTATCCAGTCTGTTGGTGTCTCTGGCTCGCTCTGATGCTGCTATCCCAACAGACAGTCGCAAAGAAGATGGTGCTGGTCACCACACAATGATGGTGACCCGGTTCATGCACGGACACAATTGGTTTGATGCCAGAAAAGCAGTAAAATATAACAGACGAGATCGAAATGTATGATGATGTGATGTGTGGTAGGTTTTTTTGTTTGTTTGTGTTTTAAGTAGACAACAGCCTTAGCTCACAGAAATATGACTTTTACTAGTGTTAAATAAGGCGAATAACAGAAAAGGTACATCTGTATCTGTTTAGTCCAGGGGTCTCAAACTTGCGGCCCGGGGCCTAATGCAGTCCACCAAAGGTCCCAGTGTGACCCATGAGGTGAATTTGCAAAGTGCAAAAATTCCAGACAAGGCTGTGGAACTCACTTTAGTTCCAGTTCCACATATAAACCAATAATAGAATAGTCTACAAAAATAATTACACCATATTTTCTTTTCAGTTTGATGTGGAAAATATTACATTATTCCTAAAAATAATAACTACAAATGTGTGTTTTTGTTTTCGCGCAAAAAATATTATCAAATTCTGAAAATGTTTTACATTTACAAATTTACAAATTATCCTGTAACAATAAAATGTGAACAACCTGAAGAAATATAAACAAATTAAAATGTCAAAAGAAAATTAAACATATTGTGATCCATTTTCTGCTTCTATTTGTCAGATCTAATCCATAATGTACATGGACAAATGTTAAAATTGAACTAGTTTTTCGAAAGAATTGTTTTTTAGGTTATTGACTTGTTTATGTTTGGATAGTTTATAAAAGTAAGTATTTTCATAATTTGATGGAGGGGGTGGGGTTTCTTCACAAAAATGGCAGCAAATATTTGGAGTTTCCATCATTTACAAATTATTATTTTACTGGTCAAGTCCACTGGAGATAAAATTTGGTTAAACGTGGCCCCTGAAGAAAATGAGTTTGAGACCCTGGTTTTATCTGTCGACATTTTTAAAACTAGAAAAGCACTCTGAGTGCGCAAACCTCCGCCAAGGCAGACCTCCCCCCTCTGAATGAAGAGAGGTCCGCCAAGGAGGTTATGGTTTTGCCAGAGTTTGTTTGTCTGTTTGTTTGACAGTTAGCAAGATAACTCAAAAAGTTATGGATGGATCTTGATGAAACATGTTGGGGGTGTTACAAGGAACAAATGATTCAATTTTGGTGATGATCCAGAATCCAGGATCTCTTCTGAATCATCACCAAAATCTAATCACTACTGTGTTGCCGTGTTTGTGTGTTGCTGCATCACTACATTGCTTTGTTGTTCCGTTGGTGTGTCGCTGTGTCGCTGCTGCCGTTACCCCCCCACACACACACACACACACACACACACTCTCTCTCTCCTTTCCCATGGTTCTCAGGGGCGTTTCTGCTTCTGCCTGCATTATCAGTTCTATATCTGCGCATTAACCTTCGGACCACCAGGGAACACACACACACACACACACATATACACACACACTCGTTTACATGTCTCATGGGGACCAAGTTTGTAATCAAGTAGCCATTGTGTTGTGAGTGTAAAAGTCTTTTTCACATATATAAAATAAATATATATAAAATATATTATTAATAATAGAAGATTAAATAAATTTAAAATAATTTAATTAATGATTAAATAAAATAATAATAATTAAACATATATATATATATATATATATATATATATATATATATATATATATATATATATATATATATATATATATATATAATATATATATATATATATATACACATATAATAAATAAATAATAAAAAATGCATTCAATAAAACAAAAAATAATGAACACATCTTCAAATCTTTGAAAAAGATCATTTCTATTTTACTAGTTGGGACCAACATTTATTTTACCATTGTGAGGACCTGAATTTTGGTACCCGTAGTTGTCAGAGGTCCCCATAATGTGACTGTGTAAACATATCAATGTCCTCATAAAGATAGCAATGTGCACACACACACACAGACACACACACACACACACACACACACATGCGCACTTGTTTCCATATCTCACAAGGACTTTTTTTAATGAAATAAAATAAATAATAATACAAATTTGAAAATTAAATAAAAACAATTAAAATGAATACATACACCTACTACTACTACACCTACTACTAGGACTACTACTACTACTACTACTACTATTAATAATAATAATAATAATAATAATAATAATAATAATAATAATAATAATAATAATAATAATAATAATAATAATAATAATAATAATAATAATAATAATAATAATAATAATAATAATAATAATATGAAAAAAAATAAAGACAAAAATCATATCCATTTCACTAGTGGGGACCTTTATATTTAACCCTGATGGAGACCTGAATTTTGGTCCCCATGATGTGACAGTGAAAGCATATCAATGTCCCCATAAAGGCAGGAATACACGCACACACACCACACACCATCCTCTGGTATCAGAATACTAATCCATGGTGAGTTCTGCTCCTGGACTCAGATTCCAATCACACACGTTCACCTTCCACTGCTGGAGTGGCTCTGACACTGTTCAGCACACAATCACGATTTGGAGAAAGTTCCAGACCTTACAGATATTTAAGGTTGTTTTTTTAAGGGTGAAATGGAACACCCAACAAAGGTGGTTCTGATTCCTCACCAGTGATGAACGATTCAGTAATGAATCCTTCAGAAGAATCGATTCATTGAAATGACTGAGTTGAATGGATTCAGTAATTATTATTATTAATATTATCATTATTATTAAACATCGTCTTCTCCTGGTTAACTCCTTAACCCGTTAATCCCGTTTAATGCCTTTAACTCCTAATGTATCAATACTGACACATTCGAATTATTTATTTAAATATTCATATAAATTCAATCATTTGTTCAATAGTTATATGTCCAGTTGTGCTGATACAAAAGACCTTGTTCTTCCTGACATTTGAGCATGCTCAGTCCCCCCCACCACCACCACCACCACCTGTGGAATGGGACGGGGGGTTCAGACATAGAGCAGTGAGTGAGACTGACTCACTATAAAAAGAGATGGTCTGGATTTTTTTTTTTTTTTACACCATTTTCCTTTAAGCATTTTAATTAAAGCTGGAACTGGAACTTTAATGTTTTAATTCATTAATTACAGGAAACTAATGTGATTTTTTTTTAAATTATGCATTTTCTATGCTCCAGGCAAAATGGAGGGTTTGTCATAGCAATCATACATCTTATAAGTGGAAGAGGCAATGTTAGGACAATAAACCACAGAAGAAGAAAAACAATGAGCTGGCGTGGGCGCAGTGGGTGGGGCTTTCACTTTTATAAGACCATTGGATGGAAGCCAATGGGCGGGACAATGTTGTTTAGAAAAACACTGGGTGGAAGCCAGTGGGCAGGGCTTTTACATTCATAAAACCATTGGGTGGGGCCGAGATAAGACAGAGAGTTTGGATCCAGCGCAGATATTCAAGCCTCTGATGCCAACAATATAACAACCACATGGCAGCTAGCACCAACACTACAGCCAGGCGCGCAGATAGCGGGGGTGTCAGGTGTGTCATGACACACCCAGTTTTGAATGCCCTTAGATCCATCCCACCCACTTTTATTTAAGAAAAAAACATGTTACTTCTTCTTTTTACTTTTTTTTTTTTACTTTTACTACTTACTTCTTACTTAGTCAAGCATCACGAAGAAACCAAAATATGAATTAACTTACATAATAACGTGACTCGGTTATTGCGCTGTGCGGCGGCATCGTCGTTAACTTTGGTTGCCATGGTTACAAACAGTGTGACAGGCATTACTTGGACAGCCAGGGTGCACGTTCAGGAGGACCCTAACACGGCATGGAATAATGAGGCGAGCTAAAAAGCAGAAAACGATCATGTGTTTTTTTTTCAAAGAGCAACAGCTGTAAGTAAACTGTTACTTTACGTTATCACCAGGGCTCTAAATTAACACCCACCAACCCGCCAAATGCGGGTGAAAATCCATTTTGGCGGGTAAAAAAACAACTTACTAGCCACTTTGGCTGTTGGCGAGTGCAGACCCGGTTGTAACAATCCTCTATGGGGCAGAAGCATATGACCGTCCTATTTTTTTTTATCCTTCCCCTGTCTTTTGTTTCCTGTCTTGCTTGCTTCGGCCCAGGCAGCGCCCCTATGGCAAAGCCAAAGTGTTCACATAGCCACGCGTTGTGTTTATTATATCACGTGTTACAGAACGCGTTCTGGCAGCGCACTGGTGCGCGCAATGGCACGCGTACGAGCACGCGTGCCATTGCGCGCGCCAGTGCGCCTACAGCCTACTTGTGTGTTTGACAGGAATGCTAATAAGCCCAAATGAATTGATCATAACGGGCTTATATGAGGATTTGGTGCTATCTTTGGTCAGTTGGTGAGTCCACAAATAGGCTAAGGAAATGAGATGGTTTAAGAAAGTTTATAACAACACCAAGATGTAATGTGAGTGTATGTTTACAGTGGGGACAGTGGAGATAAAAAGTAAAGAAGTTAGGAGTTAAATGTGAAAATGCAAAAAAAATTAAATAAAAATGTGATCATATGTTTGAAGAAATGATATGGGGACCAATTGAGAAAATGTAAGAGCAACAAGATGTGAGTGTATGTATTGTATAAATTGTAATATAGGTGAGAACAGTAAAGAAGTGTGAACAGTGAAAGGTTAGAAAATGTAAAAGCAAGAAGTTTTAAGAGTTAAATGTGAAAATGTAAAAAAAAAAGATCATATGTTTAAAGAAATGAATTATTTCAAGAGGAAAAGGTTAAATAAAATAATTTAATGAAATTTGGTCAGGGGAAAAATGGCTAGTTGAATTTCTGATAAGGGAGTAAGATAAAAAATCTACTAGCCACATTGGCTGGTGATGAAAAAAGTTAATCACCTTGCAATTTTTGTTCAAAGCAATGTCGCCGTGAGAGTAGGAATGGTACAAAGCTGGCCAGAGCCAAACTGTCACCTTCTTCTGCCTCCACCTGTACATGCCCCAGACATATATTCAGGGCAAGGATCGGAGGAGAGAGGTTTTTGGATCCTTCACTTAATCAGTTTTGAGACCATTATTGAAAACTCTCATGGAGAGATCTTATTTACAATTTAATTTGTATATGGAGGCTGTGTCCTATTTTGTGTTTGTTGTTAGTGTGTTAGAAGTTTTAATTACATTATATGTTTTTTACACTCCTGTGAAATTTATGAAAGAATCAGTGTGCTGAAAGTCAGTGTTAAAATAAAACAGTTTTGCAAACAGCATATGGTATGTTTAGTGAGTAATTTGAATTAGTATCAGCATTAATACACTTTATTAAATAATAATAATTTATCTAATACTTATATAATAAATAATTTCTTCCAATGATGGGTAATTAAGTTTGACAGTCCAAATATACACAAACAGTGAGCAGTCATGTAGCACACACACACACACACACACACACACACACACACACACACACACACACACACACACACACACACACACACACACACACACACACACACACACACACCCATATTGATCATCCTGTCATGTCAGTGGTATATAGCACTTGAGAACATCAGACATCACAATTAGGTAAGATAATGCATTTTTCGTCTTTGAGGAGTAATAACTCCCCCCCCCAATCAGAATGGTGGGGCCGGGGGGTGTTAGCTGGCATCTTCGTCCCCCCCAGTTTCACAAACCTATCTGCGCCCCTGACTACAGCTAATGCTAATGCAGATCATGGGTTTAGATTTTAGATTAACGAGTCCACGTCTGATACAGAACCACACCGACTGGTGTCACGGACTCCAGAAACTACTGAAACCCCATCCATAGCTACAACACTGAACAGAGGTCAGTAAATGCACCATGTCTTTATGACACTAAACAGAGCATCACATGGACAGAGGTCAGTGAACATATCATGTCATGTCCAGTCCAGACGTCTGGAGGTGTGGCTCCGGTCCAGGGGTTTGGGGTCTGGGTCAAGTCCAGTTGTGTGGTTCGGGTCCAGGGGTCTGGGGTGTGGGTCTGGTCCAAGCGTGTGGGTCTAGTCCAGGGGTCTGGTGTGTGGGTGTGGTCCAGGGGTCGAGGGTGTGGGTCCAGTCTAGGGCTGTGGGGTGTAGGTCTAGTCCACTGGTGTGGCTCCGGTCCAAAGGTCTGGGTCCAGTCTCGGGGTCTGGGGTGTGGGTCTAGTCCAGCGGTGGGGTGTGGGTGCACGCCAGAGGTGTGGGGTGTGGGTCATGTCCAGGGGTCTTGGTCCAGATGGTGCCTCCTTCAGCCTGATCCCATTAGTGGACAGAGTGGGAGGGGACGGGATACTGTGATGGAATGCATCTCTGCGGTGCCCTCAGGGGGAGGAGGAGGGGGAGGCTGATTGGCCGTGACAGATGCCCCACAGACACTGCACAGCTGAGGAGGTCCACCTGCTGTGATGGGTGGGATTATGTCAGTGGGCTCCACCCCTGATGCCGTATGTCAGCCCCCACCCACACCACCACCCACAGCCACATCTATATGTGAAAAAGGACTGGACTGTCCTGTGTTAGTACACCCGGGTGTTTGTTATATGTTCATTATGGGATGGCATCTGTGACACCGCTAAAATATAACACTCAAACCGCAGAAGGACGTTTCATTTATCAGCGATGGCAGCGAGTGGGGCGACTGTTTCCTGTGGGAAGACAAGTATGTATGGTGATAAAAGTCCGATAAAATGAACAACACTGACACAAAAAAGGACTCCAATAAACAGGATCTGAGGCCACAGCTAGAGTGGTGCCTAGCACACAGTTACTACAAAGATTCAAAGTCAAAGAGAGGTTTATTTGTTACATCCACAGTTATACATAGTACAATTGAGCAGTGAAATGTGTTTTCTGTACCTGCATCCTTTATGAATAAAACAGAATAAAGTGTAAGATTTATATGTATAAAATAGAATAAAAGGTCAATCTTAAGAATTAAATAAATAACATAGAATGGAACAGTAGCATACTTATATTTACAATGTGCAATGAAGTGAAAAGAGGCTTATTTTCAGTGCTCAGAGTTTAGCAAGCGGACAGCCTGGGGGAAGACACTCTTCTTCAGCCTCTCAGTCTCAGTCCTCAGGCAGCGGAAACACTGGCCTGATGGCAGTGGAGAGAAGAGAGAGTGTGCAGGGTGGCTGAGCTGACTGAGGATCCTCTTAGCCCCTGACCTGCAACATTTCATATACTGTTAATGTCCTGCAGGTTAGGAAGAGTGGTTGTGATGGTCCGCTCTGCTGCTTGGACTACCCTTTTAAGGGCCAAGAGGTCCTGCTTTGCGTAGTTCCCCATCCACGTGGTAATGCTCCCGCACAGGATGCTCTCAATGGTGCAGGTGTAAAAGTGCTTGAGCACCTTGAGAGGGAGCTTAAAGTCTCTCAAGCTGCATTTCCATTACCCTTGGAAATTTGCAAAATGTAAAAATCCCTATAAAAAAAACTGGTAATGGAAGCACCTGAATAAAAAAACCCCACTCAAATATTGATAAAAAGTTTTTACCCTTTTATGAGATTGTTTTTCAGACGTTTCGATATTCTAATATAGCGTAAATGTGCAATAAAAACACAGCACTACATGATCACTTCTCTCGAAGTGAAAATGGTGCAATATACATGGACAGAGGAGGAGAAGGAGACTTTTCTCAAAATAATTCGCGAGAAAAACATAAATGCCATTTAAAACCTCAAACAGCAGAGAAATGCAGTGTGCTATCAAGACATCGAAAGATCCATCTTCCAGCAGTAAAATCTTGCGGAATGATATTTCACAAGAGTTACGATGCTCCTGCCGAGAACAACCATCAATGGGCAAAGCGCAAATATACTGTCAAAATTTTAGGAATACCGCTATTGTTTTGCTAAAAACTGCAATGGAAACGCACCTTCAGTCATCTGAGGAGGTACAGACTCTGTCTGTTGTGATGTGCTGAGTCCAGGTCAGGTCTTGTGATATGATCACTCCCAGGTACCTGAAGAGCCACTGATGATGAGTGGATGGAAGCTCCTCTGCTGTTTTCTGAAATCCACCATCAGCTCTTTTGTGTTGCTGGCATTTAACAGGAGATGGTTCTCCTGGCACCAAACTCCAGGTGGGACACTTCCCTCCAGTAGGCAGTCTTGTCATTCTGAGAGATCAATCCTACAACGGCAGTATCGTCTGCAAACTTTATGATCACATTTGAGTCTGAAGTGGCCTCACAGTCATGGGTGTACAGTGAGCACAGTGGGGGCCTGAGCACACAGTCCTGCTGTGTCCTGTATTGAGTGAGGGGATCACTTCTATACACTCCACAGTGGTGCATATAACAGTTACTAAATTTCTACACATCTAGTAGAAAAAAAGACTGACCAAATATGGACCTACTTCCAGGTCCTGGAGGCATCCCCCTGACTGAAGGCTGACCTCTTCCTGACCCCTGACCTGATGTCCCCCTGACCTCCTCCTGACACCCAGTAGCTGTTGTTTTCTATCATATAAAGTCTTTCTGGTCTTGGTCCATCACATAAAGGATTGTGTGGGCATTTGTTCCTCATTTATTTGTCTTTGTTGGGCTTTTCCGTCTCATCTCACTCCGTCCCTCAGTCTAACGTCTTCGTTAACAGATAACACTAATGGCCGCAGCCTCCTTCCTTTAAAGCCTTATCTCCTCTTCTGTCCGTTCCCACACTGGCCTCGGACACTTCAGCTAATTATCCACTGAAACTGGGAATTATGGATCTGTGTTTGTGCAGACTGAGCCCCCCCCCCCACATACACACACACATACACATACACAGACACACGCCCACACACCTCACCCCCACTCTGTCTATGTGCCCTATGGATGGAAGAGACATTACTGCTGAATATTAATTGAAAATCTCACTGTTGTAATCGTCAAACACATAAAATCAGATGGCAGTGCTGGACTCATTAGAGTGATTTGAATGCATGTAATGGTAGAAACAGGAGGTGTAGATGCTCCACCAATCACCTACCAGCGATTACTTAGCCGACGCCCATAAATCTGCACAGGCTGATGTTTAAACCATCATCCATCAGGGTGTCAACGCTGGTTTACAGCCTAAGAGCGGACTGGGATAAATCTGATCATGTGGTTGAGTTCCTCAGAACAGGGTGAGGGTTAAACCACGTGTTCCTCAGACCAGGGTTAGAAAACAGCGTGTTCCTCAGACCAGGGTTAGACACCAATGTGTTCCTCAGACCAGGGTTAGACCACAATGTGTTCCTCAGACCAGGGTTAGACACCAACGTTTCCTCAGACAAGGGTTAGACCACAACATGGAAAATTGGTTCTCAGCGGAATGACACCTTTAAAATTTTTTATTATTTAACCAGTGAGTGGCTGTGCTTCAATTGTTAGAATGGGTTTGTTATGTCCCTGGACTCTGAGCTGTACATTTTCTGTGTGTATTCCTGTTTTTCTGTCCATGTTAGTGTCTGGGCTTTTATTTTGTCATGTTTGTTCATGTTCACTTTGTATCATTTTACTTCCTGTCGCACCCTGTTAATTTAGCCTCAATGTGTCTCACCTGGTGTCTGGTGTTTAAATACCTGTCTCTTCCCCAGTTAGAACACAAGTTTGTTTTGCCCTGTAAGCAACAAATGATCGGTTGTCTTGTGTCCTGGTATTCCCTGTGTGTAACAAATTTTTGGCTTTCTGGTTCTGGTCTGTCTGCTTTTTGTTGGTTTTGGTTGTGTTCTGAATTCCTGTTCTTAGACCCTGTTTCTGAACCTGACACCGAGTTCACTTAACCCCTGTTGGATAATCCTGCTTGTTTGGACCACAGTTTTGACCCCCGTCTGGTACACGGTAACAGCCTTTGGGTTGCTCCTTTTATGCTCTGCTGGATCTCTGGTTTTACGGTTAACTGTTTAACGCTCTGAAATTTCCTCTGTCCTGCTCCTTAGTTGATGTCAGTGACACTTAACACCTGGCAGTCCTCAACACAGCAATTCATTCATCACATTATTATTGTTATAATGAACTTATTCTAAAAGAATCCCTGTATCAGAGTCCTGCATTTGGGTCCAGTTGTGTATCAGAGGGGTTGGTAGTTCAAATCCTAGCTTAGACATTATTTTTTTACATTCAATGCTAATTGTATGTCTAAAATATTAAATCTACATGTTTAAATTGTTAATTCCACATTTTACTCTTTTAAATCTGTTTACGGTTGATGTTTTTTACAGTATTATTCTAGCAACCATTTTTCATAAAAACAACAGGATTTTTTTAAGTGCTTGAATGTGTCACAGAAATGGAACAAAAGTCTCCTTTCATTTGATGGAACAGACTCAGTCACAACCACAGGACTTCCAAATACTGTTATCAAGAACAAATTACACACAGTTTTCATGCCGTTTAATTTTCTGTCATTAGTCTCTTTTCCATTGAGCCTCAAACTGTGTTAATATAATTTACACATAAAAATGTGTCTCATGGAAAATTACACTTTTACCTCAACTCTTGATTTCCTATGAATAGTTTTAGTTTCTGTCAGAGGTGGTTTTTTGTAGTTAAAGTGGTTTATGGTACAAAACTGTAATGACTAGCCCTTTATGTCCAACTGCACTGCAAAAACCTAAATCTGACCAGGTGTATTTTTTCTCATTTCTAGTCCAAATATCTCATCACACTTAAAATCAGACAGAATCACCTACAGAGGAAGTTTTCAGTCAGATAGAAGAATTAATTTATAGACAATAGATCTGGAAAATCTGATTGAAGATATCTGACCAAGATAATTTTTTCCAATGGCAGATTTTAGTTTTTACTTGAATTAAGCAAAATATAAATAAAAAATCAACCAACAGAACCAGTGGAACCAGTAGAACCTGCCCCTGTCCAATCGGCAGCATCTCTTCCTCCTGTGCTGTGGGCATCCGCCGAACTTGACATGTCTCTAGTGTGATTGTCGGTGCTGATTGGCTTTTGTAATGTCTGTCAAAACTTGTACCAGTGACCTTTAAGGAAATGGTATCAAGCCTGTGTCAGATTTATAAAGAGGAAAAGTTCTAGATGGTTGTGGTTCCATCACGCGGTCCCAGTGGGACTCCTTCAGTGGTTTAGAGCCCAGGTTCCAATGCTAATGCTAAGCTAACAACTTCCTGACAGGAAACCCAGGGGTGTGTCCCAGAACATGAGCAGCACATATCAGTATCATATGTAAATAGAATGCAAATGAGATGTAGATGACATGGAAATATGTGCAGAAGCAGCAGCAGCGATTTGTGTTTGAACAGCTGGATCTGATTTAAACCTATGATCATATCAGTGTTCATTTAACTGTTCTACACCTCTGACAGAAACCATATGTGCACAGCGTCATATGTGTGATGAACCCAACCCTAACCCTAACCCAAACCTTAACTGTAATAATAATAGTAATAATGGATTACATTTAATCCTAGGTCAAAACCTAACTCTAACCCCAAACCTCAATCCTAAATCTTAACCTTAACCCGTAACCCATTTCCGAAACCCCTAACCCTAACCCCTCCAAACCTAACTCTAACCTTTTAATCGTCAGCCTTACTCTTAACCCAATCCTTTACAACAACCCTAAACCTAACCCCCTAAGCCTAACACAGATTTAGGAGTAGGTTTAGGGAAAGGGGGTTACAGTTAGAAGGTTAGGGGTTTAGGGTTGGGTAAAAGGTTAAGGGTCAGGGTTAGATTTAGGGTTAAGGGGTTGGTGTTACTGTAGGTTTAGGGGGATAAGGGGTCAGGGTTAAGGGGTAAGGCTTAGGTGAAAGGTGGCGGCTGATAAATATATGACACTGTGGTTCATTTCCTGGACTCAGAGTATCAGCGTCACATAACCATGAGCTGACAGAACATTTCCACTGGGTATGAAACCATGATCTGTGTGTGGAGATTTGATCTGGATCTGAGTCCAGGGACAGGATATGAAGGTTCAGTGACAGTCAAACCAACACCCTTAACTACAGCATTTGGTTAAAAAAAAAAAAAAAAGATCCATCTTAGATCAATTTCATTTTAATTTTGCATAATCATTTAATAGTAATAAGATCAATTTTGGAAGTGTGGAAGTGTGGCTGGCTTCATCGTGTGAGCCCCTAGTACGTCTCACTCACAACTGTTCTGGTGCGAGAAAAACATGGCAGGAGATTGTTCCAACATCAAACTCAAACCCTGGTGCAGAGGAACTGTCCACCCAGAGCTGCTCTGAGAGGAGTGGAAGAAGACGATCATTCTAGGAATATAGAATAGAATAGAAGTACTGTATTGATCCAACAATTGGGAAATTAACTTGGATTCACACTGAGTGGAGTCAGAGGAAGAGGAAAGGCACAATGACAGATGACTACTGCCCCCCCCCCATGTGCACACTGCCAATACCAATACATGAGTCTCAATCAATCAATTAATACTGAATCAAATCCATATTGGATTGAATTCAGAACCATATGGGCGAAGGTTAAAAACAGATAACAGGGTTAGATACAGATAATAGGGTTAGATACAGATAATAGTGTTAGATACAGATAATAGGGTTAGAGACAGATAATAGAGTTAGATACAGATAATAGGGCTAGATACAGATAATAGGGTTAGATACAGATAATAGGGTTAGATACAGATAATGGGGTTAGATACAGATAATAGGGTTAGATACAGATAATAGGGTTAGATACAGATAATGGGGTTAGATACAGATAATAGGGTTAGATACAGATAATAGGGTTAGATACAGATAATGGGGTTAGATACAGATAATAGGGTTAGATACAGATAATAGGGTTAGATACAGATAATGGGGTTAGATACAGATAATAGGGTTAGATACAGATAATGGGGTTAGATACAGATAATAGGGTTAGATACAGATAATAGGGTTAGATACAGATAATAGGGTTAGATACAGATAATGGGGTTAGATACAGATAATAGGGTTAGATACAGATAATGGGGTTAGATACAGATAATAGGGTTAGATACAGATAATAGGGTTAGATACAGATAATAGGGTTAGATACAGATAATAGGGTTAGATACAGATAATGGGGTTAGATACAGATAATAGGGTTAGATACAGATAATAGGGTTAGATACAGATAATGGGCTTAGGGGTAGATACATAAGATTAAATAAGATAGTACTTTATTGTCATCATACAATTGTACAATAAAATTAGTGTTCTGCATTTAACCCATGCTTCTAAGGAGCAGTGGGCAGCTATGGGCGGCGGCCGGGGACCCATCTCCAGACGTGGAGCCAGGCTCATGTTCAGTTACTTTGCTGGAGGATTTTTACCCTAACAAACATGTTTTTGAGTGATGGAAGAAACCGGAACACCCAGAGGAAACCCATCCAGACATGGGGAGAGAAACATGCAAACTCCACACAGAAAGGCCCATATGGTCTGGGTAACAAACCTGGGTTTTCTTGCTGTGAGGCAAGAGCGCTAACCGTTTAGCCACCGTGCCGCCTATAATAGGGTTAGAAACAGATAATAGGGTTTGATACAGATATAATATGGTTTGATACAGATATAATAGGGTTAGATACAGATATAATAGGGTTTGATACAGATATAATAGGGTTTGATACAGATATAATAGGGTTTGATACAGATATAATAGGGTTAGATACAGATATAATAGGGTTAGATACGGATATAATAGGGTTTGATACAGATATAATAGGGTTAGATACAGATATAATAGGGTTAGACACAGATAATAGGGTTAGATACAGATATAATAGGGTTAGATACAGATATAATATGATTTGATACAGATATAATAGGGTTAGGCACAGATATAATATGATTTGATAAAGATGTAATTGGGTTAGATATCGATAATAGGGTTAGGGTTAGGTTGAGTTTAACAGTGACGGCACCATTGTTAATGTAATCTGTGCTGAACCTGCACATATGGTCCAAAAGGTGACCCCCCACACACACACACCACCACCACCACCATCCCCCAGTGGCTGACTCCATACTCTGGTAGTTGTTCTTTCTTTGCTGTCAGTTCCAAAGTGCACAGTCAGTACATTCATCTTATACTTATAGACTTTAACTCCTCAGGAAAATACAATAATGGCACTGGCAGCATTTTTCTGTCGCAGAAGGTAGAGTTCATGACAGGCGCTCTGAAAAACACTTCGAACCCTAACCCTTAGAACCCTTAGAACCCTAACCCTAACCCATAGAATCGTAACTCTTATACCGACCCCCTCCCTTTAATCCAGCTCATGAAGAGCCTTTGAAAGGTCTCAACAGGAAGGGACTAATCACACTGAGCTGTGATTGGCTGTCAATAGTCAATAGGATGATACCCGCAGAGATAAATACAACTATCTTCAGCACCACACAATACAAAACGTGTGTGTGTGTGTGTGTGTGTGTGTGTGTGTGTGTGTGTGTGTGTGTGTGTGTCAGCCCCACCCACTTCATTGTCCACCTTGGTCCTGCTGAATTGGACACCTCTGCCCAGAATAGAAGCTGAAACATGACAACAGGGCATCGATTACAGAAAAAAGAGGTTTTATTGAAGGAAAGGATCAGCTTGGGGGGGGGTCAGTAGTCCAGACAGCTCCTGAACCCAGAGATGTAACCAGACAAAACCACAGATAGAACACCTGGGTGGGTTAGCCCCCAGGCTTCCTTCCTAACCCCTCCCCATGGAGATGTCCATGAGGCCTCCTCGCCAGATAAATCACCTCATTCAATCATGATAGAATCATGATTTAGAATTCTAATCTTTCGTTGAGTTCCTTTTCTGTGTTAAATAAACCCCGCTGGTGACGCATGGTATTACATAGGTCACTGCGCCACATTCTCGGCCCAAAAGAGGATTAGGTCGTGTTCACACCACCCTTGTTTAGTTTGGTTGAACCAAACCCTGGAGTGTTTACTGCCTTGGAGCGGTTCTTTTGGGTCGGTGTGAACACTGACCTCGAACTGTGGTCCGTCTGTAGAGGTGGTCTTGGGCCGCTATCAAATTAACTCTGGGGTGGTTCATTTCAAGTGTGACTGCCATTCAGCACCAATCACAGGAAGTGCACTGTTAATAATGCAATAATGCCTGTCGCTGTCTTGTGCATGTCTGTCTGCTGGCAGCATGTTTCCGAAACTATTACATTAATTAATACAATAGTTTGGGCTCGCTGGCTTACGAGCCATTAATATTCGTGGTCCACAAGTGACTACTTCTGATATGCCCTCAGCAGCATAAGGAAAATGAGGTGCCAAATCTCCATTACAGCTAATGACAGTAAAGAGAAATTTGTATTCCCACATAAACTGTTATGACCAATAACCAAATGATATTTGCGGTCATGTGACTTCTGCTTCCTGTTTCCGGAGCAATTGAGTTTTCCCTTTGTGAAACCAAACCGGACCATAAATGTATCATCTTGCCTTGGAATCGAATCAGGAAACAGACCTTTAGGTGTGAATACGACCTTAAACACTGGAGCATCCCCTCATACAGAGACAGTGGAAGACCTGATAAGAATGAGTGTGGAGGCACCAAGTCTGGAAGATTTTGATGCTAGAGAGAGTATGGCAAGCTAGTTGGCCCAAGGTTAAAGGTCAAGAAGGCCAAATAACAGGAGCTATCCATCTGAGGGTCATGTGACTGCATTGAAGGAAAGTCCAGAACATATCAAGGTGTTTAGATATTGAGGTGTTCAGTTTGAAGCCTGTAAGACATTTGCACTTTTAATTTCTATTTTCTGTTTATTTAATATTTTTACAATATGTTATGGATATATATGGCTGAAATTTTCAGGAAATTGTGTGTGTGTGTGTGTGGCGGGAGTCTGTTTCATTTGGCAGACCACTGCTCGCAGAAGTGAAAGTGCCACTCACACTGGTGTATGAATGTTCAATGGTGGTCAGAGGAGCCGTAGGCGTTAATGTCAGCCACGCTTCGGTCAGTCTCCTCCAATGCAACTGTGACTACATATGTAATTTATCACCACCAGAGGGAGAATGTGAGAGTGAGAGTGGCTAAAAAAGTGCTATATAAATCGAAACCATTATTATTATCGCTGATTGAGGTCATGTAGGGGGGCTGGGGGCTGATGGCAGAATCTCTACTCTCTGAGTCCTTTTCTAGTTTGAGACTTAAACCACAAGCTCTTTCTTGTAGAACTGTACTCCAAATAAAGAACTTGATGTGGACAAAATTGTCAGTTAATCATTTACAAATGAATATTGTCTGGTTGGACAGCAATTAAAAAAGTGAACATATTAAACTGTGGTGTTAAATGACAAAAAATTTGGTGACTCTAACTTTTGTGCTGGTGCACTTTAGAAAAAAAAGTTAGGCAGACCAGTGCAACCAGTGCAAAAAATTAGTTAGAGCGCTGATGAAATCAATGTTTCTAAACGTTCACAGACTAAACCAGGGGTCTCAAACTCATTTTCTTCCAGGAGCCCAATTTGCTCTCCAGTTGGCCAAACCAGTAAAATAATAGCATAATAACCTATACATGATGACAACTTAAAATTTTTGTCTTTGTTTTAGTGCAAACCCTCCCTTAAATTATGTAAATATTTAGTTTTATAAAGTATCCAAATGCAAAATATGTGAATAATCTGGAAAAAAAAAAATTTTCATAAGTAAAATAAGAGCAATTTTAACAATATTCTGCCTGATAATTTCTCCATATGCATTATGGATCAGATCTACAAAGATACTAAACACTTAGTAATAAAGCCGGAAAATGTTTAAAAATGTGCTTACTTTTCTTTTGTTCATATTTGTTACAGGATAATTTGTAAATGTAAATATTTTTCTAATTTAATGTTAGTTTTTCCACTGAAACAAAGACAAAAAATTCAAGTTGTCATCCTTTATAGACTGAGAAAAAACTAGGATGAAAATATTATATATATTTTTTTAGGTTATTATGTTCTTCAACCCAGGGGCCACATTGGAACATTTGGTGGGCCACTTTTGACCCCCAGGTCACATGTTTGAGGCCCCTGGTATAAACCTTTTTGGAACAGGAGTGTGATGCAGATGCACTCATGTTCAAGTTTACAAAAAATGTCATCTTCCCAAACCTGAACCAAGTCCTGATGTCCAGCTGCATGAACAGAGAAAATGTTGTAGTTCTGCCAAACTGCGAAAACTGACAAATGACACAAAACACCAATAAATACGTAAGTTATTAGTGTTTGGAACTAAGTAAATGTATCCAACACACTTACTGTACTTACAACACACTTACAGCATGGTGCACTTTTTAATTAGCAGCTGCCCAACCTACCACTCTGCCGAATAAAAATTAAAATAAATAATAACCCAAACCTACCACTCTGCTGTAGGAATACTTCACTCTGTGGTGGATTGGGAAAGCCCTACCCCCACATGCTGCTGAAGTGCAAACATGTTGCCATGGCAACCTACTCGTCCCATATACGCCTGATGCTCGATCAGACCACTCATTGCTTTCTTGACTGTTGGCGGCAGACTGGGAGTCCGTTATGGACTTGACAGTTGGATGGTGCCCATTAAACCGTTGTGTGAATTTGGGGTAAATACGTTTCCAAGGATGCATCTGGGATAAGCCACAAATTACGTGGAATACCACAGGGTAAGGCTGAATCTACGGCAGTCAGGAAACTAGGCATTAAATACGGACATCCTGATTGTTTGATTCTGATGATGATGATGATGATGATGATGATGATGATGATGATGATTATTATTATTATTATTATTATTATTATTATTATTATTATTATTATTATTATTATTATTATTATTATTATTATTATTATTATTATTATTATTAAGGTGTAGCCTGGACCCTGTACAGGTCTACACCAGATCCTGTACAGATGTAGACCAGACCCTGTACAAGTCTAGACCAGATTCTGTACAGGTGTAGATCAGACCCTGTACAGGTCTAGACCAGACCCTCTACAGGTGTAGATTAGAATCTGTACATGTCTACACTAGATCATGTACATGTGTAGACCAGACCCTATACAGGAGTAGACCAGACCCTGTGGCAGTCTGTGACATTGCCTGGGAGTTCTGAAAGCCCAGATTTCCTTGATGCTTGCTGTCAGTTCCTCTTTGTTTTTTGGCTCTGGTGTGTTTCATTGTCCTCTGGAGAATAACCCAGAGATTCTCAATGGGCTTTAGGTCCAGTGAGTTGGCTGGAACAGTCCAGCACTGTGACAGTATGGGCATCAAACCAGATTTTCCTGCTTCTAACCTAGGTATGGGCACGTATGGTAGAGTATGGACAGGTGTGGGTTAAATATGGGCATGTATGTTGCAGGTGAGCAGGTATGGGTCATGTATGGGCAGGTATGAATAGGTATGGGGCAGTTATGTGTCAGTATGGGCAGTAGTGGTCAGGCATGAGCAGGTATGTTGTAAGTATGGCAGGTAAGGGGCAAGGATGTGCAGGGGCGCTGTCCGGAATTTTCGGCCTCACAAAAGATTAACATTTTGGGCCCCCACAGCTAGGCTAGGCTACATAAAAATAAGCATGAACAACCTTGTTTTGGACTGTTCTCCATTCAAGTGTGTAAAATTGGATTTAGTATGGAGTTTAGCAAGACCCCTAATAGACCCCTTGGCAGCCAATGTCATTCAAACGTAAGAGGAAGTTGCGCGCACAGAGCAGACTCAAAAAACTGCATGGAAACACTGTCTATGACATACAGAAAGCATAGCTAGAAATGCCTAGTTGTTATGTTGTGGCCGGCTGAATCATTACAAGGACAAGGTTAAATTGTATAGAATATCATCTGGATCTCACCCATTCAAAATAATACAAATAAATCAATGATGTCTATCGTTACGAGGGATCAAGCATATGAGAGCACGATCAGGAATGTCCGTTTCTCTCTCCTTCCTATTCTAACCATGATCTCAACCTTCAATACAATTGCTGCAGCATGACCCAACCCTACAATGAAGTACATATTGACAATAAAAATAAATATGGGGGAAGTAGGTGGTTAAGTGATTAACCTGGTTAAGTTAAGCTAGAGGAAGTGATAAATAATAGAGTAGCCTGCTAGCTTTCTCTGGTTAAGGGAATAAAGACTACAGCCTCTTCTGTTATCAGGTTTATCACCACCTCTAGGTTAACTTACCCAGGAAAATCACTAAACCACTTACTTGGAATACCCCCTCCCCCCCTGCAAGGACAATGATAACTTACTCAGTAGAGTAGGATGTTCACCCTGCGATACATGTGCAGTTATCTGTCTAAATAGAACCATCCAGCTGATTGTAAAGCATCCAGGATTCGCACATAGTAACCTTCTGGACCTGACACTGACTGGGTATAAGTTTTTACTTCAGTGCACAGAAGTTTACATCTATGTTTGTGTAAAACACGTTTTACACATGCCCACACATAACATTGTCGTATACGTCGAAAGACTTGTAGGCGCAAAGTTTTCCCTGAGTGTACATAGAAGGCTTGTCATATATACAATATACAGTGAAGGGTAAATTACTTTGAAAAAGTAGTTAATTACAAGTATTACTTACTTCCCCATAAAAGTAATTGCGTTACTAACTGTGTTACTCCACTAACAAAGTAATTAGTTACACAGTAAATTTTCCAGTGTTAAATCAACACTTAGAGAGTTTATTTAACTTCTTCCAGAGTGTATTTGGTCCCATTGTCTCCAAATAAACACTGCAAATTCTACAGTGTACCAGGAAAAGTATTTTTGCGTTACTTTTTTTTTTTTTTTTTTGCTTAAAAATGTCAAAGAAATTAAAAACTGTTAAACAGGGTATACATCCTTGTTCTGCAATATTACTTTGGATGTGATTTAAGATGCTTCCTCAATTAATCTATGTGGTACACCTCGCACCAGTTTAGAACGTTTGCTCAAAACATAAAAAACACAAAGCTAGAAGCAGCTAGACTGGGACAGCAAGTTATCACGTTATCAAGTTATGAAATCCAAAAGTGCGGTGGGTGAGTTGTGTTATCCATCTGACGGCAAAAGCATTTTATACTGCAGGCTGGTGGCAATCGGTAAGTTTATATATATATGTACTGAAATGCCGTGGTGCGTATGGCTTTGTGTGGTTATCGTTGTAGATTTGTATATTCCCTGCAGGCTTTTAAAAAGTTTCAACAATACACTTAGTAAAGATCTTTATTTTTAAAAAGTCATTTTAACATTATATTTTTTTTTTACATTTCGTTGTATACATTTTAACATTTGTGTGTTTTTTAAAAGAATTGTAAATACATTTTAACATCTGTGTATGCTTTTAACTGTCTCTTTTAACACATCTTAATATTTTTGTGTGTTTAACACTTTTTAAAAACACATTTATATTTGTGAATGTATTTAACATCTCTTCCCCCCATATTTTCACCTTAAAAAACATCCACAATTCATTAAGCTTCACATGAAAATACTTCTGTGGCTTTAGTTTCAGTACGACGCTGAAGCTGACATGGTTGTACTGTCAGGGTTTTCTTTTCACACTACACCTCCCCTGAAGTCCTCTTGCGCCCCCCAGGGGAGGCCTGCCTCACACTCTAAAACATTTCAGTAGAGTGCTGCGGTGACCTTGGTCTAGTGTGAAATGTCCACAGTCAATCATGATTTGGGGTGGAATGTCCAGTGCAGATGTTGGTGAACTCTGCTTTCTTAAGTCCAAGGCCACCAAGGTCATGTGGCTAGACGATGGCACGATAATTAGTATTGATGTTCAATTTTAGCTGCAGTTATATGATACTTATCTGTTGTGCAGTAAAAGGCTAACGGTGCCAGAACACTGTGACTTGTGGGAGTGGTTGAAATGTATTAACCTGTTAAAATAAATAATACAATTCATTTGTAAAGCAGAGTCCATGTAGACAAGGACTTTCATTAGGGTTTGGGTTTCACTCATGCAGTTTCTGAACAGACCTACCTACATAGACAGACGAATAGACAGACAGACAGACAGACGAATAGACAGGCAGACAGGTAGATAGATAGACAGACAGACATACAGACAGACAGATAGATAGATAGGTAGGTAGATAGATAGATAGATAGATAGATAGATAGATAGATAGATAGATAGATAGATAGATAGATAGATAGATAGATAGATAGATAGATAGATAGATAGATAGATAGATAGATAGATAGATAGATAGATAGATAGATAGATAGATAGATAGATAGATAGATAGAAACAATTCATATAGAATTTTAATAGAGCCTGTATAAAATTATTCATTGTTTTCATTATTCATCCCATTGTACTGGTTTCAGGCCTTTTAAACAAAATAATTTCCACTGGTTTTATAAAATAAATGTGTGAAACACGCAGAAGAACGCGCATCTCTCCGTGGATTCTCCGTGGATCCTCCGGTAGGCTGCGCTGTGCCTGCGCATCGGTGCGCGCCACCCGGTGCCGTCGTGAACGCGTCTCTGAGGCGCCAGTCAGAGTCGGAGTGATTCGGTCGCGGTGTGGATGTTAATGGGAGCGGAGCAGGACGGACTTTTCCACGGGGATCCACAGCAGCATGGCCGGGTAAGTGACCGTGGGATTTGGGGGGGGCGGTGGTCCGGCTCAGGACGCGCGTGGATGGGGAAAGTTAGAGACGTGCGGACGGATGTGCGTGACTGCGGCTTCTCCGCAGCCGTGCGCGGCGCCTTGGCTTTTCTTTCCCCCCATTTCCACAGTGGGACGAGGTGCGTGACCTGCGCGCGTGCACCATCTTCTGTGTGTGTATGTCCGTGCGGGTTTTTCCCTGGTGCGTGGATGTGCTGCTGCAGCCCCGTCCCGTGCGTGGGTCCGTCCGTCCGTGGTTCCGTGTGTGTGTGTGTGTGTGTGTGTGTGTGTGCTCCTGAGTGGGGAGCCCACAGTGTGGAGGGAAAAGCTGCAGTTGCTGTTATTGCGGGGTTGTGTGTATGTGGGGGGGCTCCCACTTCAGCTGCATGGGACAAGTGGGAGTTGGGTTCTGCGGACCGGGCCAATGTGCAGGTGTCATTGCGTCACACTGCCCGTTAACGGACAGGGCTTTCATTCAAGTTCACGCGTGCGTGTACCTCACCAGTGGGTGCAGGTGCATGTATGTGCACAGGCATTCGGATCCAAATGCGAACCGAACCGGGCCTGTTGAGTCCAGTCTTGACAGTGAGTCCAGAACACGGCCCATCCACGGAAACAGCTGGAACCTTGTTAGTGGCAGTAGACGATCAGCTGGAAGAAAAAAGAGAAAAAAAGAAAAAAAAAATCAAACTTGTATTTTCATTGTGATGCTTGGATGTGATGGCGCATGCGCAGGCGGAGTTTAGAGACAACTGGGACTGGTCTGAAAGATCCCATTAGCCTTCAGTAAGAGTGTGTGTGTGTGTATGTGTGTGTGCGCGTGTGCGTGCGTGTACGTGTTTGTGTGAGTGTGTGTGTCTCCTTCAGGGTGGTGCTGCGTTCACTGTCCTCTGTTCAGGGTGGTGTCTGCAAAACGCATCAGGATGCAGGAGATGAAGCTGGGGTGGGGGTGGAGTTCAGGCCTGGATGTGTGCTCACCTACCTGCTGAAACCCCCACCCCACTGAGAGACACACACACACACACACACATTTATATATATATATATATATATATATATATATATATATATATATATATATATATATATATATATATATATATATATATATATATATATATATATATATATATATATGTGTGTGTGTGTGTGTGTGTGTTTGTCAATTCTGCAGTTACTTCCTTATATTGGATTATTTTCCTCTTCTTAACCTTTTTTTAGGCCTGATACAAATTTGCTTTCCTAAAAAAATATTCTATTTGATATGATTCTTGTATACATTCTAGTATTGATTACTAGATTTTTTGGGGGGGTCTGTGGGAGTCTATGTGGTTCTGGGGGGTTTGTGGCTGTATGTGTGGGTGTGGGGTCTGTGTGGGTGTATGAATCTCTAGCCCCTTTTCAACATCCTTTCACTTCTGGAATATTCTGTAATGTCTGTAAATCATAATCTAAGCTCGACAGCATACAGAATTGTGGTGTTTTTTCACGGGTTAGTACCAGAAGTTGTTCAAGGTGAAACCAGAACCTGATAAACATGGAATGGGAACCTGATAAAGATGGAACCGAACCCTGATAAAGGTGCAACTGGAACGTAATAAAGGTGGAATGGGAACCTGATGAAGCTGGGACTGCAACCCTAATAAAAGCGGGATTGGAACCTGATGAAGTTGGAACTGGAACTTGATAAAGTTGGAACCAGAATGCTAATGAAGGTGCAACCAGAGCCCTGATAAAAGCAGAAGCAGAACCTGTTAAAACTGGGGCAAGAACCTTGATAAAGATTGAACAGTTCAACCTTTATCAAGGTTCTTGAACTAGAACCTAATAAAGGTGGAAGGGGAACCTGATAAAACTGGGACTGAAACCCTCATAAAAGTGGGACCAAAACCTGATGAAGGCGGAACCAGAACATGATACAAGTGGAACCCTAAACCCTGATACACGTGGAACTACAACCCTGTGAAAGGTGGGGCCAGGATTCAGGAACGTTCTGTTAAAGTCTTCTCTGGTTCCACCAGTTTGTGACCCCTGCACTAGGGGGTATAAAAATGCCCGTGTTCAGTAAACAAACAGATCAATGCCACCAGCCAGATGTAACACTGTGGACACGCCCACATCCACCAGCTGTTGGCACTGGGGGGCGGAGCATTGTATCCATGACAACATATGCAATGGTGACATACTGTGTACAGTCTTTACCACGCAATGGTTCTATGGTCCACTGTCCACTGTGGCTCCACCCCTCTGACTGTTGAAGGTGGGTCCACTGTGGCTCCACCCCTCTGACTGTTGAAGGCGGGTCCACTGTGGCTCCACCCCTCTGACTGTTGAAGGTGGGTCCACTGTGGCTCCACCCCTCTGACTGTTGAAAGCGGGTCCACTGTGGCTCCACCCCTCTGACTGTTGAAGGCGGGTCCACTGTGGCTCCACCCCTCTGACTGTTGAAGGCGGGTCCACTGTGGCTCCACCCCTCTGACTGTTGAAGGCGGGTCCACTGTGGCTCCACCCCTCTGACTGTTGAAGGCGGGTCCACTGTGGCTCCACCCCTCTAAATACTGAAGGCAGGTTCATTGTGGCGCTACCTAACTTGTTTCATGTTTGGTTAAAGACCTGGACCACAGGGGTTTGGACATTGGTAAATGTTTTAGTGGTGGCTGTCCCTGTTGGTTCTGATTTTAGTGGTGGCTGTCATCATTGGTTCTGGTTTTAGTGGTGGTTATCTTCTTTGGTTCTGGTTTTAGTGGCGGCTGTCCTCATTGGTTCTGGTTTTAGTGGTGGTTATCCTCTAGGTTCTGGTTTTAGTGGTGGTTATCCTCTAGGTTCTGGTTTTAGTGGTGGTTGTCCTCTAGGTTCTGGTTTTAGTGGCGGCTGTCCTCATTGGTTCTGGTTTTAGTGGTGGTTATCCGCTAGGTTCTGGTTTTACTGGCGGCTGTCCACTTTGGTTCTGGTTTTAGTGGTGGCTGTCCTCATTGGTACTACAGAACCACTAAACCCACTGAACCTACAGAATCCAGTGAACCTACAGAATCTATAGAACCCACAAAACCTATTGACACTACAGAACCCACTGAACCTACAGAACCCACCGAACCCACAGAAACAACAGAAGCCACTGAAACTACACAACGCACAGAACCTACTTAAACCACAAAACCTCTGGAACCCACTAAACCCATTGAAACTACAGAATCAAGGGAACCTACATAATCTACAGAACCCACACAAGCCAAATAACCCATTGACGCTACAGAACCCACAGAGCCTACAGAACCCACTGAACTCACAGACCCTACAAAACCCAGAGAATCTTCATAAGCCACTGAATCCGCATAACCTACAAGAACCTACAAAATCTGCAGAACCCATAGAATCCATTGAACCTAGACAACTTACTATAATCACAGAACCCAGAGAAACCACTCAACCCACAGAACTTATGGAACCTATAGAACCTACTAAACCCACAGAACCTATTTACCATACAGAACTTATTGAACTCAGAAGACCCTATAGAATCTACTGAAACCTCATAACATATGGAACCCACAGAACCCACTGAAGCCTCACAACCATACGTAACCCACATAACCTACAAGAACCTACAGAGCCCACAGAAACTACAAGAAGCTAGTGAAACCACACAACCTACAGAACCTATAAGAATCTACTGAACCCACAGAAATGACTGAAACCACAGAACCCAGAGAAACCAGTTAACCCACAGAACTTATGGAACCTATAGAACCCACAGAACCTATTTAACCTACAGAACCTATTGAACCCACAAAAACCTATGGAACCTACAGAACCCACATACCGTCCTGAACCTATATACCCTACAGAACCTATTGAACCTACAGAATCTATAGAACCTACAGAACCTACAGAAGCTATAGAACCTACAGAAGCTATAGATCCTACAGAACCTATAGAACCTACAGAACCTACAGAAGCTATAGAACCTACAGAACCTATAGAACCTACAGAACCTACAGAAGCTATAGAACCTACAGAACCTACAGAATCTACAGAAGCTATAGATCCTACAGAAGCTGCAGTAGTTTGCAGTTTTCCTTTGCTGTTGTTCTGCTCCTGCAGTATCTGACCTCCTGCACTGACCTCCACGTGAGGAGGTGCAGCCCCTCCCTCTCTTGCAACCCCCCCCCCCCCCCCCCCCCCCCCCCCCCCCCACCTCCTCCATCTCCCTGAGTGCCTGCTTGGAAATGGCATCACTGCAGCCCCCTCCCCCCTCCTCCTCCTCTCCCTCCCCTTCTTTTCTCCTTCATCTCCCCCTCCTCCCCCTCCCCTTCTCTTCTCCTTCATCTCTCCCTCCCCAGGGCTTTGTGAGCGCCTGTTGGAGCCAAATGCCAGCACTCTGCACTAACACCCCCTCCTCCTCCTCCTCCTCATTTTCCCTCCGTGTGTGAGAGTGAAAGGGGGAGTGGGGCTTCTTTGGTTCCCCCAATTCTTACAAAGGGGGGGGGGGTCACTGCTGTGTATGTACGGCTGCTTCATCCCACTGTCGGTTGGTGTGTGTGTGTGTGTGTGTGTGTGTGTGAGAGGGAGAGGGAGAGATAGAGAGAAAGCCAGGCTGCTATTGTTCTCACTACTGCTGGAATGCAGTTGAATACAGTTAAATACAGTTGGGTGCAATTGAATATCGTTGAATCCAGATGAATTCAGTTGAATTCATATGAATAGACTTGACTGCTGTAGATTGGAGTTGAATGTTGTTGAATACAGGTGAGTGCTGTTGAATGTTGTTGAATAGAGTTGAATCCATTTGAATGCAGTTGTATACAGTTGGTTTGGACGCTCATGCTCAGCAGGATTTTCTGTCTTTGTCATTTACACACACACACACACACACACACACACACACACACACACACACGCATCTGGAAAGCTCATAATCTGCCTCTGTAGGTTCCGTATCACTTTACCGTCTATAAATCATGTCCATTTCATTCTGCGTCTTTAAATGACATCATGGCTTTAGTTTGCTGCCAGTTTGACTGGAATCTGCCTTTGACTCCACCTTGTATCAGTAGAATAGAGGGCGCTGGTTCATCTAGTAGTGGAACTGAAAGGCTTACACTTCTATGTTGACTTCAGTTTGACACCCCCACCCCCCCAGGCTGCTCTCAGTCTGGACCAAATTGAAACTCAACACTGACTTTCTTTACCCAGTGCCAGTCTCGGTTAGTCTGGGTTTGTTTGGTCCATTCAGGGTTTGTTAATCTACATTCATAGCAGGTTCAGATGGCCTGGACCAGATCAAATCCAAGTCACATGACCGTTCAGACGATCTGGACTAGATCAGATCTGGGTCACAAGACCATGGCCTTAGTGTTTGTCCATAAAATGTCCCAGCTCCATTCTGTTTTATTGAATCAGTTATTTTTGCGTCAGTTATTTTCAGTTGAATGTAAAGGAATGTTCATGTAATTAAAATAATATCCTTTGAGTCTGGGGTCAGACATGGGGTCAGACCTGCATGAGCCACATTTGGAAAAGCTGGACTTCAGTGGGTCTGTGTGGTCCTGGTTTCCATCCCAGTGCCTGGAGGCATGAGGTGGTATTTATAGACCTGCTCACTTAGCTCTGAATTAATGTGTTTTATCTGTGTCCCCAAAGTCTGCGGAGGAGCAGTAAATAAGTGTCTGCGTTTGCATGAGAGTCTGCGTCTGCATCACAGCCTGTGAGAGTCTGCATCAGTGTTAGTCTGTGTCTACACCAGTCTGCGTCAGTCTACATAAGAGTCTGTGTCAGTGGAAAAGTCTGTCTACAATAGAGTCTGCATAAGTCTGAGTCAGTTGAAGTATGTTTCTACATCAGAGTCAGCATGACTCTGCTTCAGTCTGCGTCTGCGCAAGAGTCTGCGTTAGATGTGCACTGTCTGCACTACTGTTGAGCCAGGACCCTCTTAGGGTCCATTTCCTATTAAGAAGACTTCTCCTTCTCCTTTTCTTTTTCCTTTCCTCCTCCTTCTCCTTACTCCTAAACTCCTCCTTCTCCTTTTCCTTTCTTCTCCTTTCCCTCCTCCTCCTTCTCTCCTTATACTCCTCCTTCTCCTTCTCCTTCTCCTTCTCCTTCTCCTTCTCCTCCTCCTTTTCCTTCTCCTTCTCCTTCTCCTTCTCCTCCTCCATTTCCTTTTCCTTCTCCTTCTCCTTCTCATTCTCCTTATACTCCTCCTCCTTTTCCTTCTCCTTCTCCTCCTCCTTCTCCTTATACTCCTCCTCCTCCTCCTCCTCCTTCTCCTTCTCCTTCTCCTTCTCCTTCTCCTTCTCCTTCTCCTTCTCCTTCTCCTTCTCCTCCTCCTTCTCCTCCTCCTTCTCCTCCTCCTTCTCCTCCTCCTTTCTCCTCCTCCTTTTCTCCTTATACTCCTCCTTTTCCTTCTCCTCCTCCTCCTCCTCCTTTTCCTTCTACTTCTCCTCCTCCTCCTTCTCCTTCTCCTTCTCCTTCTCCTTCTCCTTCTCCTTCTCCTTCTCCTTCTCCTTCTCCTTCTCCTTCTCCTCCTCCTCCTCCTTCTCCTCCTTATACTCCTCCTTTTCCTTCTCCTTTTCCTTCTCCTCCTCCTCCTCCTCCTTTTCCTTCTACTTCTCCTCCTCCTCCCTTCTCCTTCTCCTTCTCTCCTTCTCCTCCTCCTTCTCCTCCTCCTTTTCCTTTTCCTTCTCCTTCTCCTTCTCCTCCTCCTTTTCCTTCTCCTTCTCCTTCTCCTTCTCCTTCTTCTTCTTCTGCTGTTTAATTACCAGCTCTTCACCACACTTTCACAGATTATGTGTGAAACTAACGCCTGTTTCAGGTGTTGCAGCATCACACTTCTGTTCTGACACACATTTGGATCAGAAAAGCACATTTTACCTGAAGACTTTGAGTATTTATTACATCTGACAGATCATGTATTTATGTGTTTATTCAAAAAGTCTCAAACTGAACTGGTCCAGGCCTGTTCGATGCCCTGTTTGGGCTTTATTTAGACAGTCCAGACTCTTGTGTCTTAATATTTGAATTTGAATGACACAAATGTGCACAGTTTGGCCTAAATATTCATCTGATATTCAACTGAAACCGAAAGTTCTGTGGCTCATTTATGATAATATTCTAATTCTGCTGAATACATGAATAACCAAATGAATAAATGAGTCCAGTTTACATCCAGTCCCCTTCACTCATCAGCTGGTGCAGCCAAGGTACTTATCCTGTTCCTAGCTGTCCAACGCCACCTCCCCACCCCTCACCTGACCACCAGCCAAACCTGCAAATGAAGCTCTGAATTGATCAAGTTGACATTAATTGTGGCGGCGGCGTTCCTCAGGAGTCCCGTCTCTGCAGCAGCTGTTTCCTCAGAACACACAGTCCTTCGCACTCAGCTCTTTGTCAGGTTTCATCACATTCATTTACTGTGTCACATCAGGCTGAAGCGGTGCCAGGACGCTGCTTTATACGTGAAACCACAGAAGCTCCCACCGCTGTGTTTGCACTAAACTGGGCTGTGTTCTGTGATTGCAGAGTAGTTGCTAAAGCATGTTTGGAACCAGTAACACCCCCCCTCTCTGTTGGCATCAGGGCGGGGCTAATACATGTGTATGATAAGACAGTGCTTCAGGGACAGTGGAAGGAAACAGGCTGGAGGTGGAGCTAATAGGACAGAAAATCCGGCTCAAAGTCCTGAACCAGGGGTGGACAAAGTAGGACCATGTGTTTGGACCAGATTAGGAAATCAGTGGGGGGGGGGTTCACATTCGAAATGTTTCAAACCACATAAACCTGTATATTTTTTTTTTATCACACACAAGTAAAATCCATTCAGTTGAATCTCATGAATGTGAGCGTTTGTGTAACTAAAGCATGAGTTTATTTTCATACGGTTCTGACTTTGACCTCCTTCACATTCCAAACAAGTGGCTCCAGGCACAAGCCCCGCCCCTTGCACATAGTGTAGCTTGGTTTGGCATCAATCCAGCTGATGTCCCCACGTCTCCATATGTCTGCACATGTGCTAACATCTCCACGCCCCCATGTGTTTCCACATGTCCCCACATTTCGACATGTCCCAATGTGTCCCAACATGTCTCGACATGTCTCCGCATGTCCCCACATCTTCACATGCCTCTACATGTCCCCACATGTCTCCACAAGGTTCCATGTGTCTTCACATGTCTCCACATGTCATGTGTCTCCGCATGCTCCCACACGTCCCCACATGTCCCCCTCATGTCCCCCTCATGTCTGCTGTGTGTGTCTAACCCTCAGTGTGAGCCTGGTTAGTATTGTCCCATCAGTTGGATGTACAACCTGCCGTGACATTTGTTCGGCCTCAAAGGCAGCTGTTAATGACAGACCTGGTTCTGCTTCAGGTCCGATCTTTTTCTGACACTGAAATGTTAGGATGGTAGAAATCTGCTGTTCCTGTTACCGTTGGCCATCATGGTCACTATATATATGTATATATATATATATATATATATATATATATATATATATATACACAGTATATATATATATATATATATATATATATATATATATATATATATATATATATATGTATATATATATGTATATATGAAAACTTTCGTTTGTCTGAATAAGTGTGTGACAGTTTGACTGTGGCTGTATTCGTATTTTTAAATGTAAATGTTAATAAAGTTTCTTTTTTTTCCCTAAAGATGCAAGTCGGGTTTAGTTTTGTCCAAACATAGGTGGCGTACTTTAGTAGCCATGATGGCTGACTGAAGCCAGAAGCCACAAGGCAGGCAGGAAAGATCACTGCTAACCCCTGGGGAGGCATGGGAGATGCGGGTCGATCTGGACAGGCAGCTCATCTTCCCAGGTGAGATCGTGCAGTCAACACTGAGACCGGACATTGTGATGTGGTCCACAGCTGCCAAGCGTGTCCTCATTATTGAGCTAACCGTGCCATGGGAAGAGGGAATACCAGCTGCACATGAGTTCAAGCGGCTCAAGTACACCGAGCTGGTAGCAGAGTGCATAGAGGCAGGTTGGGCAGCATCCATCCACCCAGTGGAGGTAGGGTGCAGGGGTTTCGTCGGTAGGTCAACGATCCAGCTGCTCAGAGCGCTAGGAACAACAGGGGCAAGGTTACAGCGAGCAACCAAGGAGCTGGCAGAGGAGGCGGAAAAAGCAAGCTTCTGGTTGTGGTTAAGGAGGAAAGACAGCAAATGGGGGCATACACCGCAATAGGGTCAGATGCAGGGAGCGGTAGGGAGACGTCCCAAGATGCCGCTTGCCCCCCCACCTGGAGATGTACTGGCTAGGGGGCGAAACATCAGTGAAAGGTGGCTCCAGCTGACGATCCTGCATCTGACCCAGTGTGCACTGGAGGAGGTGCGACAGGCATAATGCCAGGCAGGAAACACCATCTTAACCTGTACAGATTAATTATGCATACATGCTGTGAATCAGGCAGATGTACAGATTGGGTATCTACACTGTTCTTGTTCCTGTCCTTGTACCTGTGTGGATGCAAAAGTCTGACATTCAGTAATTGTTTAGTTGTAGGGTTGATGAAACCCAACTCCAGGTTCCACTGGCCTGCTTCACTTCCTGTTTGTCTTCCTCATTTCCTGTTGTCTTGCTACTGATGTTCATAGTAGGTCAACTCCTGCCACTACATTTTTAGGGTCATATTAGACTATTTTTAGTTTACAGGTCACATGACTGCTCAGATGCCTGGAGGATCAAACCTTTCCCCATGTGACTATTGGTCCTGGACACGTAGCCCAACCTGGTCCCTGTGTGGATCATCTCCAGCTCCGATTGCATATAGTGAGGGACCATCAGGGTTTGGTCAGTTTTAGTTCTGGGTTTGGTCTGCTTTAGGTCTTTAGTTAAGGTCATGTGGGTAAAATGTTACTGTAACTGTTACAATAGTAATATGATTTAAGAAGATAAAAGTTAAGCTCTAGCTATGAGAAGAGCTTGTATTATTATTAGCTCATATTCGTTCAGTGTCACACAGTTAGTGCCGTAGCGGACCAATGACAGGTGATTTTCTGAATTTGGTGCACTTTGTTGGGCCACATGCTTACTGCAAAGATTTTCATATGAAGTAAAACACTAACTAAATTCTAAAATAAGAAATGAAAATGTCCACATGTTTTTGGATTATAGCGCACAAACTATACTATGTTTTCAAACATTTTATGGGTTTTTGAAGCGTAGAGTTCAGCCACATGTCTCCACTGACCAAAGTTACTTTTTTATTGAATATAAAACAAATAAAATAGACAGTAACCATAGTTTTTCCTGCTAATATAATCATTTATCTGTCTACTTTAACCTTAATATAAGAAATATGAGAACAAATATTTAAATCATTTATGAAATAGCACTATTTAATTTTCTTCCCTAGTTTCATTCAACCCCGTATCAGGATATCAATCACTCCTTTTTTAAAATTATTTTTATTTATTTATTTTTTTAAATAACTGTTCAGTCCAACTTCCTAAGCACTCAGGAAGTGACATAATTGAAGTCTTTTCCCACTCAAACTGTAAAGACAGGTCAGTATTACCATACATATATATACATATATATATATATATATATATATATATATATATATATATATATATATGTATATATTTCATTGTCTTCATCACCTGATTGACATTGTCCAACTCAACCTTTCAACATTGTTACAAGCATAAATTATATTTAGTATTGTTTGGGGAAAAGACTAATAACTGTCTTGGAACACTTCCTTGTTTTCCTCATGCTTTCTAATGCTCCATACACTAGCTAATGTAGATCTATGGCTATTTTTAGCTAAAATCTTCAACCCCGTAACATTCAACCCGATAACAAAAAAAACCAAACAAACACTGTAATGGGGCTGAGTCTTTGTTACGGGGTTGACGGTTGGATTGTCCTTATGCCAGTGTCAATGTGCACCCAATTCAGAGAATCACCCAGGTATGATGGGAATGATTGACAGCGACCCACCGACCATTTCTGTTCGCGAGAGGATTAAATAACACAGACACTGACTGTAATGGACCTTTAGGTCATGACCTACATCTGACCCACATGTTTCTACAGTTTGGTCAATGATAGGAGGTGTACGCACACACGCACGCACACACACACGCACGCTGTTCCAACTATCAACATCTGAAACTGGATTACCCCCCTTTATCTTATTCTTCTCCGTTCATTGGACTGTGTTTTCTTTCTGATTGTGTTTCTGTCCTCTGCTCCCCCTCCCTCTCTCTTCCCTTATCTCTCACCCTGTCTCCCTCTCTCTTCCTCTCCTTTTTCTCTCTCCCTTCCCCCTCTCCTTTATCTTATTTTTCTCCGTTCATTGGACTGTGTTTTCTTTCTGATTGTGTTTCTATTTCTGTTCTCTCTCTCTCTCTCTCTTTCTCTCTCTCTCTTCATCTTACCCTCTCAGTGTTTCACTTGGTTTATGGAACAGATGCTGAATCTTCTACAGCTGAACCTTTAATTCAGTTCAGTTTGTTTCTGTTCCAGTGCTGCATGATCCTGGACCTGTTAGTCTGTAGACTGACTTTATCTGCTAACCTGGTTTATGTTACAGACTGACTTCAGCTGGGGTCCAAGAGGGTTAGTCCAGTTGAACAGGTCTGTGTCATGGACTCTACTAGAGTTGCGCAATGTACGTGTTCGCAGTAGTCACATGACAGGTCCTGTTAATGTAGGAGACAAATGAGCTCAACATTTTCTCATTTAATTTCAATAGAACCTGACACACACTGAACACATCACTATCATTCTGAACCAGTTTGGAGTGAGTCACTGGTAACAAGACTGAAAAATGAACAATAAACAAGAGAAAATCATTTGTTTGTTTGTTTGTTTCTATCTTTCTTTCTATTCATTTATTTGTATTATTTTTAATTTGTATTTATTTACTTGTATTTATTTTTCAAATGTAGTTTTTTTTATTTATTCATGTTATTTTTTTATCTATTATTTATTTATTTAATTTGTTTGTATTTATTTTTTAATTTATTTGTATTAATTTATTTTTTTTATTAAAAAGTATTTATTTTTCATTTGATTTATTTTTAAATGTTTTTTTCAGTTTTCTGCCTGGACTTGTCGTGTGTCCGTGTACATTAGACCCAGTGTAACAATGGAAATTGGATCTAAAATCAGAACTATATTTGGACAGTATTTTATCAGATCCAGTGGGTCTACAGAGGCATAATAACAAAATGAATATTGGTACAAATGCATTGAAATGACTTTTGACATTCCAGTTTGTTCATATTTGTTCAGGTTATTAATATTTTATTGTGAAAGCACAGATTTTGTTTTTTTTATTTAAATATTTACATAGTGCCATGTTACTTTTTCATATTAAATCAAAACAAAAATGAGGTATTACTGTTGACAGATGATATTCATTTACTAGATCACAACCCACACAGGCTGAGACTGTGTGTGTGTGTGTGTGTGTGTGTGTGTGTGTGTGTGTGTGCCCTCTTTCCCACTGCAGTTTGAGCTACACTGCTGTAACAGATGCCCACAGGTGTGATGGATTAGTGTGTGTGTGTGTGTGTGTGTGTGTGTGTGTCTAGCCAGGCTCCACTGCAGATGTGACTGTAGTGTGTCTGGGCTCTGATAACAGTAATTACCTACTGGAGGACCCCCACCCCACCCCCCCTTCATCCTCTACTGTGTACTTGACTGGGTTATTGGTTCCCTCTGAACATACACACACACACACACGGATGCTCACCAAACTGAACTAGAACCGTTATAAACGAAAAAAAGGAGAGACTTAATCTGTGAGGTTTGACCACGGACCAACACTGAAATAGGGGTCAGGGGTCAGGGTTACTTCTGTTTACTGTGTACTTCATTATTTAACAGATAACAGACCACCATAGTCTAGACTGGTGGACAAATCTGATACACCATGAACAAAACCACCAGATCTAGAACCTGTGGATCTGCATGTAGACCCTGAGGTTCCACATAGGTGAGTTCATTAGTTAGTTATTAACCTGCATACCATGTTTCCATAATGGGTGTAACATCAACTAGTGGCCATTATTTATTAACTCACATGCATTCACAGCTAGTGGTCTGTGGTTCCAGTGGTGGTCTGTGGTTCAGGTGGTACTCTGTAGTTCAAGTGGTGGTCTGTGGTTCAAGTGGTGGTCTGTGGTTCAGGTGGTTGTCTGTGGTCCAGGTGTAGGTCTGTGGTTCAGGTGGTGGTCTGTGGTTTAAGTGGTGGTCTGTAGTTCAGGCGGTGGTCTGTAGTTCAGGCGGTGGTCTGCAGTTCAGATGGTGGTCTGTGGTTCAACTGGTGGTCTGTGGTTCAGGTAGTGGTCTGTGGTTCAAGTGTAGGTCTGTGTTTCAAGTGGTGGTCCGCAGTTCAGATGGTGGTCTGTGGTTCAACTGGTGGTCTGTGGTTCAGGTAGTGGTCTGTGGTTCAAGTGTAGGTCTGTGTTTCAAGTGGTGGTCCGCAGTTCAGATGGTGGTCTGTGGTTCAACTGGTGGTCTGTGGTTCAGGTAGTGGTCTGTGGTTCAGGGGGTGGCCTGTGGTTCAAGTGGTGGTCTTTGGTTCAGGTAGTGGTCTGTGGTTCAGGGGGTGGTCTGTGGTTCAAGTGGTTGTCTGTGGTTCAAGTGGTGGTCTGTGGTTCAATTGGTGGTCTCTGCTTCAGGTGGTGGTTTGTGGTTCAGGTGTAGGTCGGTTGTTCAGGTGGTGGTCTGTGGTTCAACTGGTGGTATGTGGTTCAGGTAGTGGTCTGTGGTTCAGACGGTCGTCTGTAGTTAAGGGGGTAGTCTATGGTTCAGGTGGTGGTCTGTAGTTCAAATGGTGGTCTGTGGTTCAGGTGGTGGTCTGTGGTTCAGGGGGTGGTCTGTGGTTCAAGTGGTTGTCTGTGGTTCAAGTGGTGGTCTGTGGTTCAATTGGTGGTCTCTGCTTCAGGTGGTGGTCTGTGGTTCAGGTGTAGGTCTGTGGTTCAACTGGTGGTATGTGGTTCAAGTGGTGGTCTGTCGTTCAGGTCTAGGTCTCTGGTTCAAATGGTGGTCTGTGGTTCAGGTGGTGGTCTGTGGTTCAGGTGGTGGTCTGTGGTTCAACTGGTGGTATGTGGTTCAGGTAGTGGTCTGTGGTTAAGGGGGTAGTCTATGGTTCAGGTGGTGGTCTGTAGTTCAAATGGTGGTCTGTGGTTCAGGTGGTGGTCTGTAGTTCAGGTGGTGGTCTGTGGTTCAGGGGGTGTTGTTTTAGTGTCCATCCCTAATCACAGATCAGCTGTTTTTTTTTTAGGTTCCTAAAGTATTAAACTAATGCAGAACAAAAGCCAGTTCTATCTGTTAAAGCAGAGAAAAGAGGATCCAGGGTTTAAAGGCTGAATTCTAAACAGGAGTTAAACTCTGACACGATGTAAAGGATCTGAGCTCAACTCACATCTTATCACTGTTCCACTGTCTTCATTTTTACACAAGTGGAATTAGATAAAAATGGGAGTGAAAACGTCTTGTGGACTAAACCAGCTGACAACACTAGCCCTGTTCTAAAGGACAATTTATGCTCAGAAGCCAAGTCGTGACGGAGATTTTGCGAACACCTCCCAAAAAATGTAACCCACCACAGACAGTGTCGCAGATATATGGCAGAGAAGACAACAAAAGAGGCCTGTGATTGGTCCATTCTACATCCGCTCTACACGCGCTACTTTTCTTTTCGTTCTTGTTTTGTGTATATGAGCATAGAGCTGAACGATTTTATGAAAACATTAAATTGCAATTTTTCAGAAAGATATTGCGATTTCAATTTAAGTCATTTTTTTTCAAGTTGAGTTTTAGTCGTTCAGAAACATTTGCAAACACCACAGGAACTATACAATTCAAAGAGTAAATGCCATGATTGACTGACAGACGGAAGAAAAAGGAAAATTGGGGAAAAAGAAAAAGGTGGAAAAATGAAAAAATAGAAAAAAAAAGAGGAAAAGGAAAGAAAAAGGAAAAGGAATGGAAAGGGTGAAATAAAAAGAAGAAAACAGTAAAAAATGAAAGGTGTACATTTTTGTTTCAATTTGTTCATTAGTTCATTCAAAGTGAACGCTTACAGAATTATAAAATCCGTGTGCAACTCTGTTAAATAAAAGTCTGTTGTCCATTCATATCATTTGTAATTTAGTTTTCTTAAAATCTCTCGATGTTGTGAACCTAATCTCGTGTCTCGTTTCATCTCGTGAGCTGAGTGTCTCGTCACACCCCTATTTTCTATTATTTCTGTATTAATAACCATTTACATGAAATACTGTATTCTTTATAGTGCTCTGTATTTTTCTATAACATGAGACTTGAAGAGCTTTTTAAATGTGTAGATTGAAGAACATGCTTTCAGGTCTTTATCTAGACTGTTCCATATCTACTTCTTTCTACTTCTACTATTGATGTGCATTGACATCAGAACCTTGTAGGACAAATTTTAAGGTCACAATAAACGTCCTAATCAAATTTTGGATAGAACTTTTGAACTATTCATCTTACCGACTCTCGATTCTGCATCTTGTGTGTCAAAATGTTGACCTATTTTTAACCCAAGAGGTCAAGGGTCACTTTGTTAATACCTCAAAAACTAACATGGAATGTAATGGAAAATGAAGTGGAGATAGACTTAGTTACTATTATTGACGTGTCATGGGCTTCGAAAATGGTGTCATGACCTTTGACCTTGAGTGATCTTAAAAGGTCAAAATCAAGGTCACATGATTTTAAATGATTGTAACTCCAGAAAGAGTGGTGATCAGAACATACTTATTATTGTTGAGAGATAGGAAACTACATGTAGGTTCCAAAATGGCATCATGACCTTTGACCTTTAAAGATCAATCGTGTACTCCCACATTTTGAGAGCGAGATGTCCATTAAAATGACAAGAGCTTGTGAGGGAAGCGGACTTGTTATGAGTATATCCTTCATTTACATTTGTGCTTACAGTGATGGAAGCCGAGGATGAATACACACACACACACACACACACACACACACACACACACACTGGCCATGGGTGTTCATTTCTATTCAGATGTGAGTGTTTGACCCCTGATGTTCCTCCCACAGCCCGTCCCCCCCTGTCCCTGTCTCTGTCTGAGAGGATTCATCAGGCTGGAAGCTGTTTGTTCACTTCCCACTGCCCTCATTAACATTTCACTGCCTCATCTCCAGCTCTTTTAGAACAATTACAAACACACACACACACACACACACACACACACACTCTGATGGTAACCATGGCAGCGTTGTACAGACAGATGAATGACATGTGGTCTTTATTTTAGTGTCGAGTAGAGCTGAACAATTTATCGGTTTGGACCAAAAATCGCAATTTCAGACAAAGTCGTGTTTTTCTGCAGTGTTCCCAAGTTTGTTTTGTCAAGGATTTTACTAGTGATGGAGTGATCAAGATTTTGTGGGGATGATACCAATTTTTATTTAAATTTAAAAAAATAAATAAATCAGCCTTAGTCGTTGACCGATACAGGTCGTTGATATTTCTAAGCTCATATATGAAGCAAACAGTGATTTAGTTTCTCTGTCAAAGGAAAACAGCTGACACAAAATATTTTTTGATTAAAAATATAAATGGTGAGAGTTAAACTAATACATATGACTGAATGTCTACTTACTTATTCCTTTTTTCTCTTTTTTGTCCTTTTTTACTGTCCCCCCTTTTCTCTCCTTATTTCCTTTTCCTTTTGTTTTTTCTCCCATTTCTTTTTTTCTTGTTCTAATTTTTTATTTCTTTTTCCATTTCTCTCCTTTTCTCTTCCTTTTTCCTTATTTTCCTTTTCTCCTTTTTTCTCTCCTTTTTCTCCTGTTTTTCCCTTTTTCTGTTCTTTTTTTCCTCTTTTTCCTGCTCTTGTCAGTAAATCATGGCAGTTCTTATGGCATTTATTTATTTATTTATTTATTTTTAATCATTTGTATCGTTGGTATTATGTCAATTTCTGTGATGTTTCCAATTCTTTCTGAACCATTGAAACTTAACTTGAAGAAAATTGGGAATGAAATCAAAATTGCAATATATATATATACTTTTAATATCGTTCAGCCCTAGTGTCCAGTTTACTCTCTGACGTCCTGTCTGTGATCATGACAATACAGCAGTACGTCACAGTACACACACATGAAGTGATTTTTGGGACAAAACTAAGAGAATTCACAGGAAAGTAATCTGTGCATATTTAGGATATACATGCGTGTTTGGTTGTAGCTGAGCATAAAGTCAATATTTGCAAACTCCAGAATGTGTCTATTTGATATGTCAGCATACAAACCGAAAAGTTCCGATATAAAAAAATACATTAACCAAAACGAATACACTGTCTTCAGTATGAATATGAATTTTTCAGATGGAAGTATGTGGTAAAAATACGTCATCGCTTAAATCATCACATCACAGGCATTATCCATTGAACACAGCAGAGACAGAGAATGATGTATTTTTGTTATGTATGTTATGTATTTTTGTTAAGTAATGAGTACACCGTCTGGAAGACGGTGTACTCATAACTTTTAATTTCGTGAATGGAATTTTTTATGTCATAGCTTTTCGATTTATATTCACAACTAATTATAAATACAAATGGACTCATTTTGGAGTTTGCAAATATTTATTTTATGCTGAATTACATCCAAAGATACATGCATATCTTAAATATGCATGGATTACTTTCCTCTGAATACGCTTAATTTTGTCCCAAGAATGGCTCCATATGGACGTCACATGGGTAAAGTGGGATGATGATGTCACAGTGACCGTTGACTGGGCAAAGTGGGATGATGATGTCACAGTGACCGTTGACTGTGTAAAGTGGGACGATGATGTCACAGTGAACCGTTGACTGTGTAAAGTGGGATGGTCCCAGTCAGCCTTTGTGCGCTGGGCTGTTATTGGCACACAGGGGTTTGTGTTGGACGCTGGAATGTGGAATGACTTTGGCTTTCACTGGACAGAAGAGTCCATGGCATCCGCTACCATGGCAACCCCCCCCCCCCACCTCCTCCATTTATAGCTGCAGAAGAAGAGAAGGTGCAAAGACAGACAAAGACTGACGGACAAGCTGAACGAGTGATAGAGGCAGAGGGAAAAGAACGGTCAGGGGTGTGTGTGTGTGTGTGTGTGTGTGTGTGTGTGTGTATTGTTGTGGTCCTTTTCCCAGCCACTGAACTGCCATTAATCTTGGATGTTTGCCTGTTTGTTTGTAACGGATTATAAGGCCGCGGAACTAATGAGTTTTAGATCTGAACTCTGAGCTCACCGTGGCAACGAGAAGAGGGAGGGGTTGGGGGGCATAGAGTCAGGAGTAGACCAGGCTGGAGGGGGCGCAGGGAGTCAGGAGGAGACAGGAAGTGCTGTGGTGTGTGTTTTACAGTGGACATGGAAGAACTGCAGGACTGTTGGACCCAGTTCCACTGATCCTGGTCCTCATCTGACCCTGATCTTGGTCCTCATAACAATATTGGTTCTGGTCCTCATCTGACCCTGATCCTGGACTTCATCCTAACCCTGATCCTGGTCCTCACCCTAACCCTGGATCCTGGACCTCATCCTGACCGTAGTCCTCATCTCGACCCTGTTCCTGGTCCTTATCTTTTAGACCTGTTAGGAGCTTACATATTGTTCTTCTAGGCTGGTAGGTGGGTGGTATCGTTCCCTTCTGGGGGTCCTTCACTGTGAGGGATGTCCAGCCCTGGTTTAACCACTATGCAGGGTTTCCCCCATTATCTTTTAGTCTTCTAGTAATTCAGTCCTCTAGTCTTCTAGTCCTTTAGTGCTCTAGTCTTTAAGTCATTTCATCCTGTATTCATCTAGTCCTTTAGTCCTCTAGTCCCTTAGTGCTCTAGTCCTCTAGTCTTCTACTTCTTTAGTCATCTAGTCTTCTAATCTTCTAGTCATCTAGTCCTTTCGTGCTCCAGTCCTCTAGTCCTTTTGTCATTTAGTCCTCTTGTCCTGTAGTCCTCTAGGCCTTTAGTCCTGTAGTCCCCTAGTCCTTTACTACTCTTGTCCTTTAGTCTTCTAGTCCTTTAGTTCTCTAGTGTTTTAGTCTTCTAGTCCTTTAGTCCTCTAGGCCTTTACTACTCTCATCCTGTAGTCCTCTTGTCCTCTAGTCCTTTACTACTCTTGTCCTGTAGTCCTCTAGTCCTTTACTACTCTCGTCCTGTAGTCCTCTAGTCCTTTACTACTCTCGTCCTGTAGTCCTGTAGTCCTTTAGTTCTCTAGTCATCCAGTACAGACTGGTCTGGTACTTCGTTCTGTAGCCTTGGTAAGCAGTAGCTATTTGAGTTCCTCCTGGACTTCCTTACACTGTCTCTCAGGTCAGCTGTGGTGACTCCACCCCCAGACTGACCTGTCACTCTGGCTCCTCCCCCTCCCGTAGCATCTTTGTACCATGGATGAGGTCCAAAGCTGTAATTCAGCAGTTTCTGTGATAGCAACTTGTTTTTGTGGATATTCAGCACTGAGCTCAGACCTGTGTGTGTGTGTGTGTGTGTGTCAGTGTCAGAAAGACTGAGAGTTAAAGAAAGAGGGAAACCTATTTTAAGATGAGCAAAGCAAATCCATGAGCAGGTGTGTGTGTGTGTGTGTGTGTGTGTGTGTGTGTCTCCAGGGTCTCCACTCAAATCCACTGTATTTGTGTTGATGTGGATGTGAACAGTAGAGCGACAGACTCCCAGAATACATTATTCATAGCATTAGATAACACACACACACACACACACACACATGCAAATGAAGTAGAGGAACAACAGCATCCCTCCTCCTCCCCTTCCCCCCTCCCACGCTGAGCTCAGATTCAACAGCAGCCGGCTCTGCTCCAGTACAGGACTGGTGTTCACATCCCCTCAGATCAGAGCACACTGATGTTTACACACACACACACACACACACACACACACACAAACACACGCAACTGAAACACACACACACACACACACACACACAAGTACATCACAAAGAGGTTGAGGGGGAATGGAGGAGGTGGGGGGGGGGGGGGGGGGGGGGGTTCCTAACTGGCGATGCACTGATCCGATACCGATATCTGATGTATTGGGTCGGTATCTGCCAATATCGACCCAATACAGAGAAAAAGGGAAAAACAGCTGTGAATTAGCAGAAGCTTTGTGTCACTGTGTGGAAGAGACTGGCATCATTCTGTGCTGAAGGAAACAAACTGGAATTTAACTACGTTTGGGTACCGAAAGGGTTTCATTCGATACTGATGCCAAGTCGGTACATTCAAGATGGTATCGGTCCCTAAACGTTATTTAAATCTGTACTTTAAAAAGAAAAAAATTACAACCAGTGATGTATGCCATTGAACCATAACATCAACATTTAGCCGATGACTTACTGACAAACACATAAACTGTGAAACCACATGTCTTCTACAAGTTGTTATTATTATTATTATTATTATTATTATTATTATTATTATTATTATTATTATTATTATTATTATTATTATTATTATTATTAGTACTTGTACTCGTCATCTTCCGCTTTATCCGGGTCCAGGTCAGGTCATGGGGGCAGCAGCCTCACCCTCAGCAGTAGCAGCCCAGACTTCCCTCACCCCAGCTACTTCCACCAGCTCCTCCAGGGGAATCCTGAGGTATTCCTAGGCCAGCCGAGAGATATCATCCTTCCAGCATGTCCTGGGTCGACCCGGAGGTCTCCTCCCAGATGAACATGTCCATAACACCTCAACTGGCTCCTCTGGACATGGAGGAGCAGCAGCTTTATTTTGAGTCCCTGCCAGATGTCTGAGCTTCTCACCCTATCTCTAAGACCACCCTGGGACAAGAACTCTTTTTGTTTACTTGTACCCATGACCTCATTCTTTCTGTCATGACTCAAAGCTCATGACCATAGGTAAGTGTTGGAACGTAGATCAACCGTTAAATCGAGAGCTTTACCTTCTGGCTTAGCTCCTCCTTCACCACAATGGATCGGTTTAGCACCCACATTACTGTGGATGTCACCCCAATCCGCAATCAATATTCTATTATTATAAACCTCCTATAATCAAGCTAGCATTACAGCTCATGTCACCAGTTGAGGAATTCATATACACCAGTTAATTATTTGTAGTTGTTATTAAAAGTACTTACTCTGTCACTGTTATGGTCCAGGATTTCCAGAGTAGCTGGTCTGAAGCTTCATCACTTGGGTCTGTCATTTCTACACTGGGTATATTCATTTCTAATGTGCTATTAGCACAGTGCTAGGCTACTTAGCTCTTCACAGAGGCTTCAGAGGCTTTAGTAAACATTGTGTCACCAAGTGCTTCATTAAATTAGATGTATTTCCACCTTTGCGTGTAAATGTCTTTAGACGCATGTAGCATATGGAAGAATCTGGAAGTTCTTGTGAACTGTAATTGTACGTTCCACCTTTTCACCAGGGATGTCCTGATCCGATATTGATATTGGAAATCAGTCCGATATCAGCCAAAAAAAGGGAATATCGGATTTTATCGGACTGAATCTAAAAACTCCGATATGAACGCTCCAATATAAGCTGTCCATTTACCGCTCCAGCACTTCTATAATAGGTGACTCTGGTTTGATCACACTCCAACACAGTAGGTGGCGGTAATGCCCCTTAATTAACGTTGGTGCCGGCCGTGGAAGAAGAGCCTGCAGCAAGGTGTAGTGATGTCGGCTGTGTGGAGGTATTTTACCGTAAACTCTGACAAAGACGTTGCAGCTAAATGCAACATTTGTCAGGCGCAAGTGTCCTGTGGAGAGACAGAACCGGGAAGGTTCAATATAAGCAACCTCATCGCACATTTGAAAAAACACCACAAAAAGGAACATGAGGATTTTCGCGAGAGCAGCAAGGCGAAGCAACAAACCTCGCTTCAGCAACGCTGGCCCTTCCCACAGGTGTTTCCAACATATGCTGACAGTAAAAAAATAACTGGAGTGAACTTGAATTGTTTGCACTTTAAAATTTAATTTATTCTATTCAATTGTATAATGATGTTGGTAACCAGTGGTTATTTTGCACTTTAAATATAACATTTTGTTCTTATTGGATTTGTTGAGATAATACTCTTATGTTGAAGGTTTATGTAACCAATTAGTTAATAATAAATGGGTCACTTTTTCCTATACCTACTGTTGCTGACTATTGTTTTCTGTTATATCACTACAACATCAGTAACAGTAACATCACTTTATCAAGCCTTTTCTAACATTCCACACAACAAAATAAGGAATAAATATATGTATGATTCGTGCCTATATCGTATTGTATTGATATCGGTATCGGCTAATACTCAAGCCTACAATATCGGTATCGTATCGGAAGTGAAAAAGTCATATCGGGACATCCCTACTTTTCAACTTTGACATGTCAATGTCTACACCGCTACATGTGCGCTCTTCTGTTTAACAGTGGACAGAGATCGTAATTAAACAAAAAGATTATGTGTGATATTGAAATATGGTACCGAAATTGCCGTTAGATTTTTCTCTGGTTGCAGCCGTTAATGTTTGCCCCGGTACTATACCTATACCGACTTTTGGTACCTAACCCTAGCTGCAACTAGGGCTGAATGATTTTAAGAAAAAATTGAATTGCAGTTTTTCTGGCAGATGTTTTTTCAATTGAATTCTTCAAATCAAGTTTCAGTGGTTCATTAAAATTTGTAAACATCACAGAAACTAAAGTATTCAAAGAATAAATGCCATGATTTACTGACAGGCAGGAAGGAAAAAAGAGAAGAAGAAAGAAGGAAAAATAGAAAAAAGGAGAAAAAAAAGGAGAGGTGTTATTTTGAGTCCGTTTCTATGTATGTCTGTTGGTTTGGTTTTTTTGTAAGCAAAAAATGTAAGCAGAAAATCAGTCTTGTAGCAAAAACTTTGAGAATATATCCCATTAATTCAGTCACAGTCACCAAAAATGTGTTTTCGCAATGTGTGAAATATGTGTGTGTGTGTGTGTGGGGGGGGGGGGTGTGTCTGGCACTAGGGCTGCACAATATATTGAAAAAATATGTGCAAAAGGTATTCATACAGTATCACAAAGATGTGCAATAATGTATTTTCTTTTTTTCATTAAAGGAGTCAGGAGTGTGTTTGCCATTCCAGAGTAGCATCCAGCTATTGCTTGGTGCTGTCGCATGATTTGAAAACATGCAGGGAAATAAAACACGCCTTATTTCCACAGAGAGCACATGAACTAGTTTGATCCTCCATTTTTTTCAAGTTTGTGCAGCTGCTACTGTGGCGCCGTCTTCTCTTGTAGATGCTAATGCTAACGCTACTTCAGATTCGTTGCAATGAAGGACGGGTTTAACCCCATGTGGGTGACGCCAATGGCCTCATGGCGTGTAGTGGACAGGCATTTTCTGAGTCGCTCGTTTCTCTGTGTTGTTTTCTATGAATGGGAAATAAAGCCAGTGGAGGTGACACGCTACACAGCAAACGCAGCATGCGTTGGTAACTTGGGGCGTGTAACAGTGGTTTTCAGTGAAATGACACCTTTAACTTTCTGTTTCACACACCATGGGGTACCAGAGTGGTTTTCTCTGTCACTATAACATACAATTTTGTTCTGGCAAAAACACTGAACAAATGTTACTGCTGCTGCTGAATGCAAGTTTAGTTATTTATGTTGAACATACTGTATATAACAAATATTTTAAGAACACAACTTTGGTCAAGGGTTGAGCATGTATATTTTAAGATATTTTTTTTTATATGCAGTATTTACTAAACCAGACTATCATTTGAGTATTGTTTTATTAAAGGTCTTGTTGGTACTTTTGTTTTTTTATGAAATACAACCATATCATTTACACACTGATATATGTGAATAAAATGACAAAAATATTTGATGACGTTGGTGTCTGAAAGTCTACAGCTGCAGAATCACTATGTTCTTGGACAGAATTGTGTCATTGATTATAGTAGAACAATATTTTGTCATAACTTATACATAATTGACATGACATATAAACAATTAGCTCATTTTAATATTGTTGAGGAACATTTTTCTTGGTGGATGAAATTGGTTTAGGTGAATGCTGTACACCTATATCACAAATTTTGCCAATATCGTATATCAACCAAAAATGGTTCTGATCATTTAATACATTTAAATATTACTTAATTTTTTACATTTGTTTGATTGTAATGAAGGACGACACAAGTAAACACAAAATCCAGTTTTTAAATGAAGCTTTTTATTAAGTGATGAAAAAAAAAATCCAAAGCTGTATGTTCCTGTGTGTAAAAGTAATTTCCTCCTGTTCAAACATAACTTAACTGTGGTTTATCAAACCTGACTTTGATTTCTTTAGCTACACCCACACCTGTTCTCAATGAATAAGTCCCTTAAATAGAACCTGTCTGACAGAGTGAAGCACACCTCAAATCCTCAAAAGCTACACATCACAATGAGATCTAAAGACATTCAGGAACAAATGACAAATAATGTCATTGAGCTCTATCAGTCTGGAAACACTTCTAAAGCTGTTTCTAAAGATTTAGGACTCCAGTGAGCCACAGTGAGAGCCATTATCTAAAAATGGACAAGACATAGAACAGTGGTGAATCTTCCCAGGAGTGAGCCCGCCCACCAACATTACCCCTAGAGCGTAACCACCACTCATCCAAGAGGTCACAAAAGGGTCCACAACAACATTCAAAGAACTACAGGGCTCACTGGGTTCAGTTAAGGTAAGTGTTCATGACTCAACTATAAGAAAGAAACTAAAGGGAAAAATGGACCAAAAACCCTTAAGATGAGTGTTCATGACTCAACTATAAGAAAGAAACTAAAGGAAAAAAATGGACCAAAAACCCTTAAGGTGAGTGTTCATGACTCAACTATAAGAAAGAAACTAAAGGAAAAAAATGGACCAAAAACCCTTAAGGTGAGTGTTCATGACTCAACTATAAGAAAGAAACTAAAGGGAAAAATGGACCAAAAACCCTTAAGATGAGTGTTCATGACTCAACTATAAGAAAGAAACTAAAGGAAAAAAATGGACCAAAAACCCTTAAGGTGAGTGTTCATGTCTCAACTATAAGAAAGAAACTAAAGGGAAAAATGGACCAAAAACCCTTAAGATGAGTGTTCATGACTCAACTATAAGAAAGAAACTAAAGGAAAAAAATGGACCAAAAACCCTTAAGGTGAGTGTTCATGACTCAACTATAAGAAAGAAACTAAAGGAAAAAAATGGACCAAAAACCCTTAAGGTGAGTGTTCATGACTCAACTATAAGAAAGAAACTAAAGGGAAAAATGGACCAAAAACCCTTAAGATGAGTGTTCATGACTCAACTATAACAAAGAAACTAAAGGAAAAAAATGGACCAAAAACCCTTAAGGTGAGTGTTCATGACTCAACTATAAGAAAGAAACTAAAGGGAAAAATGGACCAAAAACCCTTAAGATGAGTGTTCATGACTCAACTATAAGAAAGAAACTAAAGGAAAAAAATGGACCAAAAACCCTTAAGGTGAGTGTTCATGACTCAACTATAAGAAAGAAACTAAAGGAAAAAAATGGACCAAAAACCCTTAAGGTGAGTGTTCATGACTCAACTATAAGAAAGAAACTAAAGGAAAAAAATGGACCAAAAACCCTTAAGGTGAGTGTTCATGACTCAACTATAAGAAAGAAAGTAAAGGGAAAAATGGACCAAAAACCCTTAAGGTGAGTGTTCATGACTCAACTATAAGAAAGAAACTAAAGGGAAAAATGGACCAAAAACCCTTAAGATGAGTGTTCATGACTCAACTATAAGAAAGAAACTAAAGGGAAAAATGGACCAAAAACCCTTAAGATGAGTGTTCATGACTCAACTATAAGAAAGAAACTAAAGGAAAGAGATGGACCAAAAACCCTTAAGGTGAGTGTTCATGACTCAACTATAAGAAAGAGACTAAAGGAAAAAAATGGACCAAAAACCCTTAAGGTGAGTGTTCATGACTCAACTATAAGAAAGAAACTAAAGGGAAAAATGGACCAAAAACCCTTAAGGTGAGTGTTCATGACTCAACTATAAGAAAGAAACTAAAGGACAAAATGACCTGCATAGCAGAGTTCCAAGTCCAAATCCACTGCCATTGAGCAAACACAAGATTAAGACTCGTCTCATTTTGAACACAAACCATCTCAATGATCCCCAAGACTTTTGGGAAAATAACATTTGGTCTGACCAGACAAAAGTTGAACTTTTTGGAAGGTGTGTGTTCCATTACATCTGGTGTCAACGTAAGACTGTTTTTCTTGAGAAAGAACATCATACCAACAATAAAATGTGGTGTTGATGGTAAGTGTGATGGTCTGGGTCTGTTTTGCTGCTTCAGGACTTGGAAGACTTTCTGTGATAAATGGAACCATGAATTCTGCTGTCTACAAAAAAAATCCTGAAGGAGAATGTCCAACCTTCTGTTTGTGACCTCAACCTGAAACCAACTTGGGCTCTGCAGCAGGACAATGATCCAAAACACACACACACAAACACAAGTCCACTTCTGAAATAAAATATAGACTTTGAAGCGGTCTAGTCAAAGCCCTGACCTGAATCCTATTGAGCTGCTGTAAAAGCATGACCTTAAAAAGACAGTTTGTGGACCAAAATCCTCCAATGTGGCTAAATTACAGCCATTCTGCAAAGATGAGTGGGCCAAAATTACTCCACAGTGTTGCAAGAGACTCTCATTGTAAGTTATCACAAATCCTTGATGGTAGCTGTTGTTGTTAGAGTGGCCCAACTAGTTAATAGATTTAGGGGGCAATTACTTTTTCACACAGGGTCATGTAGGTTTGGATTTTTTCCTTCCTTAATAATAAAAGCCTTCATTTAAAAACTGCATTTTGTGTTGGCCTGTGCTGTCTTTGATTAATATTTTACTTTGTTTGATGATCTCAAACATGTATGTAAGTGTGACAATCGGGAAAGGGGCAAATACTTTCCCACACCACTGTATATGGTATGTACACAAGTTGCATATGTGGTATGTATAGTCTATAAGGTACATATATGCTATGTATAGTATATAAGGTGTGTATGTGGTATGTATGGTATATAAGGTTAATATGTGCTATGTATAGTGTATAAATTGTGTATGTGGTATGTGTACTATATAAGGTGTATATATGCTGTTTATATTATATATTGTATGTATAGTATAAAGGTGTATACATGGTATATATGGTATATAAGGTGTATACATGGTATATATGGTATATAAGGTGTATATATAGTATATAAGGTGCATATATGGCTTTGAAAACTGAAGATATTAGCCGGAGTAAAGCAATTAGTAGAAATTCTCTGAGTGAATGTAAATGTACTGAGTGTATTTGTGGACTTCACATCCTAACCCTAACCTACTGTCTCCTGTTTTTTCCAGACGTCTGTCCCCTGTCGATGCCACAGTTGTCCATTCCATCCACTAATGACAGAATAAATCAGGTAAAAGCCTATGTTTACATCCAACAGCTGTTCCACTGCGCACTTCCTGTTTTCACAGTTTCTCACTAAGGCGGGGTACACACTTAAATATAATGAGGCTGTTTTTGTCCCAATTTTCACGTTTCCCAAACACCAGATTATTTGATGTCTTATAAGATGATCATGTGGTATGACGTGTATTAAGAGTGAATTTGTCCCGATAATTGGCTCTGAAACAGGTTGGGCCTGACAATCATAAATATTAAAGTTGTTCAATAATTCCAACAAAAAATGTTCATATGTGTGGAAAGCCCACAGAGTCCTATGTGGGCCCACTTTTACAAACCCACACCCAATCACCCATACATGCATACATTACACCCACGATCCAACCCAAATTGTGATTAAACACATTGTCTACACAGTAAGTCATTTTTAAGGGCTTTATTTAAGTCATTTTTAAGGGCTTTATTTAAGTCACTTTTAAGGGCTTTATTTAAGTCACTTTTAAGGTTTTTATTTAAGTCACTTTTAAGGGCTTTATTTAAGTCACTTTTAAGGTTTTTATTTAAGTCATTTTTAAGGTTTTTATTTAAGTCACTTTTAAGGTTTTTATTTAAGTCACTTTTAAGGTTTTTGTTTAAGTCACTTTTAAGGGTTTTATTTCGGCCATCATTAAATACGTGCAGCTGAATGATATCCATGGGCGGAGCTAAACAGACATAACACTCCCTTCAAAAGTCAAATGAGATGAACATCATCATTAAATATCCTGACAATTATTTTTAATCAATATTTTTATGTTTTCAGTTCCTTGTCCACTGCTGACTCGCATTTTGTTTAATTTTTCCTGTAAAAAAATTATATATTTATTACCTGTCCACTTCTTTGTTTTTGGTCATGTGAGATTTCTGTCGTGGAGGACCAGATTCTAGATCAGTGTTGGGACAGAATCGTAACACACACACACATACACATATACACACACATATATTCAGCCACTGAAGTAAATGTGGTGTCAGCCTCAGTCTTATGCAATTATTTCTGGTTCTCTGCAATGCACCCACTCTGCTCTATATGTGTGTGTGTGTGTGTGTGTGTGTGTGTGTGTTAAAGTGTATCTCTTCACATTGTAGTTGTACCCATGTTTCTCTGCTGATAAATGAATTCTTTCTGCTCATACACTGACGGTCTATGATGCATGTGCAGGGTTTGAGCAGGAGCATTATGGGATGCCTTTGGCTCATGTGTGTATGATAAAATATAAAATTGCTTCAGTGAATTCAGAGTTCTGCTTATCACATGACCATGAGGATAGAGTGGGTCCTGAGGCAGCGTCAAGGTCAGAGACGTGTGTGTGTGTGTACGTGTGTGTACGTGTGTGTGTGTGTGTGTGTGTTCCAGATCATATTAAGCCTTGCAGACTCCTGTTGTTCTGTATTTGATTTCATGATCTCTGTATGTGTGTATCTGATCGTCATTATCTTCATCACAGATTTTTTTCATGGGAGCCTTTTTTTTTCTTTTATGGCAATCTGTTCCAGGACAGTTTGTCTGTTATTTTTAGTGTCTGTGTGTGTTTGTTGTTACATTTCGTGTCTCAGTGTGTGTTTGTTGTTACACTTAGTGTCTCAGTGTGTGTTTGTTGTTACATTTCGTGTCTCAGTGTGTGTTTGTTGTTACACTTAGTGTCTCAGTGTGTGTTTGTTGTTTCACTTAGTGTCTCAGTGTGTGTTTGTTGTTACACTTAGTGTATCAGTGTGTGTTTGTTGTTACAGTTTGTGTCTCAGTGTGTGTTTATTGTTACACTTAGTGTCTCAGTGTGTGTTTGTTGTTACAGTTTGTGTCTCAGTGTGTGTTTGTTGTTACACTTAGTGTCTCAGTGTGTGTTTGTTGTTACACTTAGTGTCTCAGTGTGTGTTTGTTGTTACACTTTGTGTCTCAGTGTGTGTTTGTTGTTACACTTAGTGTCTCAGTGTGTGTTTGTTGTTACACTTAGTGTCTCAGTGTGTGTTTGTTGTTACATTTCGTGTCTCAGTGTGTGTTTGTTGTTACAGTTTGTGTCTCAGTGTGTGTTTGTTGTTACACTTAGTGTCTCAGTGTGTGTTTGTTGTTACAGTTTGTGTATCAGTGTGTGTTTGTTGTTACACTTAGTGTCTCAGTGTGTGTTTGTTGTTACACTAAGTGTCTCAGTGTGTGTTTGTTGTTACACTTAGTGTCTCAGTGTGTTTCTTGTTACACTTAGTGTCTCAGTGTGTATTTGTTGTTACACTTAGTGTCTCAGTGTGTATTTGTTGTTTCACTTAGTGTCTCAGTGTGTGTTTGTTGTTACACTTAGTGTCTCAGTGTGTGTTTGTTGTTACATTTCGTGTCTCAGTGTGTGTTTGTTGTTACAGTTTGTGTCTCAGTGTGTGTTTGTTGTTACACTTAGTGTCTCAGTGTGTGTTTGTTGTTACACTAAGTGTCTCAGTGTGTGTTTGTTGTTACATTTCGTGTCTCAGTGTGTGTTTGTTGTTACAGTTTGTGTATCAGTGTGTGTTTGTTGTTACACTTAGTGTCTCAGTGTGTGTTTGTTGTTACATTTCGTGTCTCAGTGTGTGTTTGTTGTTACAGTTTGTGTCTCAGTGTGTGTTTGTTGTTACACTTAGTGTCTCAGTGTGTATTTGTTGTTACACTTAGTGTCTCAGTGTGTATTTGTTGTTTCACTTCGTGTCTCAGTGTGTGTTTGTTGTTACACTTAGTGTCTCAGTGTGTGTTTGTTGTTACACTTAGTGTCTCAGTGTGTGTTGTTGTTACACTTAGTGTCTCAGTGTGTGTTTGTTGTTACACTTAGTGTCTCAGTGTGTATTTGTTGTTACACTTAGTGTCTCAGTGTGTGTTTGTTGTTACACTTAGTGTCTCAGTGTGTGTTTGTTGTTACACTTAGTGTCTCAGTGTGTGTTTGTTGTTACACTTAGTGTCTCAGTGTGTATTTGTTGTTACACTTAGTGTCTCAGTGTGTGTTTGTTGTTACACTAAGTGTCTCAGTGTGTGTTTGTTGTTTCACTTAGTGTCTCAGTGTGTGTTTGTTGTTACACTTAGTGTCTCAGTGTGTGTTTGTTGTTACACTTAGTGTCTCAGTGTGTGTTTGTTGTTACACTTAGTGTCTCAGTGTGTGTTTGTCTGCTCACAGAAGTGGAGCACATCTGTTTCATTCACCTCCACCAGTCTAGGAGTTCAGGTTAGTGGTACAGAAGCAAAATAGAACAAAAATACGATGACAAACCTGAACATGTATTTCCGGAACCCTTTTATACATGGGTTTATATATAACTTACACTGAACATATGGAATAAAAATAGACATGTGCAATTAAAGTTCAGATACATTATGGAAATGTTGACTAAAAAGAATGAAAGTTGGGTTTTATGGAATGAAGGGGAGGTTATAAAGACTGAAATTGGAACATATAGAATGGAGTTTATGGAATAAAGGTGAACATTCCAGTCCAGTCCAGTCCAGTCTAGTCCATTACAGTCTGGTCCAGTCAGTCCAGTTGCAGCTGTAGACAGTTTTAAACATGGTCTGGATCAGAACAGGATGTTTGTGTTTGAATTCAAACCTTTCAGTCTGAACAGTCTGAGTCCATGTTTACAGTAGTGCAGGTAACCAGAGAACCCCCTTCCCTCCCTCTCCCTCCCCTCCCCTCCCCTATGTTCTCTCTAGCGGGGCAGGTAAGTGCTTGAACAGACCTCAGTTTTGTAACTATGCACCGGCCCATTGTGTGCGATCTGTGGGTGAACAGGAGGAACAGGAGGGTTCTCAAGTTCCACAGCAGCTGGATGGGGTGTGTGTGTGTATATGTGTGTATGTGTGTGTGTGTGTGTGTGTGTATGTGTGTGTGTGTGTGTGTGTGTGTGTGTGTATGCACATGGAGGGGCAGTGCTTCATTCTGTCCTCCCATTCTGTCCTTGGATCAGCACTATTTGATTTTGTGTGTGTGTGTGTGTGTGTGTGTGTGTGTGTGTGTGTGTGTGTGATTCCCAGAATGCCGTTCAGTGGTTGTTGTTCCTCCTCCGGCTTCGACTTGTGGTCAAACTAAACGCTGGTTCAGCTCGAGATCGTCGCCATAGCTACCTCAAGTATTTTAAAAATGGAAGATGATTTTCATTTTCCTGTTTGGTTTGTAAAGTGGTCTGGGTTTGAACAGGATGGTGGATCTTGAAGATACTCTGGGTCTCCAGGTTCAGGTCCACAGTTCCCCGCCAGGTCTTGAAATGTTCTGGGTGTGTAAGTTCCACCTCTTAGGTCCAATGTGGTCTCCAGGGTCTTATATAGTGTGTGTTTATGCACATTCATGTTGCCCAAAGCACTTTACAGATCCTCAAATTCACACACACCAGTAGGTGCTGCTGCCATGCACAGCGCCTGGGAGCAATTAAGGGTTCGGTGTCTTGCCCAAGGACACTTTGACATATGGACAGTCGGTGCCAGGATTCGAGCTGCCAAACTTTTGGTCAATGGGACGACCAGCTCCACCAACTGAGCCAGAGTCACCCCCACAGTTAGCCATAGTCACTGGTACTGGGTTGTAGTGGGTGATAGTAGTGGTGTTAATCTATAATGGTGAGCAATAGTGGGTGGTAGTCAGTGATAGCGGATAATAGTGTGTGTGTGTGTGTGTTTGTGTGGCAAAGTTTGCACCAGACATTTTTATTGTCTGTCATTTTGATGGACAGCGTTGTAAAATTTCCATCATGACACATTATTATTCGTCAATTTCAAATTACATTTTTAATGAGTTATATTTATTAGTATTTAAGTAAGACCCACGCTTTACTATCAGAAAAACATTCTAGAGGGCCGTAGAATAATGTTGAAAAACATCTCAGTGATGCAGTAACTGTAGTTCCAGCTGGATAATAATCGTCTTCTTTTTTTCACTGAGTTTATCAGTTCATCATATTTATTAGACTTTTGAAAAGAACTGAGCAGACTCTGCTGTTTTGACATTTTGCACTCGCAAAGTAGCATCTAATTCGTGCTAAAGTCAACGTAACGAAAAACAAGGAATTGACAATGACTGATGAATATTCAGACTCACCATCAACAGGAGGTCTACTACAGGAGGACTGACAGAGGGTCATGTGACAGAAGTACTGGTGTTACAGAGTCCTGTCCAGGTCTTACAAACCCACTCATATCCACGTACATTAGATCTGCAGCCAGATCTGTGATTAAAGACAGTGTGTATATACTAGGGCTGGGCGATACAAGCTAAAAATAACATTTTCACCAAAAATTTTAATCATGATTTTTTTTTTTTTAATTTCCCTGAACTTTTTAAAGAAAATAATAAATACAGATAACTTTCATTATATCAAAACCTTAACAGTAATGCCCATTTCCCTTCTTTAATAAAAAAATACAGCTGTTATTATAGTTTTAACACAAACCTGGGGTTGATAGTTTTCAGCAGGTGGATCAAATATCTTTTTCACTGTTTGTATGAAATGATTGATGGTGATTTGTCTATCAAACTAAATATAATCCCCCCCCACACGCTTGCACCTGATTTGTCCATTTTCAGAGCATGAGCGTCCAGGAAATGAAGCTAAAGCTAGGCTAGTTATGTAGCAATATTACGATGTAAAGTTCACTGGAAAACTGTTTAGTCACTAACATAAATTACAGGAAATGTAACATTAGTGCAATAGTTCTGAACTATGTGTGGACTGGAGTTGAGGTGCGAGCCCGGGTCGGCATCTGATTCTGTGCCTGGAGCTCGAAACGGGAACGCTGGAATTGTTGCAGGGATAAGTGATGCCCATGTCAGTCTTCTGGAAGTGGGAGGAAAAGGGGGGGGGGGGCTCCGGAAGTTCCTGAGTGCCATAGGAGGAGGAGGAAAAAAGACTCAACTTATTTATTTTTTAAATTGGCTACAACAAAAAGACTGAATTAATCAATAAAATCAGTATATCACCCAGACCTATTATCTATCTTTTCTATCTATCTTACTTTTAATGGCTTTATTTTGGGCTAAACACACCATCAGTGCTGTCATGTGACATCTGTGACATTTATTTTTTACCCTTCTCTGCATGTTTTTGTGGTTTACCCCTTTGGACCCCTGTCCTGGTCCAGGACTGTGTGGTGTTGTATCCAGTGGTGCTGTATGTCCCAGACTGGTAGGAGACTATTATGGTCTGTGTCATGTCTGTTCACAGACACAGCAGTGATCCTGTCAGTAGGTTCTATGTCAAACTTTCTTTGGTAAATTATCCTCAGTATTTTAATCTGTCAAAATGATGAACAGCCTTCAGAATTTTCTGTCATCTTTGAAAAGAAAATAAGACAATGACAGAATATTTTTGGTTAATGTGACCTCTGGTTAGTGATAGTGGGTGATAGTGGGTGATAGAGGGTGATAGTGGGTGATAGTGGGTGATAGTGGGTGCTGTTGTGCAGCTGTCCTCTTTATGGAGGACTTAATCTGTCTTTTTCCTCCTGGCCTTTCCTCTTTTCTCCTCCTCCTCTCTCCTCTCCTCTGGTCTCCTCCTCTGGTCTTTCTCCTCCTCTCTTCTCTCCTCTGGTCTTCCTCTTCCTCGTCTCTCCTCTCCTCCTCTGGTTTTCTCCTCCTCCTTCTATCTTCTCTTCTCCTCTCTCCTCTCCTCTGGTCTTCCTCCTCCTCCTCTCTCCTCCTCCTCTCTCCTCTCCTCCTCTGGTTTTCTCCCCCTCCTCTCACCTCTCCTCCGGTCTTTCTCCTCCTCCTTCTATCTCCTCTCCTCCTCTGGTCTTTCTCCTTCTCCTCTCTCCTCTCCTCCTCTGGTCTTTCTCCTTCTCCTCCTCTCTCCTCTCCTCCTCTGGTCTTTCTCCTCCTCCTCCTCCTCCTCCTCCTCCTCCTCCTCCTCCTCCTCCTCCTCCTCCTCCTCCTCCTCTCTCCTCTCCTCCTCTGGTCTTTCTCCTCCTCCTCCTCCTCCTCCTCCTCCTCCTCTCTCCTCTCCTCCTCTGGTCTTTCTCCTCCTCCCCCCTCCTCTCACCTCTCCTCCGGTCTTTCTCCTCCTCCTTCTATCTCCTCTCCTCCTCTAGTGTTTCTCCTCCTCCTCCTCTCTCCTTCTCTGGTCTTTCTCCTCCTCCTCTCTCCTCTCCTCCTCTGGTCTTTCTCCTCCTCCTCTCTCCTCTCCTCCTCTGGTCTTTCTCCTCCTCCTCCTCTCTCCTCTCCTCCTCTGGTCTTTCTCCTCCTCCTCTCTCCTCTCCTTCTCTGGTCTTTCTCCTCCTCCTCTCTCCTCTCCTCCTCTGGTCTTTCTCCTCCTCCTCTCTCCTCTCCTCCTCTGGTCTTTCTCCTCCTCCTCCTCTCTCCTCTCCTCCTCTGGTCTTTCTCCTCCTCCTCTCACCTCTCCTCCGGTCTTTCTCCTCCTCCTTCTATCTCCTCTCCTCCTCTAGTGTTTCTCCTTCTCTGGTCTTTCTCCTCTTCCTCTCTCCTCTCCTCCTCTGGTCTTTCGCCTCCTCTCTCCTCCTCTGGTCTTTCTCCTACTCCTCTCTCCTCTACTCCTCCTTCTCTCTCCTCCTTTAGTCTTTATGGCAGCAGGACACAAACAGATCCATCTTTTGGCAGCGTTGCCTGAACTGGTTAAACCTTCTTCCTTCTCACATACTGGATGTTTGTCACATGTTGGATATTTTTGTGCCTGGTGATGACTTTAGTACAGACACCTTTTATACTCCCCTCCAGAATATACCAGTTTAACCCTCGATGGGACTTATTGACCCTTTGGTATGCAGTAAAAAAAGGTCCTTATAGCTCCAAAATGTGCATAAAATGTACATTGGTGGAATAATGTCTCAAAAAAAAATTCATGCAGTTTTTTTTTAGCTCTTTTAATTTTTTCCTATTTCATAAACTTGAGCAGTAAATAAAAATACCAGATACTTAATAATTGTTCTCCTTTTTTTTAATCCTTTAAATTAGGGCTGCACAATATATTGAAGAAAATATCTTTATCGCAATAACACAGTGTGCAAAAAGAGAAAAAGGAGAAAAAAAAAACAAAAGACAAAATAGGCAAAAAAGGAAAGAAAACAAGAGAAGATGGATGTTTGGTCATATTTATTAGTTTAACTGTTGGAAAAAAAATCTATATCAGTCAATCACTAATAAAATCCAGTAATTGATGAAAAAGTTATGAGCACTGCAAAAAAAAAAAATGTGCCTTGACAATTCCAAAATCGTGTCATCTGAAATCATGATTTTTGGTCTAAAACTATCGATTGTTCAGCCCCAACTACTACTATAAATACTTTGTCCCTATAGGGTATATATTTTTATATTATTTCATGAATTCTTAATGTAAAAACAATTGATAAAAGAACAATGGCTTCATTATCCATGAACACATTTGACTGAAAAACACAAAATACAAAAAATATTCATGTTAGTTATGAATTAACCTCCACAAAAATTAAAAGCAGTGCAGTTTGTTAAATTCTAAATTCTTTAAAATTGATTATACAATATGATTGTTTAGAGGCTTGTGTTATTTTTTTTTAAAGCTGTATTTTAAGCGTCATCTATAAATGACGTCGCCCCATATATGGTTAATTGGAGAGTGAACAAACCTCAGGACGCTTTATGGGTGAACCTGAACTGTCTGCGTCACATCCATGTTATGAGTGTGATGAGCTGTCTGCTGTGATCCAATGGGCTAATCAGGACTGACACAGATAATATAGAGGGTCAGGGTTAAGGTCAGGTTCAAGGTAGAGCTGCACAATATATTGTTTGAGCATCGACATCGCAATGTATGTGTGCGCAATAGTCACATGACGGGTCCTGTTAATGTAGGAGACAAATGAGCTCAACATTTTCTCATTTAATTTCAATAGAACCTGACACACACTGAGCACATCACAGTCATTCTGAACCAGTTTGGAGTGAGTCACTGGTAACAAGACTGAAAACTGAGCAACCAACAAGAGAAAATCACCCAAAACCAACAAAAGAAAATCACCCATAACAAAGGCTCACTACCAGAAAGAAAAGCAACATTAGTTATGTTGAATTCCTTCTTTCTTTCTTTCTTTCTTTCTTTCTTTCTTTCTTTCTTTCTTTCTTTCTTTCTTTCTTTCTTTCTTTCTTTCTTTCTTTCTTTCTTTCTTTCTTTTTTCCTTCTTTCTTTCTTTCTTTCTTTCTTTCTTTTTTCCTTCTTTCTTTCTTTCTTTCTTTCTTTCTTTCTTTCTTTCTTTCTTTCTTTCTTTCTTTCTTTCTTTCTTTCTTTCTTTTTTCCTTCTTTCTTTCTTTCTTTCTTTCTTTCTTTCTTTCTTTCTTTCTTTCTTTCTTTCTTTCTTTCTTTCTTTCTTTCTTTCTTTTTTCCTTCTTTCTTTCTTTCTTTCTTTCTTTCTTTCTTTCTTTCTTTCTTTCTTTCTTTCTTTCTTTCTTTCTTTCTTTCTTTCTTTTGTTTTTAATTTATCTATTTATTTGTGTTTAATTAATTAATTAATTTTATTTAACCTTTTGACACATAAATACTAATGTTAGTCAAAATGTTTTTTCTAAGTGCTTTTATTCCTATCTAGGCATGGAAAAGAGCAATATGATTGAAATATTTTCATTAACCTATTTATTATGGAGTTACAAAAGTCTCCACTCAGCTGGACAACATGTGTTTAATCTTTGAACCAAAGCAACATGTATTTAAAATGAAATATCAGAACACTATGAAATAAAAAATTTTGAATGCAGTTTTTGTTTAAGAAGGCTGTTAATTACAGTATAATAACAACAAGCAGTTGATTTACAGTTAAACAAGTTAGTTCAGATCAGGTATTAAGAACAGCCAAGTTACAGTAATGATATGAATGTCACTGTATTGGATGATAAATAACCCACAAAACCCATGAATATACAAGAGAACAGCTGTAGAAGAACTGTCAACTGGAGTGACCACTATGTGTCAAAGAGTTAATTTAATTTTTAATTATAATAATTATTTAATAATAATAATTTAATAATAATTTAATAATAATTTTTTTATTTAGTTTAATTAATTGATGAATTTATTTTAATAAAAAAAGGATTTATTTATTTTTAATTATTAATTTTATTTAATTATTTTGGCTATAAGAACAATGATACTGCAGTGTATGTTCTGTTTGACCATTTGTCTTGTCATCACACAGCTGTTATATCCTCCTGAGTATTTTTTCATATGGCAATATATGTATATAGTAAGGTTAAAAAAAAAAATTGCAATGTCAGTTTTATCTAATATGCAGCCATAGTTCAGGGTCAGGGATAGGGTTGAGACGTGCTACTGGTCAGATCATTGAGAATCTGTGTTGATGTAGGATGTTCCGGCTCTGCTGCTGCATCCAGGCAGTAGGAGCTGCATGCAGGCGTCAGAGGTGGCGGTGCTGGTTTCACACACTGTTCAAGGCCAATTATGTGGTAATGAAAAGCTAAGGAGAGACTGTTCAGTCTGACAGTAAGTGGGGCTCTCACTACAGGATGAGTGTGTGTTTGTGTGACGCCGTCCCCGGTGGTTTGAGCAGACGCAGGTTTATCACTTTAGAAACAAGTGGGTCAGAAAATCACAGAACAACAGGAGTCCAAGGGATTAGTGTTCGCTGAACGTGTGCTGGGTTTGGATTCAAGTGGAACATCCATTATTGACCCAATGAATGGTGTTGACCAGGAGACGAGAGACTCTTAAAGGCAGACGTGAATAAATAAATAAATAAATAAATACTAGAATAAAATATATTCCATTCAATCAGCTGATACTGAGAATCTGCTCATACAGAACTATATGAGCAGAGACACGTTCTATTTAGGGAACAGCAGAGAAAGAACCATTTAGTGGCACAAACTACAGCTGAACGGCCTGTCTGGGCCTCCTGTGGTCAGGGCTGGAAACCAATACAAATATATATATATATATATATATATATATATATATATATATATATATATATATATATATATATATATATATATATATATATATATATATATATATATATATATATATATATATATATATATATATATATGTATGGGTACTACTTGAAAAATCAGAATATCAGGTAAAAGTTGTTTTACTTGGGTAATTCAACGTAAAATATGAGCCCAATAGGGAGCCTAAGTGACGCGATTCTATTTCCGGTCGATTTCCGGGCAATGGGGCCTAAGTGCCATAAAAAAATGAACGCGAGTCAATGGAGGGATAAAAGTAATTTTCTGGTCCCGTTTGAAATGTGCTACGGTTTTCACATATGATGTCCGTGAATTTTAAAGATACATTTTCACATTGAGAAAGCACTCACTTTGGACAGGCATCAAAAGTTACATTAGGTTTTATGTGAGAGTAAGTAATGGACTACAACGTTCATCTCACAAATATTACGTCACCACCAAGCTTCACCATCAAACTCTTTGAAAAAGGCCGTGACTTTGGCGAGCTTCACCTCCTTCTTTCAGGATGACGGTAAGAGCATCAAACGTGGAGAAAACCAATTTAAATCGGGGCATGTGGAAAGTGGCAGCTACTCCGATTTAGGGAAAGATTCTGCTGTGACGTCAGCTATGCGATGTCTGATATGTAGTCCAAACAGAGTCCAAATAATTACATATTTTTACACGCTAATAAATCACAATACACGGATCAAAGAAACTCCAAACACACATCATTGGTTATGATTTTAATTGAAGTACAGCAAATGTGTGATTCAGGGCATAAAGTAAAGTGGACCAGAAAATAATTATTTTCTCCTCATCCACTCTCATGTAAAAATTTTCCAAACTTAGGCCCAGTGGACCGACCGGAAGGGGCGGAGACTTAGGCTCCCTATACATTTTATAGACTCATGACATCAAAAAACCTCTAATGCAAAAAGTCACAAAATTGGGATATTACTTAAAAGTGAGTTTTCTGAAGCTGTAAGTCCTAATCAGCAAAATAATAAATAAACAAGGCAGTCAAGGTAGTCAGCCACCAAGGCTTGATATGGCGTCATATAACATCAACACGTAACGTGATGGAGCTATAGGTGTTGACCCATCTGATGTCTGAAGGTGAGACTGAATTAAAAAAAAAAACCACCACATTCTATCTTGTCTGAATCTTGAGATATTACCACTGATGTGTTTTAGACGTTGACCTTTAATGTGACCTTGACCTTTGACCTTCATTGCTCAAAATCTAATTGGTTCTTCCTTGACCCATTATCTATCATTCCTGAAAGTTTCATCAAAATCTGTTCAGAACTTTTTGCATAATCCTGCTAACAACAAACAGACCCGAATTGAATACCTCCTTGGTGGAGGTATTAAAAGCTTGAAATATATGCATTTGTATACTATTTATCAATATAATATGTACAGAATGACAGAAATGCATGCGCTTTATCGAGATATTCTAAATTTCCCAGTAGTACCTGTACATATATATATGTGTATATGTATGTAGTGCTTATACATATACTCATACTTGTACATATTCATATTCATACACTAGTACTCTAACACATACTTGTACTTCTATTTCTTTGATTCAACACAGTTTACTGATGTGTGTGTTACTTAAATAGAAGTGTGTTATTGTGGGCGCTCTAGGACAGTCTCCGCCCTCTTCAGCCCCTCCCTCTATCCACTGTGGTTAAAAATGCAGAGTCACCAGAAGGCGGACTGGTGTGGACCATGTGACCACAATGTGGCATTATGGGATGGGGCGTTCTCCCAAAGCCAACAGTGGCACATATTTGTGGCTGTTTCCCTCTGAACACAGGCTCAAAGCAGACCCGGGTTCCTTCTGAGGGTCTGAGTCCAAGCTGGGTTGGGGTTAAGGCAGGGTCACAGCACAGCAGCCCTTCCTTTCCTCCTCTGCACTCAGTTTCTCTGGTGTTTATTATGGGATGTTACTCTCGTCTTCTTACAGCTACAATTATTTTGTTCCTGCTTAAAACCACCTTTGGTTTTACTCAAACTTGCAATTGACAGTCGGACTCCAGACAGAGACCACACATGGATGATGTCAGTCTAGGACCCCTAACCCTAACCCTCCCCCCCAGTAGACCTGATCCACCTCTATGGTCCTAACCTGACAGGCCAGAGTTCGAAGGTCAGCCTTTAAATCGTAAGTCTGTTCAGGAACATAATGTACATGTCTGGTGGATTTGAAGGTCCAGCCAAGGCAGTGTTAGGATTAGGTTTAGGGTCAGGGTCAGGGTTAGGGTTAGGGTTAGGTTTAGATTTAGGTCCAGGGTTAGGGTTAGGGGTAGGGGGGGTTAAGCCTTGGTCTGTCAATTATAGTGGTCTATGTTTGTGGTTGAACGTGTCTGTGTGTGTGTGTGTGTGTGTGTGTGTGTGTGTGTGTCTTCTTTTTCAGAATGCAGTGGTGATGGGATGGGTGTAGTTGGGGTTAGGATTAGGGGAGGTCAGGGTTAGTAGTCTGTGTTTATGACTGAACGTGTCCCTGTGTGTGTTTTGTCCTCAGAATGCAGTTATAATGGGATGGATTTGAATATGGGCACGTGGGTGGGGTTAGGGTTACTGAGGTCAGGGGTCTGTGTTTGTGACTAAATATGTCCCTGTGTGTGTGTTTTCTTTTTCAGAATGCAGTGATGATGGGATGGGTGTGAACATGGGCCAGTGGGCAGGCATGCAAGCCCCTCTCCTCGGCTTGGCCCTGCTGCTGCTGCTCTTCCAGCCTCCGTCCTGCAACAGCCAGGTTACCCAGGGGGCCTCTCAGCATGGACCTCGCTTCGCCTTCACTCAGGCCGTCTATCACGCCACGGTTTATGAAAACTCAGCAGCACGCACCTATGCCAACAGTAAAGTTAAAATGGGTATCCATTTGGCCCAGCGCTCATGGGAGATCCGCTATAGGATCACCTCTGGAGATGATGAAGGGTTTTTTAAGGCAGAGGAGTATGTCCTTGGGGATTTCTGCTTTTTGCGAATAAGGACTAAAGGCGGTAATGCAGCCATATTGAATCGAGAGATTCAGGATAATTATGTATTGACAGTAAAAGCGTCTGTTAAGGGGGAGGCCCTACTGGAGACCTGGTCTAAAGTGAGCATCCAGGTTTTGGATATGAATGACCTGCGACCCTTATTTTCCCCTACAACATACTCCGTCACCATCACGGAGAGCACTCCACTCAGGACTAGCATAGCACAAGTTACTGCCACAGATGCAGATATCGGCTCCAATGGGGAGTTTTACTATTTTTTCAAGGAGAAAATGGAGCTGTTTGCAGTACACCCGACCAGCGGAGTGGTGTCTCTAAGTGGAAAGCTGAATGTTGATGAGCAGAACCGCTACGACTTGGAAATCCTGGCAGTAGATCGAGGCATGAAGCTCTACGGAAACAACGGAGTCAGCAGCACTGCCAAGCTGTTTGTCCATGTGGAGCGTGTTAATGAGCATCCCCCCATCATGAATGTGGTCACCCACAGCCCCTCATGGCTGGATAAAAACCCTGTGTATGCCATGGTCACTGTGGAGGACCTGGATGAGGGCTTAAATGGAGAAATAGATTCGGTCATCATTGTTGGGGGAGACCCTTCAGAGCAGTTTTTCATAGAAAGAACAGACGAAGGCGAGTTTGCACTAAAAGGCTCTGAGTCAGTGAACTGGGAGACCTGCCCCTATGGCTGTAACCTGACTTTACAGGCCAGGGATCGAGGAACGCCACAGAAGTTCTCTACTGTCCATGTGGTTCACATCGTAGTCAAAAAACGACCAACAGTGGATGCAAAGTTTGAGAAGGAGGTGTACGATGTCAGTCTGAATGAAATTTCACCACCAGGCACGATTGTAGAGGCGGTTAAAATCAAGCCCGAACCTGATGACGCAGAATATATTCTGGCACCTTCAGCTGATTCTGCTTTTTTCCAAATGAACACTGTAACTGGTGTCATCTCCACCAAACACTGGTTTACCAAAGTCAACCAGGACGTTTTTAATCTAGAGGTGTTAGAAGTCGATAGTGAGCTGAAGGTCAAAGTGCGTGTCACTATTGACGATGCCAATGACAACACTCCAACATTTGCTCTGCCCTCTTATGAGGTTTTCATCAATGAATCGGTACCTGTTGGCACCAATGTATTAACAGTTTCTGCAGTGGATGAAGATAAAGGCGAGAACGGGTACATAACGTACAGTATCTCCAGCCTTCAGCCACTGCCCTTTAGAATCAATCAGTTTTCAGGGGTCATCAGCACAACTAAAGAGCTGGACTTTGAATCATCATCAGAGAGCTTTATGTTTGTAGTTAGAGGGTCTGACTGGGGGTCACCTTATAGGCGAGAGAGTGAGGTCAATGTGACCATTCACCTGGAGAATGTAAATGATAACCAGCCATTGTTCGAGAAGGTCGCATGTCAGGGCGTGATATCCAGGGATTTCCCAGTGGATGAGACCATTACTACTATGTCTGCAATCGATGTAGATGAGTTAGAGTTAGTCAAATATAAGATAGTTTCTGGTAATGAATGGGGGTACTTTGATCTCAACCCAGACTCGGGGGTCCTAGTCCTGCGGCGGTCCCTCTCTACAGCCACTCCTAAGAATGGGGTCTTTAGTCTGAAAATTACTGCCACAGATGGTGAGAACTTTTCCGATCCCATATTTGTTAACATCTCAATTGTTCACGGAAAGTCGCCTCCTAAAAGTTTCAACTGTAAAGAGACGAGAGTAGCTCAGAAGTTAGCTGAAAAGCTACTAAAAAAGTCCAAAGCTAGCTCCAAGCCCAAAATTGAGGAAGGTTTTATTGACCTGTTCTCTGTCAATCGGCAAATGCCTCAGTTTGACAAAGCTTTTCCCACAGATATCGCAGTGCGGGAGGACCTAAAGATTGGCTCAAGTGTTTTTATGGTGAATGCTTACGATGGCGACACAGGATTTAATGGTCAGATTGTATATGCGATTTCTGATGGGAACACTGACAGTTGTTTTAAAATTGACCTTGAGACTGGTCTGATCAGTGTTTTCCTGCCGATGGATAGAGAAAAGAAAGATCGCTATCTTCTCAACTTAACAATTTATGATCTTGGCGTGCCACAGAACACTGCTTGGAGGCTGCTTACGGTCTACATAGAAGATGCGAATGATAATTCACCCCAGTTTTTACAAGAAGGCGGGTATAAAATTGTCATCCCTGAAAACACAGCCATAGGTACAGATGTCATTCAAGTCGAGGCCACTGATAAAGACCTGGGACCCAATGGTGAGGTGGTCTACGCTCTTCTGACCAGTACCAGCCAATTTGGAATCAATTCTACCAATGGGATTGTGTATGTTGCAGGCCAATTAGACAGGGAATTTGTTCCAACCTTTAACCTGAAAATTGAGGCTCGAGACAAGGCAGAGAAAGGGAGCCAGATGTTCACAGTGACCACATTGAAGATCTCTTTGGAGGATGTGAACGACTGCCCGCCACTGTTCATCCCTAGTGTGTACAAGGCCAGGGCACTAGAAGACCTCCCAGTAGGAGCTGTTGTGGCCTGGTTAGAGAGTCAGGACCCAGATGTAGGACTAGGAGGCCAGGTTCGATACTCTCTTGCCAGTGACTACAACGGCTGGTTTGAAGTAGACAAATCCAGCGGGGCCATTCGACTGGCGAAGGAGCTAGACTATGAGACTCAGCAGTTCTATAATCTGACTGTGAGGGCAAAGGACAAAGGAAGGCCCGTGTCGCTTCTCTCAGTCACTTTTGTGGAGATCGAAGTTGTGGATGTTAACGAAAACCTTTATGCCCCCTATTTTAACCACTTTGCCTTGACTGGATTAGTTAAAGAAAATTCACGAATTGGAACTACTCTTCTTCAAGTTACTGCTAATGATGAGGATGATGGCAGAGATGGAGAAATCCAGTACTCCATTCGTGACGGAAGTGGGCTTGGGCGATTCGCCATTGATGAAGAGACAGGTGAGTTCCTTTGTTTGATTGTGTTTGTTATTAGACTTCACTTACAATGGAATCCATGCGTAATGATGCTTTGTCGAAGTTGCTGTGGCATTTAAGTTTACAAGTGGGCTCCTCAGCCGCCTGTGTGGGACTGTTGTCATGGTAACTAAAGAATGGAAAAGGTACTGGAGGCAAGACCTTATTTAATAATAGTTAATTGTATTTATTTAACAGTTGCAATGACACTGTCTTTTCTTTGAAAACAGGCAGGTGCTGTTTGATCCAGGGTTAAGATCAACACAGGAGATTAGGGTTTAGGTTCATTCAAGTTAGGGTTGATGCACCAAGGGCTCCTGGTGGGTCAGGGTTTGGAGTGAGTGTTGTTTGAGTGTTGATCCTCACTCATACCCATCTTGGAGTGTAAAGCCAACAACCTGGAGTACAGTGATAGACTAAGGGCTTGGTTTCACACTGAATAGTGCAAGTCAAACACACACATGCTCTGTGTTGCACATGCCCAGTCATTAACCTGCTGTGCTTGTCCTGAGGTGATTAACAGGAGCAGAGAGAGAGTGTGTATGTGTATGTCTCTGTGTGTGTGAGGGGATTTATGGGCCTTGTTAGCAGATCCTTGGCAAGACCCATAAATCAGCCCCGAGCTGCTGAGGAACAGAAACAGAAGCAGAAACACTGCAAACACAATTACAACTGAAAGACAATTATACTGGGCCTTACACACACACACACACACACACACACACACACTCACACATTTATTTTCTATGAACACATACTCAATGTACATACATTATTCATTCACTCACTCACACATTCTCACTCTGGTGGTGGTAAACTATCTTTGTATCCACAGTTGCCCTGGGGGTGGGGTGACTGAGCCTGGCTGCCACTTTGCACCTATAGCCCCTCCCACCACACTTACAGCCCTTCCTACTACACCTATAGCCCCATCTACCACACTTACCTACCCACCACCACTGAACATCCATACTGATATTCAAATCTGTGGACACATCATGTCTCTAGCTGTCTGATGTGGTCACAGGGGTTGAATCAGCTGTGTGTGTGTGTGTGTCTGCGTGTGTGTGTGAGTGAGTGTGTGTGTCTGCGTGTGTGTGTGAGTGAGTGTGTGTGCATGCGTGTGTGTGTGAGTGAGTGAGAGTGTGTGCATGCATGTGTGTGAGTGAGTGAGAGTGATGTTTCTCAGTCTAAAATAATGAAATGGTGGGCGTTGAACCCTCCAGGAATAGAAACCTGAGCCTGTTCTGGTGTATGCATGTAAAAGCATCACCATACACAAACACACACACAAACACACACACACACACACACACACTTGAGGACTCATGGATCCTGTTTCTGCTGTGATTCATCTGTAATGGACTGGGGGGGGGGGGTTGTGTTGCAACAAAACACTACTATTGTGTCCAGTGGAGGTTCAGGTCCAACAGGGACTCACATATGGGCCCAAGACCAGAACACACATTAACCACATCTGAACTATAGACCACATGAGCCATCATATACTGGAGGAGGAGTTAGGAAAGGAGGAGGAGCTGGAAGAGGAGGAGGAGTTAAGGCAGAGGGAGGAGCTAAAGGAGGAAATAGGGCAGAATGAGGAGCTGGAGGAAAAGTTAAGGCATAAAGAGGAGCTGGAGGAGGAGTTGGGACAGAAGGAGGAGCTGGAGAAGGAGGAGTTAGGGCAAAAGGAGCAGATGAAGGAGGAGTTAGGGCAGAAGGAGGAGATGGACGAGGAGTTAGGGCAGAGGGAGGAGCTAGGGGAGGAGTTAGGCCAGAAGGAGGAGATGGAGGAGGAGTTAGGGCAGAACAAGGAGCTGGAGGAAAAGGTAAGGCAGAAAGAGGAGCTGGAGGAGGATTTAGGGCAGAAGGAGGAGCAGGAGAAGGAGGAGTTAGGGCAGATGGAAGAGCTCCAGAAGGAGTTAGGGCAGAGGGAGGAGCTCCAGGAGGAGTTAAGGCAGAAGGAGGAGATGGAGGAGGAGTTAGAGCAGAGGGAGGAGCTAGAGGAGGAGTTAAGGCAGAAGGAGGAGATGGAGGAGGATTTAGGGCAGAACAAGGAGCTAGAGGAAAAAGTAAGGCAGAAAGAGGAGCTGGAGGAGGAGTTAGGACAGAAGGAGGAGCTGGAGAAGGAGTTAGGGCATTAAAAAGAGCCAGAGGAGGAGTTAGGCCAGAAGGAAGAGATGGAGGAGGAGTTAGGGCAGAACAAGGAGCTGGAGGAAAAGGTAAGGCAGAAAGAGGAGATGCAGGAGGAGTTAGGACAGAATGAGGAGCTGGAGAAGGAGGAGTTAGGGCATCAAAAAATAGCCAGAGGAAGAGTTAGAGCAGAGGGAGGAGCTGGAGCAGGAGGAATTAGGGCAGATGGATGAGCTTCAGGAGGAGGTTGGGCAGAGGGAGGAGCTCCAGGAGGAGTTAAGGCAGAAGGAGGAGATGGAGGAGGAATTAGAGCAGAAGGAGGAGATGGGGGAGGAGTTCGGGCAGAGGGAGGAGCTAGAGAAGGAGTTAGGGCAGAACAAGGAGCTGGAGGAAAAGGTAAGGCAGAAAGAGGAGCTGCAGGAGGAGTTAGGGCAGATGGAGGAGCTTCAGGAGGAGGTAGGGCAGAGGGAGGAGCTCTAGGAGGAGTTAAGACAGAAGGAGGAGATGGAGGATGAATTAGAGCAGAGGGAGGAGCTAGAGGAGGAGTTAGGGCAGAAAGAGCAAATGGAGGAGGAGTTAAGGCAGAAGGAGGAGATGGGGGAGGAGTTCGGGCAGAGGGAGGAGCTAGAGAAGGAGTTAGGGCAGAAGGAGGAGATGGAGGAGGAGTTAGGACATCAGAAACGGCTGGAGGAGGAGGTAATGCAGAAGGAGGAGATGGAGGAGAAGTTAGGGCAGAGTGAGGAGCTAGAGGAGGAGTTAGGGCAGAAGGAGGAGATGGAGGAGGAGTTAGAACAGAGGGAGGAGCTAGAGGAGGAGTTAAGGCAGAAGGAGATGAGATGGAGGAGTTTATTTGTATTATTTCTTCCTTTTTACTCCTAACTCACTGTTTTTAACTCTTTGTCTTTCATCTGACCTCATTTCCTCCTTCATGTTGTTATCCCATCTGATTAAAGCTGCACCGTTAATTACCCGTTGCCATGGTTATTTTAAGGCAGGTTAATTAAAGCCCCAGACCATTAATTTTAATTGAAATGACTTTTTTTCTGCAGCCCTTAAACTGTAAATATATCTATAAATACATACTGATCCAGTCACTACTATTACTACTACTACTACTACTACTACAATTACTACTACTGGTACTACTATTACTAGTACTACTACAATTACTACTACTGGTACTACTATTACTACTACTACTACTACTACTTCTACTATTACTACTACTGGTACTACTATTACTACTACTACTACTATTACTACTACTGGTACTACTATTACTACTACTACTCGTATTACTACTACTGGTACTACTATTACTACTACTACTACTATTACTACTACTGGTACTACTACTACTACTATTACTACTACTACTACTATTACTACTACTGGTACTACTATTACTACTACTACTCGTATTACTACTACTGGTACTACTATTTCTACTAGCAACCAAGCAAGGTTTATTTGTAAAATTCATACAAAGGGCAGTTGACAGTGTTATTCCTCACTACAACTTCCTGGTTCTAGTCAGGACTAATATGGTGGTACTTCCTGGTTGTAGTCAGGACCCGAGCAGGAGTGTTGTGGATGTACTGCAGCTGTCTGAGAGCTGGTTTAGGGTTACAGTAGTTTAACCTCCTAGAGATAAATGCATGGATAAGCCTCTAAGTCTGGTTTAGACAGTAAACCTTGGATTGTGGAAATGTTTTTGAGATGATAAAAGGCTTGTCTGAGTTTAGTTGTAGAAAAATCTGTTGGAAGCAGTGACAGAGTGAATCCACAGGCCCTGCTCCTAATGTCATTTCCTCTTTATTCCCTTTCCTTATTTACGACACTCCAACAATGTTTCAACAGCATTTATGTAAATACAGTGTTACTAGAGTATTTATGTAAATTGCATTTCAGTTGTATTTGTGATATTTAGAAGAGTGTCCAGTGGTTCTGTAGACTTTCCTGTGAGTCTGTAGACACACCTATGGGTCTGTAAACTGCCTTATGGTTCCATAGACTGTCCTTTGTCTCTGTAGACCGTCCTTGGGTTCTAAATGAAAACTCCCCTGTAGCACAAAAAACACCAAAAATATCCATACAAATACAAATATTCATCCAAGGCAAATGTCAAAGGCCAGTTTAGGAGTTTGTGAACTGTTTAATTCTGCTGATGGTGTTTGTGTTCGTAAACTCACCCCTGGTGAGTTTGGTGATGTCACCCTTAACCCTTTGTGTTTAATCCTTACATAACCATAAAATCATTTGCAGAGTAAAGGCTGGACATGCCTTTAAATCAGCTGTGGATCCAAGCATGTATCAAACTGCAGTGTGTGACCCATACCATGGCTGTAGGGGGTCCCTACAAACACATGCGTGTGCACGATACTTGCCATACACAATATAGTAAGCATAGTTGGGCTACTGTAGTTAAAATCAGGCTTTAACTTTAACAGGAAAGTGACCACAGGGGCCTGGAATCAGCTGTTTGATGTTCGTCCACCAGCGGATGATGCAGAGTAACCATGACCACTCAGATTGTTTTAAACAAACAAGTGTTTTTGCACATCTTTCCTCCCCTTCATCTGCTTTTTAGGCTACATACATATTTTGTATGTAGCCTAATGTAGGCCTCAAGACTAATTTAACTGTCAGTGCCGCTACACTTCAGTGGTCATGGTAGCTATAGACAACATTGTGATACAATTAGGCAATAGTGAATTTGGACCAATTATATGAATCATACATTAAATAGACAAAGAATCGTGAAGGAAACAATGTTTGATATTTTTAAAAGTCACCTTCCATCGATATTACATTATTTTTATGGTAATCGTCAGTATAACTGAATGCATTGTGCATCGTTTCTGTGTTAACAACATCCTGGTGCTGTTTGAAGTGTTCAGAAACAGTGGGTGGTGGAACAACCACAGGTTTTTCCACTGTTCCTCATGAATATCCATGACGTGGTAATAAGCCGCCTCTGATTGGTCCAAAAAAAAAACTATCCTTTGACTGATTGTAACCGAGGATTCATTCTGCCTCCACTCACTGAAAATTTATAAAACAATAACAACATGTCCTTGGAGATACAGCTTTATATTTCGTTCCAGAATCAAAAGAGGACAAAGAAGTACAAGAACAACTCCTACCCATTCCTCTTCGTTTGTCAATGAGTGTTTCAGAATATTTGCATGTTTGTAAGTTTTCTCCTGTTTGTTGACTATCATCATCATCATGCTCTTAAGATGTAATAAACTGGTGAACAGGTTGTAAAACAGATTTGTTTCTTTAAATGATCAAAATTCATTCCAGTCCTGTTTTCTGTTTTAGCTTTAACTTTGTAACACAGGGTTAGCGTCCTGCTAAATGCATCTGAGCTAACCTTGCCTGCTAATGCTAATCTCCTTAAGGCTTTGATTTCTGATTGGGCCATAGCAGAGCGATCAAAAGACCTAAATATTTTAAACAAACACACGTGCCTATTTAAGTCGACTGTTATAGCCGTGAATGAACACAAGCTGTAGGGGAATGATGTTATTTTACATCGAATACATTAGTTGGAAAAGTTGACATTTCAATTAACATCTGTGTCATTATGGGAAAGATCTGTCTTTTAATAACAACTTCGAGACAAAACCACTACTGTAAGCACCCAAGTTGGAAAAGTCACTGTCCTGGAAATGTTTACAACACACAGCTATCATTGCTAGTTGTGATGTTCCAAAGATAAATTCCAGCCCTTTCTTCCTCGTGTCTCTTCTCAGGCAAGGTGTACAATAGAGATGTTTTATTGCCACAAATAAAACATGAGCGACCTTGTTCTGCCATGGTTAGAATTTGGTATTAGCTCCTGAGCTTCTGAAAGCATATCTTCCTGTGAGCAGGGCACCAGCCACAGCATTGTGATGCAACAATGTGTTTTTGAGAATTGCTTATTTCTCTGTGTATTTCCTATCATCCAGGAAAGGGAGGTTAAATATGACTTTCACATTCTGCATGTGTGTAGAAGTTGCTGTCACCGACCACATTTTAAAAACTGCAAGTAAAAGTGGTTTTGAGTGGAAGGTGACCTTTAAAATATACAGCAAAATATAAACTCTATTGCCATTATTATAGAGACCCCCCAGAATTTCATCAGTGTTTTTTTGAGAGGAGCTCATGTTTCACTGGGGGGATCTATGGCTCCCCCAGACCCCATGTGGTTTGCACCCTGAAAGCATGGATCTACAAAAAAATAGTTGGCCTTTAGAATCAAAGACGGAGCGGGTGTGGCTGCTGCAGAAAAAGACCTGAACCTCCTACTAATAGAGGATGGAGAGACGTACTGCTGTGCTATTGAGCAGAGCTTTTCCTCCATGGACAGTAGGAGGTTATAAGTCTAGGCGACAGTGTTAGTTTTGGAAGCCATTTTCATTTTAGTCTTAGTCTTTCTGATGAAAATACATATTAGTCTAGTCCCATTTTAGTCATTTTAAACTACTGTATTTTGTCTTGAATTTCTTGTCTTGTCTTGAAATGGTTCTCCAATTGTCATTTCACTATTTCACAGATTTTTTTTTCTGTGCAGTTGAACTCACCTTGTTTTCTGCATCTTGATTGGCTAAGGGACTGTAGACCATTGTTAATCTCACTCCCCTTTGCCCTGTCTCCTCTACAGGACAGAATGTGTTCAGCTTTGACAAATGTACATAAAAGTTCCATCACTAGCAGTGTGACTTGTTAGTTAGTTTATATGCACTTAGAGATATTTGAATTATTGCATTAGTCTGACTAAAATCAACGTTTTCAAAGTAGTAAACACCTTAGTAAACACCTTAGTCAGACTATAATTGAACCAAACTGGGGTTTTAGAAGTTGGACTAACCAAGTCAGATAACGTGGTTCTGGTCACATATGACCTTTTTTTTATGTCATAATGATGATGTTTCATCAAAATTGTGACATTTTTTCTCCCCATTTTTCCTAAATTTCCTGTGAGTACCCACTAAACTGAGTACTGTGACCTGATCAAACACATTATCTATGCAGTAATTCACTCTTAAAGGCTTTATTTTTAGATACTTTTACTTCAGTAAAGGAGTTGAATCAGTACTTCTTCTTCTCTTACCAGAGTATCTTTTCACACAAGTAGCTGTACTTCTACTTAAGTACAGAATGTGAGTACTTTGACCACCTCTGTATCTTAGTAACCAGATGTGTACGTGGACTACAAAGTGAAGTCCTCTGCAACTAACATGAACAATTCAAACTTAAAAAGTTAACCTTAATCCACCTGAGGTCACCGTCTTTACAATCTGCCTCAATGACTGATTCACCCCCAACAAAAATATTCTGCATGTTTATGTTTGAATACATTTAGCTGATTCAGAATTCTGCAGCGAGGTTACTAACCAAAACCAAGAAGAGAGAGCACATTACTCCATTACTTTCCCTGCACCGGTTACCAGTAACCTACAAAATTGATTTTAAAATACTACTCCTCACTTATAAAGCCTTAAATGGAACAGGACTGAGTTACATTTCAAACTCACTGATCAATTATGTCCAAACTAGAACACTAAGGTCATCCAACACAGGCCTACTAATATTACAAAGAAAATTGGGGATGCAGCCTTTGTTAACTATGCACCAAAGTTATGGAATACAATTCCAAAAGACATCAGGCAGGCCAGTTAACTGAGTATATTTAAAACCAAATGAAAAACATTTTTATTTTCATCAGCCTTTGAAGGGAAATAAAATTGGGGTCACAAATCTGTCACCCCATTCTTTATATTTTGTGTGTAATCAAATCTTAATGTATTTCTTATTTATTTTATTGAAATTTTATAATGTATGTATAATCACTTTATCTGTACCTTTGTAATTTTATAATTCTGTGCAATCAAATCTTAACATATTTCTTATTTTGTATTTTAATTTTAATCAATGTGAAGCACTTTGGGCTACAGTTTTTGTATGAAAGGTTCTATATAAATAAAGTTTTTTCATTATTATTATTATTTTTATTATTACATTGCTTTTGAAGCTCCGTTTGTGTTCGAGTCACAGTGAAAAGGCCGGATGAGGAGAAAAGAGCAAAAAAGAGCATCAGACTCATGCAACCACCGCGGGTGGGAGTGGAGGGGGGGTCAGTGGGTCAGCCATGTCAGAGTCAGATGGGATTATTAGTGAGAAATGAGCAGCAGGTGGGCATTCTCAGCCTCCCCCTTCCCTTCCCTTCCACTTCTCTTCCACTTCCCTTTCCCCTTCCCCTTCCACCCCCCCCCCCCCCCCAACTTCCCCTTCCAGTGGGTGTTCCTGCAGATTGCCTGCTGTTGCCTCTGGCTGTAGAACACATGCAGTCATAACAGACAGTAAATGCACTTCACTGACTGGGATTAGCACTAATGCTAATCACTGACTTAATTAATCTTCTCCTAATTCCCAATTAAGTCACAGATTCATTTGGTGAGTTGTGTTGAAATGCTCTTCCCCAGATTCCCAGCAGCCCTTGGGTCAGTCAGGCTCCACCTTAGAGTCTGGAACCAGGAGAATTAGACTTAAAGGGTTGGTCCACATCTACATAGAAACACATGAAACACACACACACACACACACACATATATATATATATATATATATATATACATCCCTGCGATATATATTGCGATGTGAAATAATCCTCAGGCATATATAATAGCTGTATGGTGCCGACACAAAGAGTCAAACAGATTAGCGGTCGACACAGAACATATGTTTTAGTATCATCCTTCTTGTAGCCAAAATAATTAAATAAAATTAATAGTTAAAAATAAATAAATGAATGAAAAATACATCAAAATAAATTAATAAAAGTGAATAAATACAAAATTAGATAAAATAAATACATTAAAATAAATGAATAGAATAAAAATATATACAAATAAAAAATTAAATAAAAATAATTGCAGGACCTGCGATGTGGCTATTGCACACATGTACATTGCGATGTCAATGTTCAAACAATATATTGTGCAGCTATATATATATATATATATATATATATATATATATATATATATATATATATATATATATATATATATTGCATCATAAAGTGTGTTTATTTCTCTGTGAATTTTGCCTGCATTCCTTTTTGATAAAATGATCTGTGACTGTATTGTACCAAGTAGGCATCTTTTCCATGTACTTGAATATAAAAATGTTGAAATTATGTTAAACTGAAACAAGGAAATACCATGTATATTTACAGTGTAAGAAATGAACAAGGAATTTCACTGAATAAATTCCAACAAATACATTACAGTTTATTAAAACTTCTCTTGCAAAGTCTGTGATGGGACTGAGCTGAGCTGTCAATGATGTGTTATATCTGAAAATACCTGTCAACCAAAATCCAATCAAATCATCCTGCAGAAACTCAGTGTCCAGGCTGGCCAAGGCCCCGCCCACAGCTGATTCACCGCCAGAGATCTATTAATATAACCCATATTTGACATTGGAAAGAAGAGGGGGGAGGAGCTTAAAACACAATGTCGACATTACAAACAATACCAACCAAGGTAACAACAACAATTGAAATGTTAACAAAACCATTTAATTGGCCATTTAATTTTTTACATTTTAGGGGAAGAAAGTGGTAAATGGACTGCACTTATATAGGAATTTTCCACCTTCATGGTGCTCAAAGTGCTTTACATTAGCCTCACATTCACACCAGTATGTGCTGCTGCCATGCAAGCATCTGCCAGACCTACTGGGAGCCTAATTTAGGGTTCAATGCCTTACCCAAGGACACTTAAGATCGCTAATGCTTCAGTCAATGGACAACCGACTCTACAAACTGAGCCAAAGATGTGTTTCCACTGCAGTCTGAGAGAAAACACCACTAGTTATATATATATATATATATATATATATATATATATATATATATATAGATAGATAGATAGATAGATAGATAGTCTTCTTCCTCCTTCTCCATTTCTATTCCTCCTCCTCCCCTCCTGGGTTTGGGTGTGTGTGTGTGTGTGTGGGGGGGGGGGGGGGGGGGGGTCAGAGTCCTCCTCACAGTCCTGCTGGTGTTAGTCTTTACAGTCCTGCAAACACACACACCAAGGTCAGAGTTCACTGGAGTTTTGACTAACCTTCCCACCAGCAAAGCATCATGGGATTGGCTCATATGTTTAACAGATTGTGTTTGGCCTTGGTGCTACACCCCCCACCCCCCCACGACTGCCTATGAGACAGAATGTGGTCTCACGGTTTAGTCATTCTATGTGTGTGTGTGTGTGTGTGTGTGTGTGTGTTTGTATCAAAGGAACCAAGTGCTTTATTAACCATACGGAGAGTTTTTGTGGGGGGTTGATGGGGAGGGCCTGTATATGGTTGGGAGGGGGGGCTGTTGATGGGGTGGAGGGTCTGTGTATTGTGAAGGGATTTGTATATGGGTGAGGGGCTCTGTTGATGGGGGTGTCTGTGTATGGGGGGGTGAAGGGCCTGTTGATGTCAGTGTTCTTTTGAATCCTTTGAGTGTGAGTTCTAACGACAGTTTCTGTACGTGTTCTAATAATTGGCCTTTATCGCGTAACGGCCATCTTGACAGGAAAACCAGGCCTGGGGGGTAAACACAGAACGTAGTAAACACAAGAGGACTGAACTGGTTGTATTTCCAACACTTCTATCTATCGACATTGAAATGTACGTGTGAACAATAGTGACATCGCAGGTCTTGCAATTAACTTTTTATTTCTGTATGTTTTTATTTATTTTATTTATTTGTCTTCTTTATTTCTTTCTTTACAATTTTTATAACTGTATTTATCGTCATGGTTCAAAACATATGAAAAAAGGAGCAGTTTATAGTCCAGGAAATACGGTAAACTTTAAACGTGGCCTTGACAAGGTTGTAGTACAGAATAAATATTTGTGTGCTTGAAATGTACATTGCATAACAAGGAGCACCTGACAGATACAGTTTCAGAAAATTGATAAACTAATTCTTTTACATGAAATATCGATACTGACGCCACCATATGGATGTTTGTATTGTGAAGAGGCCGACAATGATCTATCCCCATATCGGTACTTTGAACACACCCCTATTGGCCAATGCAACAGGCTGATACAGATATAAGAAAAGAACTGAAATATGAGCCTAATATATTAACCGGCAGATATATAAGTCCATCATTAATTCAAACACATGCAGACAGAGGCAGTGGATAAACTGAGCTGTTTAGTCAGCGTTTGCGTCTGTAGGCATGTGTTCCATCTGCCTCAGTCATACACAGACACACAAATACATATAAATCTTTCCCTAACCCTGAAAGGGAGAGGCTCTGCTCTTTAAATCCCTTTCTAACTATATCTTGGTCTGTTTGTTTTAATTTCTTTGCCCGACTCCAACCCTACCATGGTCTCAGCTGTAGGGTCATGTAATCTTTGAACCCAGTTTAGAACCTAATTAGTCTGTAATCACATTGAAATCGTTAAAGAAAGAACCGGTTGCTCTGATGTCTAACAAGCTCCTCCTCTTAAAATGGGATGGTCTTGTGGGCCTCTTGAAGATTTTTGGACATAATCATGGTCCGGATGTGGTAAAGCTGTCACCACAGTGCTGATGGTGCAAAGGAAAATGGAAAGTTGTAGTCTGTTTAGTGGTAGAAAATGTATTTTGGGTCAGAATCAGTGATCGACAACAATAGATCTGTTTAAACATAAACAATTGAAGTATTAGCTGGATGTTCAGGCCTGGTTACACTAGTCTACAAGTAAAAGGCTTCTGGAATGAATTGTGTTTTACTGATTAAGAAAACTCAAGTCTTAAATGCTGGTTGGATCAAGTTTCAAAGATAAATCTAGGGTCAAAATGTGAAATTTCACTTTTAATTTTACTGAATATTTTGGTTATTTTCAATTAAATATTTTCTTTGGTGTTTGTATTGGTGCATTTTCTGGGTTATTTTGGTCGGGTTTTTTTTATTTTATTTTCCTCAATCATTTTGTTCATCAACAAGAGAATAGGTTTTAGTCCAAAGGAATATTGGTCTCAGATCTACCAGATCTAATTCAAAACACTGTCTGCTCATTATGATCCATTCACTTTACAGGTTATTTCTAGTGAAACATGTACATAAACCACCATTATAACTATACCTATTATTCAGCAAATCTCTGCCTGTAGTGTTCCTGTTTGTCTGTGGAACGCCTGACACCTGCACAACTCCACCAAATGATCCGACATTTGGAGGGTGACTTTCCAGTACTGTGGTGGATTGCAGTGCAACATTTGACACCATTATGACATACAACAACCATGATATTAAACTAATTTCATTGCTCTTTCTAACTTTGTGGCTCTGAGCATTGCCAAGTCCCACCCCCTAATTTGGCTAGAGCTGCACTGTACTGAATTACTAATGACAACTCACTACTGTTACAGACGTTCACAAGGTCAAGTGTTTCCCATACATAGAGTAATTGTGGTGCGGCATCACAACATCACTCCCTCCCCCCAACACGATTCTGTCATTGTTGCTCACACACAGAAAGTGAGCAAGAGACTTGGATACTGAACGTCAGTAATAGTTAAACATTAACGGTAGTAATCAGGCTGAAATCTAATGTGAATTTTGGTACCACACATGCAGCTGTTATTTATTTACACCCTGTCTCCACTGTTAAATGGCAGCGCGCACAAGCAGCAGTGCAGACAACAACATGTGAAAGGAAAAGGTGAAGCGTGTGGTTACAGTTCAGACGACGTTTCAGATGCTTCATATGCTACAGGTGTTAAATACATTTACAAGTAATGTAGGGGTGCATGATTCTGGAAAAAATGTGTATGACGGTTTTCTTGATGAAAATCGATATCACGATTTTTTTTTAATGAAGTTATATTTTTATTCAAAAGGCGTTGCGTTTGTGTATAGTGTCCATTATAGATGTCTGGTTTTTTGGACATGCATTTTCAGGGGTCTTGTTTCGTAATGTTTCTTCACACTGTTGTTTGAGGTGACTAAACAGGTTGGTCGTATTGGTCTAACTGAGCTAACAGCTGTTAGCTTTCTGTCTGTGAGCACCAATTTGATTCGTGACTGGTCTTAAATGATTCAGGACATTCTCAGCTCGGTGAATGGCACAACTATATTCATTAAGGAGTGACAGTTTTTAATTAAAGTGTCTAGCATTCAAATTCCAACTTCAAGACAACCATCAGCAGTGACACTTGGAATAAATACGTAGCACAATAACAGCATTCTGTTTTTTCCTGACCCACTTAATAACTTAACTTGAAAAAGCACTCTGAGAGCGCAGACCTCCGCAGGGTTTTCATCCATTTTCCTCATGCACACCTATCTTCTCACTCACTCATGCTGTTATGTGTATGTCTTTCTGCCTGCTGCTGAATCATGTGACATGTAGGTCCATTTATGATTGGTTTAGAGAGAAACCCTGCTGCTATGCACAATCACATGATGTGCAAGTGCATTTATGATTGGTTGAGTGGGGAAGCAACAACAGTGGACTTTAGGGAAGCAGAGGGAAACTGAAGTGTTACGCGGTTCATGGTGGAAAAAAAAGCAAATCATGTGTAGGTGTGAACTGAGATCAGGTTTTTTAACGACATATCGTGCAGCTCTAATGTAAAGGCTGGAATACGACTGATTTAATGAAACACTTGGTGACACACAGTGTTTACTAAAGCCTCTGTGAAGAGCGAATTACCCTAGCACTGTGCTAATAGCACTAGCCTAGCACTGTGCAAAAATGCACTTGGAAATGACAGACCCCAGATATAAATCTTCAGACCAGATACTGTGCAGATACAGGACCATGATGTGAATTCATCAACTGGTGACATGAGATGTGGTGCTTGTAATAATAATAATAATAATAATAATAATAATAATAATAATAATAATAATAATAACAATAATAATAATAATAATAATAATAGTAATAATAATAATAATAGGGGGGGGTAAATAGTTCCCCCAATTAATTAATATACTCCTTCTGTCTTTCTGCTCCTTTCAACTCATTTCACCCACTTCCTATCAGTAACACATTAGTAGCAAACAATCTCACATTTTCTCTGGGCTCTGCACTTGTGTGGAATAACACATATAATGTATATATTAAAAACATTAGCTACCCAGGACGTTTGGCATTTGTTTTCTGATTCATCTTTTTAAAGTATTTAAGATTTAGCACATTTAATGTCTAAAAGCAGATATTTTCTAAAATAAAAAAGTAGAACAGTCATATAAGTTTCACATATCATTTATTAAATATGAACGGTTTTTTTTTAGCTTAACAACTCTATTTTAGGAAATTGTTTGTAAAATGTCAGTATCAATCGAAAAAAGATCTAAAATCATATCTACAAAGGACAAAAATATTTAAATGTACTAGGAAGTTTAATAATAACATTTGTTCTCGCTGGTATCTCATATTTTCAGTTGTGAATCTGTTGGAACTAATTATTCAACAGTACAAGAATAGGTTCTGTACAGCCCCGGATTTAGACTTAGGTACTTGGTGGGGCAGGAAAATTGCCACGGGGAGGACTTCTGGCCTGCACCATAAGGCACCATGTTAAAATCCCCCAAACTCCACCTGCTGTATGAATTTTTCTATTTATTAATCTTGAGTTATCGATCTTTATCTATCTGTCTGTAATATTACTTTTTTGTGTATTTTTTTTCCTTTTACTTCTTTGTGTCTTTTTTTTATTATTAGTTTTGTGACTTGTAGCATAGCATGGCTCATTAATTACAACATCAGTCTTCTGCTTTTCTGTGCAAAAACCGTCACAAATTCAACCATATTCAATTCACTTGCTATGGCCTTCTTTTTGTCTTTTATTCTTGTAAGTCTCAGTAACACAAACAGATCATCTTAGTACAAAAATCAAAAGATAAAAAACAAAATCATTTGATTCATCATTGAGTCATAAGGTACAGGTCACAGACACAGTCAAAAATCTCTGTGCCTTCACTGCTGCACACATGTCAACTGAACAGCACGTCCCTCACTCCAAACGACATGTATCCTATGGATACCCGCTAACCAATCAAAACTCAGCACCAACAACACAATTCAAAATGTGTACATCCAAATTATAAATAGTTATTATTATTATTATTATTATTATTATTATTATTATTATTACTTATTTAAGGTAAAAAATATTCCTCATAATTGCCTTCCATAATTTGTGTCGAACACTAGCATTAGCACTAGCAGTAGCAGAGCCACTGTCACCGTGAGATTTCGCAACCAGAAACCTACGCATATGGGCCTGTGTCCACTGGATGCATTTTTAGAGAATGCTTTTCCCCAGTGAGCGTATGTTGTTGCTAAGTTACACAAAAATCACACACTTTCGTGGTAGATACATTGGTAAGTGATAATGTATTGCCCATGTGTGACTATCAGAAAAATATTCCCCGATGCTGCCGAACAGCAATTGTTCCGCCCTGAAGGGAAATATTTTCTGATAGTCACAGGTGGGCAATACATTATCACGCTTATTCTACGGGTTATTACAGCTTATTACTGCTTATTTTGAGAAAAGATAGACAATTGTTTACCAAAATGATTAAGAATTTATTCATATAGACGATGGCTTCTGTCAAGAAAAAGTAGTCCAGTTGGAACGTTACTGTTGTTCCTAAGCAACACTCCACTGGCACTGTATAGGCTACTTTGTTGCGCTGCTGCCTAGCCGCTGCTGCCTCTGATCTGCTAAAAACTCCATAGACGCCGGCCCTACTACTCTAACAGATTGGATAAAATAGCCGTAGAGAATATTTACTTTCAAAGTGGCCGAACTACCTACAAAGTGATATGGTACCGTGAATGACTAAACCACTAAAAACAACGTATTCCTTCCTTTCTATATTCTCAACCAGCGTCTGTACTCTTTGAAATCAAGTGAGAGAGGTTGAGGTTGACGGCTTGTTGTGAACCGCCCACAAATGATTGAGTCCAATAGTTGCAGCAGATTGAGAGAGTGTTGGAGCAATGTCAGTTTTTCTTTCTTTCTTTATTTGTTTTTCTTTTGGTGGATTATATGGAGTTAATTTGGGAGTGTGGGGGAAGGAAAACATTTTTCTTTCGTGCCAGTGGTATGACTTTTTTTGTTCCTTTTTTGATGCCATGTTGTTGGGGGAGGGCAGCCATGGCATTTAGTGGGGCATCACCCCCCCCTGCCCATGCCTTGATTCGGCCCTGGTTCTGTACATTCCAAGTATTAGTCAAATATGCTCTGTTATTAGCTGTATATATCACTGCAGTTGTAATATGTATGTAAATAAAATGTTTTTGCATATTTCTAATGTATCTACTGTGCAAAGTGACAAACTGCTGTCCTTGTGTCACAACATATTTAAATATTTGTATCCAATATTGATCATAACTTTAGTTTAATATCAGAGCTAAAGCCCTGTGTTTCGTTTAGGATCCATTTCTTATGAGAACAGCTTGTTTGGTACATTTGCTTTGGTATATTTATCATATTAAAGTATGTAAGATTTAGTACATTTAATGTCTGAAGAAGATACTTTCTAAAAAAAAATGTAGAGTAGTGTTGTCTTGAGATATGTACACTCCAACTGCATCTGCATGATGACACAAACAAAGATAGTTTGCATTCTACTATAATCAAGTACAGCTTGTGCTTTTATTACTCCTACACTCCCACTCAAATTTGGGATCACTTTGAATTTTTTTGTTTTCAAGGTAATCATTCATGAGATTATCCTCCATGAGAAATATAGCTATAAACAGGACATGCTGACACAGAGGACCAGATTTTTTATGAAAATGATTTTTGAAAATGTAAGGTGCAAAATCACCTCTTGCAGTCATTACAGCCACAGGATATGGTGTGGGTACTTCTACCACATCCATATTCACTTGGTACAAATCTCCTATTTTTAACATAATAAATGAATGAATGCTAACTAGTCAGCTTCAATTTCAATAAATACAATAAATTAAACTTTAACCCCTTAACACCTACTGTTGCAAATATGCACTGTACAAAATGTTTTTATCTGTTGTATGAGATGATTAATTATCTCCACATAATTTAGCATTGACTTTTTTATTTAACTTATATTTAAATTCAAGCGTTAAAGGATCAATAACTTTAATCAACCTCATTTCAGGCTAGCTAGCAGGTTTAGGGCACCCATCCAACTGAGATCCACTGATTCTAGTGGATTTCAGACACTTCATAGGTATCTGACTAATGACATTAGATAGCTAACTGGCTAATATTAATTAATAAACTTGAATGGAAATCTGGTCTGACATTTCTCCTGATTTTTAAAATCCATTCCCAGCATATTTTGGGATATATTGGAAACCAATGAAAGGTTTTGTTGTTTCTTTTATAAGACTTACCTCATGGCACACAGCAGTACGGGGACATGACTAAAGAAGTCTGTACTGACACAAACTAACGCTACCCACCCCAGCCTCCTTTTGAAGACGTCACATATGAAATAAGCTAATTAAATATAATACAAGAGCCGGAGAGGAGATGAGAGAAACCTGCCAGCAGACCTCCTGCTGAGCACCAGCAGACCACCTGCTGAGCACAGTCACTGCTTATGTAGGAATGGCAGAGGGTGAAGCATTACCCAGCGCTTCAGTGAGAGTGTTCATGGGAGTTGTGCTTTTTACGCCACATGATGCTACCTCACATTCCAGGTACTTGAACTAAAAGCCTACAAGATTGAAAATAATAGGGTTTCATTGAATTTGAACAGTTTATTCAACACACTCAGCCTCCATCAGCTGTTACCCAACACTTCAATTTGGGTTTGGATCGAGCAAAACCTTTCAAACCAATTTCATCTGAAGTCAAACTATGAATGGAATTACAGTTTTTAAACCGGAGCCCATGGCACAAGAGGGGACGATGTTCACCAGAGGAAGTCTCTAAAACTTACTGGTACATGAAAGGAAGGTGTTTATTTGTAGAGCCCCCAATCACAACAAGGCAGTCCCTGTCATAGGGCTTTACAGAGTTGGTTTGAAAAAACAATCAATGAAATGTACAGTAGATGAAAGAAACAGATCATGTCCCAGGCGTCTCCTGTCCTTAGACCGTCCTCAACATTAAAAACTCATTAAACCCAGTAGAAACCCAGGAGAAACCTGAGGAGAACCACAGTGAAGGACAGATCCAATCCCATGGATGCAGAGGTGGGAGTAACTAAGTAGAAGTCCTTCCTTTACGGTACTTAAAGATGTCATTATGCTGAAAACCACTTTTACACACTCCTTTTGGAATCTAATGGGTTACCCTGAGTTACCAACATATGCTACGTTTGCTGCCTGGTGTGTCACCACCGCTGGCTGGATTTCTCATTCATAGAAAACAACATAGAAAAATGAGAAACATTGGCGTCACCCACTTGGGGTTAAGCCCGTCCCCTTCGCAGTGAATCTGAAGTAGCATTAGTATTAGCATCTACAAGAAAAGATGGCACCACGGTAGCTGCTGCCCAACTCAAAAAAAGTCGTAAAATATCCATTTACATGATACTTATCTGACCATAGTCTGTACATAAGTTTGTACTTTTTCAACCCTGTCGTCATTGTGCTAAGCGCGCCCTACAATCTGTGGGGATGGGCAGGAGATTTAGGGAAAATTGGAGAAAAAAAGTCACAATTGAGATAAAAAGTCATCATGAGATTTTAAATATATATATATATATACGTATATATCATAGTCATATAACTATAATATATAAAGTCACAGTTCCTCTGCTCCACTGATTTTCCCTCTGAAGTGACTTATTTTTCATACTGTCACATCTGTCTAGTTTGAAAAAGTAACAAGTCTATTCTGAGAATGTAAGGAGTATAAAGTACAGATATTCATGCAAAAATGTAGGGAGTACAAGTAAAAAGTTGCTAGAAAAATAAATACTCAAGTAAAATACAGATACAGTAACAGTACTTTTACTTAGTTTCCACTTTCCAGCTCTGCCACCTGCCATGGCTCTGTTTGATGAGGTGCATTTAAACAGCAAAGCAGTGTCCAATGGAGTCTACCTACTAACACCCACACACATCTGTGATTAGTCCAAAAATCTTCTGTGTTTTCAGATGCTCTGGCACATGAAAACATGATCAGGAGGAGGAACATACATCAAGATTCCTTAGTATTTTTTCTAGAAAACCAACAAACCCTGACCCAGCTTTGTTTGATCATGGATATTGTTTTGTCTTCTGGGTGGAGACGAAGATGCCATTAGTTGGATCCCAGGGTGATGTCAGTGAACAGATGCTGGTGCTTCTACAGCTCTTCTACTCCTAGAGCGTGTTGCTTCTTTGGACTTCCAGTGTGTTTGTCCTGTCACACCCTCAGGCTCTTCATCTTTCATTAGTTTCACACCTTGTCGTGTCGAGGGTGTGTCGTTAACCAAATGGAAACTAAATGGCACTAAGTGTTTGTCTGTACATTCCCCAGGGGTGATCTACACCACTGACATGTTAGACCGTGAGACCAAGGACTCCTATTGGCTGACGGTTTACGCCAGTGACCATGGCGTGGTTCCCCAGTTTGCCGTCATCGAGGTGTTTGTCCAGGTGGAGGACGTTAACGACAACGCCCCGCTGACCTCTGAGCCGCTCTACCGGCCCTCAGTGCCAGAGAACTCCCCCAGGGATGTTTCAGTGATCCAGATCCAGGCCCAGGACCCTGATGCGACACCGGCCCCTGGTGCTGGCGACAGACTCAACTACCGCATCATCAGTGGAAATCCTCAGAACTTCTTCACCATCAACTCTCGTAGTGGTGAGTGACTTCTTTTTAATCTCACCCAGCATTGGTTGGGAGAGACTATTGTAATCACTGTGTGTGTGTGTGTGTGTGTGTGTCCACAGAGACATATCATGTCAATGAATACTCAATGAATACTTTAGATATCAACATGAAATTACATGGGCATATACATATAGCTAATGTGCATCAGATGCAATGATCCTTTTGAGTAAAGGTCAAAGGTCAAGGTCACAATTAACTAAAAGGTCAAAATCACATTATTGGTTATAATTCAAGAACGGAGGGTCACAGAACTTTCAGAATAGTACCAAACGACGTGAAAAGAAAATTTATACAATTCTCATAATTGGTGTTATCACCTACAAGCAATAGTTTTTGAGATCTCTGGAGGTCAAAGGTGACAAGTCGCAAAATTAACTTCTGTAACACTGTTTGTGTGTGTCAAGCATGCTATAACTTAATCAATACTGGATACATTTTCATAATATTACCTGCACTGACACATATATACATGAACAAAATAATGAAATTATCAATATTGCAAAAGGTCAAAGGTCAAGGTCGCATTTAGAAGAAAGGTAAACATCACAATATTGGCTCCTATTCAAGAACAGATTGTCATAGAAACTTGACATTAACACAAAATACATTAGGTATTCTCTGAATTGTTTTTAATATTATTATTATTATTATTATTATTATTATTATTATTATTATTATTATTATTATTATTATTATTATTATTATTATTATTATTGTTATACCACATTGTTATGAGTTTAGATGAAAATGACACTGATTATTTAAACTTATGAACCTGTTAAAATGTGTCCAGTTCAACAAAAGCAATTCAGTCTATGTAAGCAAGAATTTAATGAGCATACACACACACACTCAAACACGCACACACACACACAGGGTGTTCGTCAGCTGTAGTTATTGTGGAAGCCTTGAGCCCAGCATTCATCACACAGGCTTCAGTAAACCTGTCTATATGGTAATCAACACATGCACGCATGGACACACACAGACACACACACACACACACACACACTTTCACTGTGCGAAATTTGTGATGCCATTGTTTTTCACCGTCCACATTTTTGTTTCACATTTTAAGTGTAAATCACATTTGATTGACTTCCATGTTGTTAAAAAGACTTTAAAGAAAGAGCCACACTACAGAGAGGGGGCCACACAGTAGAAGGAGGCCACAAAACAAGAAGGGGCCATACAAAAGAACCCACTAATGACCAACTATTGATCAAATAGTTAGACTTAGACTTTATTGTTCCCAAATGGGACATTGGTTTCCATTTGACTGTACATAAAATTGTCTCAAACACACACGTCAACATCAAATAGGAAGGAAAGACATACAGTGGAGACAGACATGTCACGTACCTGTGGCGGGCGTTTAAAATACTAACCAATTTATGACCAAATACTGACCATCTGCTGACCTTCTACTGACTATCTACTGACAATCTACTGACCATCTGCTGACCTTCTACTGACAATCTGCTGACCTTCTACTGACAATCTACTGACTATCTGCTGACTATCTACTGACCTTCTACTGACTATCTGCTGACATGCTACTGACAATCTGCTAAGAATTTCTTGACCATCTGCCAACCACCTACTGACTATCTACTGACCATCTACTTATCTTCTACAGACCATCTACTGACCTTCTATTGACCACCTGCTGAGCAGGTCACTGCTCATTCCTCCATTACACGTGTCCTGTTTTAATACTTTTTTCGTTTCTGTCACAGGTTTGATTACGACGACGTCCAGAAAACTGGACCGTGAACAACAAACAGAGCACGTTTTGGAGGTAAGTGTGTAGATGCAGATGCTGCCGTTGTTCCTTTGTGCCATCATCTCCAGTCTGATTCTGCTCTTCCCTACAGGTGGTCGTGTCGGATGGCGGTCCGAGTCCCAGGCAAAGCACGGTCTGGGTAATGGTCCAGGTTCTGGATGAAAATGACAACAAGCCCATCTTTCCTGAGAAGGTTTACCAGGTCAAACTGCCGGAGCGGGAGCGGAAAAAGAAGGCGGAGCCCATCTACCGGGTGTTCGCCTACGACCGTGACGACGGACCCAATGGTGACCTCTCCTACAGCATTGTCGACGGCAACGAGGACGGGAAGTTTTTCATTGACCCCAAGACGGCAGTGGTGTCATCACGAAAGGCCTTCGCTGCGGGGAGTTACGACATTCTGACGGTACGACAACTGGAAGTCACAGCCGTCACTGAGCATGTGCACTAGTCTGTAAACCCCCCCCATGTGTTTTGGACACCATGTGCTCTGAACGTCTCCATCTATATTTTTATTTCCTGTCGTCTGTTCAGATCAAAGCCACGGATAATGGACGCCCTCAGAGGTCATCCAGCGCCCGCCTCCACATCGAGTGGATCCGGCGCCCCACCCCCCTGGCGGTGCCACTGGTGTTTGATGAGTCCTTCTACAACTTCACCGTCATGGAGAACGATAAGGTGGCGGAGATTGTGGGCGTGGTCTCCCTGCAGCAGAGCTCGCCCCCTTTGTGGTTTGACATCACAGGTAACCTCCTGCGTCACCATGGTGATGGTGTCACCTCCTGTTAGCTGTGTGAGGGTGTGCAGTGTGTGTGTGTGTGTGTGCGTGTGTGTGCAGTTCAGGTACTGTGGCCTCACTGCATGACCCGTTACGCTCTGCCCATCCCCGTCACCATGGCAACCGCTTCTTCAGATACCTGGTGTGTAACAGTGGGAGTTGAAAAGAAAGGGATGTGTTGAGTTGGTCCAAAGATAACAGACTTCAAAACCAGCAGAACCAACAGAACTGACAGAACTAATAGCACTGACAGAACCAGGAGACCCAATATAACCGACAGAAGTGATAGAACCATCAGGAACAATGGAACCAACACAAATGGCAGAACGAACAGAACCAGCATAACTGACATAAACACTGGAAATGACAGAACCCACAGAACTCACACAACTGTCAGAACTAATAGAACCGACAAAACTTACAGAACCAAAAAAAACAATAGAACTGACAGAACCAGCAGAACCAACAGAACTGATACAACTAACAGTACCAATGGAACCCATAAAACCAACAGAACTGACAGTAGGAGGAGTCAAACAGAAACAGCTGCTGTCTCCCTGTGTTCTCTCCTCTTTCTCCTCTTTCTCACCGTCTCCTCCTCCTTGGGTCTGTCCTTCCTCACCTCCTCTGTCCTTTCTTCATCTCCTCTTCTTCTCACCTTCTCAATGCTTCGCTCCTGGAAGGCTCTTGCTCTTTCTCTTCATCTCCTCCCCTCCTCCACCTTGAGCCTGTCGTTCATCACCTCCACTCACTTCATCTCCCCCTCTTCAGGTCTCTCCTTTCTCACCTCCTCTCCTCCTCCTCCTCAGACCTGCCCTTCCTCACCTCCTCTATCCTTATGTCCTCTTCCTCCTTGGACCTCACCTCCTCTCACCTACTTTTTCTCTCCTCTCTCTCTTGCCTAATGCTTAACTTTTGGAGGTTCCTCCTCTCTGTCTTCATCTTCTCCACCTCCTTGGACCTCACCTCCTCTTGCTTCCTCTCTCTTCTCCTGAATTCTTCACTCCTGGAAAGTCCTCCCTCTCTCTCCTCATCTCATCCTCCTTGGGGGTCTCCTTTCTCACCTCTTCTCTCTCTTTCCTCTTTTCCTCCTCCTCCTACTTGGGGGTCTTCCTCACCTCCTCTCTCTCTTCCTCAATGCTTCGCTCCTGGAAGGTCCTCGCTCTCTCTTCTCATCTCCTCTTCCTCCTCGGGTCTGTCCTTCCTCACCTCCTCTCACCTCCTCTCTCCTCTCTCTCCTCCTCAATGCTTCACTCCTGGAAGGTCCTCGCTCTTTCCGTGAGATGTTCTATGTTCTTCAGGGCTCTTGTGGCAGGAACTGTTCCTCAGAAGGTATCTGCTTCAGACTTTCAGTCCCTCTGTCCGTCCTCTGTCCTCCGTCCACTTCCTTGCCTCTTTTCTTCTTTTTTTTCTTCCTTTTCATGTTTCTTTTGGTTGGTCCTCATTGTCTAAGCCCCTCCCCCTGCTGTCATCAGTGCTGCTGTGATTGGTTGTTCTGATATGGTTGGCTGAGGGCGAGGAACCATGCTCACCATCAGCCTGTGTGTGTGTTTATGTGTGTGTGTGTGTGTGTGTGTGTGTGTGTGTGTGTGTGTGTGTGTGTGTGTGTGTGTGTGTGTGTGTATGTGTGTGTGTGTGTGTTTCATTCATGGATGACATTAGAGCCCAGGACATTATAACCCTTTTTAGCTCCTCCCCCTGGAGTCGGTGCACTGACAGCTGCGTCTAATGACCTGCTGTTAGCAGCACCTGGACACACAGACGCACACAGGCCTGATGGGACTAATGCATGCCTGCAGGTTACACTTTTCAGACAGTTTTTCACACACACACACACACACAAGCTTGATGGGACTAATGCATGCCTGCAGGTGACATTTTTCAGACAGTTTCTCACACGCAAATACATATGCAAGCACATACACACACTCATGCATGTGCACACACACACACACACACACACACACATACATACACACAGAATGTGGTTTGATTTTGTCATTTGCATGGCGCGTGCTTCATCGTGTTGCTGTGATATTTGTTTACCTGTGTGAACACATGTGATTAAACATATGATTGAACATGTGACTGAGCATGTTCTCTCTAAGTGTGTGCCTTTGACGCTTTGTTCTGTTATTGACCCTGTGGAGCAGGGGGGAACAGCGACAGTGGGTTTGATGTGGACAAGGCCGTGGGAACTATTGTCATCGCCAAACCTCTGGACGCAGAACAGCGCAACTTCTACAACCTGACAGTGACAGCCACGGATGGAACCAACATAGCTTACACCCAGGTAAGGGTGAGAGTTACGCATGGGTAACACAAGTGAGGGTCACACACAGGTAGCACATGTTAGGTTGTATTTTAGTTTGGGCTTGTTAGTGTCTCCCTCCATGGCTGGTTTTGGTAATTTGTACTTCCTGTTCATCTCACACACACACACACACCTGTAAGATGGGATGAATGGTCCCAGATGGAGGAGCAGCATGGCGTCCTGCCGTCGGTAAACAGAAGGACGACTGCAGGTTTAATTTTAGACTGAGTGCCTGGAAGAGCTACAGTCTTGGGTCCCTTTCCTTTCCTTCCCACCCTGGTTCTGTTTCCTCCCACTGGTCTTTATGTTTGCTCTGGACATCTGTGGCTCCTCCTTCTTCTCCCTGTATTTTCACTGGGGTGGGGGCTCTATAGTAGATAACACTAGGGAAGGTGGGGTTGACCCTAGTCAGGGTTAGGGGTCACCTGAACGCCTTTAGAATCACATCCACATGGGTTCAGTTCAGGTTCCACATTCAGACCAGTTTGATAACAACTGAACAGTCAACCTCTAACCCTAAAAAGAGTGTCAATAGCCTCACCCAAACTCAGAGGTGGGAAATCCTGGTCCTTGAGGGACGGGATCCTGCACATTTTTGTTATTTCCCTCTTCCATCACACCTGAGTCAATTAATGATCAGCTCATCAGCAGGTTCTGCAGAAGCCTGATAGTGATGTAATGGTTTACAGGTGTGATGGAACAGGAAAATATCTAAAACATGAAGGATACCGGCCCTTGAGGACCAGGATTGCTCACCCCTGCCCTAACCCCTGATCTTAACCTGTGTAAATGACCTAACCCTAACTAGTGGAAATAACGTAACTCTAACCTAATTGGTGTAACCTAACCCTTGACGCTGGCTGTAACTGTTGACCCTGACCCTAAGCTTTGGACTTCACCCTAAACATTGACCTTACCCTTGACCCCTGACTCTAACCGTTGACCCTGACCCTCACCATTGACTCTAATCCTCTACCGTTGACCCTGACCCCTAACCTTATCATCCTCTGTGTTCCTCTCATGGTCCAGGTTCACATCACGGTCGTGGACAACAACGACAATGCTCCCATCTTCTCCCAGCCCACATATGACATCACTGTTGCCGAGGACACACCCCCAGACACAGAGGTGGTTCAAGTTCTGGCGTTGGACCGAGACGAGCATCACCAGCTGACCTACTCTGTGCAGAGCTCCATCGACCCTGGAAGCATGCGTCTGTTCCGTATCCACCCAACGCTGGGCACCATCTACACCACCCAGAGGCTGGACCACGAGGCCTGCGCCCAGCACATCCTCACTGTCATGGTAACGCCCAGCACATCCTCACTGTCATGGTAACACCCAGCACATCCTCACTGTCATGGTAACACCCAGCACATCCTCACTGTCATGGTAACACCCAGCACATCCTCACTGTCATGGTATCACCCAGCACATCCTCACTGTCATGGTATCACCCAGCACTACCTCACTGTCATGGTAACACCCAGCACCACCTCACTGTCATGGTAACACCCAGCACATCCTCACTATCATGGTAACACCCAGCACATCCTCACTGCTGTAGTAACAGTCAGCACATCCTTACCATCGTAGTAGCAGTCAGCACATCCTCACCATCGTAGTAACAGTCAGCACATCCTCACTGTCATAGCAACAGTCAGCACATTCTCACCATTGTAGTAACAGTCAGCACATCGTCGTTGTCATAGTAACAGTCAGAACGTCCTTGCCGTAGTAACAGTCAGCACATCCTCGCCTTCATGGTAAAAGTCAGAACACCCTCACCATCCTGGTAACAGTCAGCAGATCGCTGTTGTCATAGTAACAGTCAGCACATCCTCAATGTCATATATTCAAGGTTCAATCATTTATTGCCATGTCATACAAGTCTGATAGGAATTTGTCTTGGTTCCAGCTTAACACAAATCGCAAAAACAAACAGTATACAGAGAGACCATAAATACAGTAGACAGAAAACAGGTAAATGATATCAAACAATAACAAGGACCAGCAGCAAGAAGTGCATACAGTATAAAGTGCGATGTGTGTGTTGATACATTCCATTGATCATTTCTGAACTATATGTCTAACTGGGCATGTTCAGGTATCAGATAGCTACTGGGTAGGTGCTGTTTCTAAAACGAGATGTCAAATTTTTTAATACTTCTGTATATCCTTCCAGAAGCGAGGAGGTCAAAGAGATAGTTTGCAGGGTGAGAGGTGTCTGCTATGATTTTTGAGAAGGGTACAACCAATGATTTTGGAATGCACGGTGTACTACTCTTTCCAGTCTGGTTTTGTCTTGAAAGGTTGTGTGACCAAACCAGTAACCGTCATAGTAACAGTCAGCACATTCCTACTGTCATGATAACCATCAGCACATCTTCACTGTCATGGTAACCATCAGCACATCTTCACTGTCATGGTAACCATCAACACATCTTCACCGTCATGGTAACCATCAGCACATCTTCACCGTCATGGTAACCATCAGCACATCTTCACCGTCATGGTAACCATCAGCACATCTTCACCGTCATGGTAACCATCAGCACATCTTCACTGTCATGGTAACCATCAGCACATCTTCACAGCCATGGTAACCATCAGCACATCTTTACCGTCATGGTAACCATCAGCACATCTTTACCGTCATGGTAACCATCAGCACATCTTCACCGTCATGGTAACCATCAGCACATCTTTACCGTCATGGTAACCATCAACACATCTTCACCGTCATGGTAACCATCAACACATCTTCACCGTCATGGTAACCATCAACACATCTTCACCGTCATGGTAACCATCAACACATCTTTACCGTCATGGTAACCATCAACACATCTTCACCGTCATGGTAACCATCAGCACATCTTCACCGTCATGGTAACCATCAGCACATCTTCACCATCATGGTAACCATCAGCAAATCTTCACCGTCATGGTAACGCTGCCATTGCTGCAGTGCATCCCGTCTCAACCTTCGCTGTTCACACTTTGGTGCTGCATCTGTTCCACAACTGTCTGCCTGATGCATTCCTTTCTCAGAAATGTTTTTAGCTGTTGGCTATGCTCTGCTCGCAGAGGTGGACTTTGCGAATATAATAGTTTTGTTGTCCATCTGTCTGTCCAGCCATTCCATGACAGAATCATATTACCTGTAGAATGCACTGACATCACACCACCTTCTGCGTGGGGTTGGTTCCAACTCCACATACATTGTCTACAGATGTTTGAGGCTTCATAGTGAAGCAGGTTAGGGTTAAGGTGTTACATTCAAAACAGGTCTATCTGAAGACTTCCCCACCATGCAGCTGTTTGTGTCACACCCAGTATGTGTACACTGAGTCCACATATTCATAAAAATATAGATTTGAGTAGATGCGTCCTACGGATGTCTGTTTTGGATCCACAGTGAGTCAACCTCGAGTACACATGGATGTTCACAGAGACCATTAGGCTGACTCTGTCAGTCCTGCTGGACTAGACTCTGTGGGTCCTGGCAGACGAGACTGTCAGTCCTACTAGACTAGACTGTGTGGGTCCTACTGAACTAGACTGTGTGGGTCCTGCTGGACTAAACTGTGTGGATCCTGCTGGACTAAACTGTGTGGGTCCTGCTGGACTAAACTCTGTGGGTCCTGCTGGACTAGACTATGTGGGTCCTGCTGGACTAGACTCTGTGGGTCCTGCTGGACTAGACTTTTTTTTTTTTGAAATCTTTTTTCTTCTGAATATTTCACATCCACAGACACTTAGTTTCCTAAACCTCCACTAAAAGCCTCCTTTTCTTCTGCAGGTGAAGGACCAGGAGTTTCCGTACAGGAAGAACTTGGCTCGTGTGCTGATCGAGGTGGAAGACATAAACGACCATGTTCCCATCTTTACCAGTGCTTTGTACGAAGGCTCCGTCTATGAGTCTGCAGCGGTGGGATCAGCTGTCGTGCAGGTCACGGCTTTGGATAAAGACAAAGGCGCCAACGCAGAACTGCACTACAACATAGAAGCAGGCAGGCACCTGAGACCACCAAATACACCTGAGACCACCAAATACACCTGAGACCATCAAATACACCTGACACCACCAAATACACCTGAGACCACCACACACACCTGAGACCATCAAATACACCTGACACCATCAAATACACCTTAGACCACCACACACACCTGAGAACACCAAACACACCTCAGACTACCAGACCACCAAACTCACTGTCGATCAGACCAGGAAATTAGTCCAACAAATCCAATGTCTTCATTGTTCTTTGGCATTTTAGATGTATCCCTCTTCCAACACACCTGAGTCAAATAATAAACGCCTCATCAAGCTCTGCAGAAGCCTGATAATGACCGTCAGGTGTGTTGGAAGAGGGATACATCTAAAATATCCAGGATAGTAGCTTTCGTGAATCAGGATTAATCACTGGTCTAAGCCTTGCCCACAATTCCTTCTTGATCTCCATATGCTAAGAAGTGACCGGATTAGGGGGTTCAATTTGTTCAAGGTCATCCTCAAAAGGATACCACAAGATACCATCATGTAGAGGCCAGAAGTATCAGTTTGGTCCTACATCGCTTATGCATTTGACCTTTTGACCTTTTCTCTGGGTCAATATGGCTCTATATTCCCTATATTCCCTCTGCCATTCTGCAGCTGTTTTTAACATTATTAAACCTGGAAATAGTAATGAGCCAATAACTTACGTAGTCTCCAAGGCAATTTCAAATGAGTTCAAATACAATACAGTACTAAAAATCTACATAAGTTCCAAAATTGTATAAATCGTTTAAGAATGTAAATTAATTATTGCAAAAATTCTGCCCATCTCCGGGCCCATTTGTCCCCTGTCAGCGGAACCTGGATATAATAGACACTCAACCCTATAACAGCCGTTCAACCCTGTAACAAAGAAATGTGTGATGGAGTTGAATGTGACTGTTATTAACTTTTAATGCTAAATGCTAGGAGTGTGGCACATGGCATTGCCTAGTTTAAAACTTCTTGTAATTAATAGATACTTAATCATTTTCTATTACAATCTACTGAACTATGAGTTCATTACCCAACAGTGTTGAGTACTTATGTTTGACGGAACCCCTATATCTTTTAAAAAGCATAAAATATTTCAAGAAATTAAAGAGAGGCTTACCATTTGCAGCCCCATGCTGTTCAGGAGCTATTGATGTATACTTCCTAAAATAATGTCACAGGATCAAACCATTATGAATACGAATGAGGGGATTAGAGGAGGTTGTGTTACGGGGGTTGAATTAAACACAGGGACAGAGGAAAATGCTAATATTTCTCTTAAAATGTAATTACTTTTCTAAATAAGACACATACATGGAAATAGGGTAGCAGCGGAAAATGTAAATATATATATATATATATATATATATATATATATATATATATATATATATATATATATTTTATTTATTTTTTTAATAATGTAAACATGACATTTGCCATATTGTTACTGTAACAGCTGATGTAGACAGGCAGTTTTATTAGTGTTGCATTAACATAAAATTAAAGATGAAATTTTAAATTATTGTAATTTTTACCCTTTTTGGTCCTTACAATGTTAAAGGAAAGTAATACTTTGAATTCCTGTAGTTTAAATTTAATTTTGCCAGTGTTCTGATAAAAAATATGTCCGTAGTATGTCTTGAGGCACTAAAACTGCTGACAGGGCACCAAATCTATAGAAGCTGCATTAATGCCGAACAGGGATTTAGCTTTACCGTCTTTGCCATTATGAGACCAATACAAATATTTCATCATGAGCTTCTTTTGGATCAAATTTGATATTTAACCAAGTAGCAACAGTTCTGTTTTTATATTACATTATGTTAAACAAAAAGTATTTTAAAGCATAAACACACGTACAAACAAGCATAAGACCGATATTTGGTTCTGAGTGATGGTGTGTTTGTTTATATTTATTTAACAGGACTTGGTTTCATTTAAATGTAAAGGTGTTGCTCTAAAGGTTTTTCAGTTCACTAAATCATTATTGTGAAAACATGTCTGAACCCAAATGTCCAAAATATTAAAGCGGTGTCTCTTTTTTACAGGGAACACTGGGAACGCCTTCCACGTCGAACCCATTTTGGGGACCATCACCGTTGCTCGTGACTTGGACCTGTCCAGCATTGGCCATTATGTTCTGACAGTGCGAGTGACCGATAATGGCTCTCCTCCGCTGTCCACCACCACCATTGTGCGCATCGCAGTCACGCTATCTGACAACGCTGGCCCAAAGTTTCCACAGCCTGAATACCAAGCTGAGATCTCTGAGAACGTGGTGGTGGGAACCTCCGTCACCACCGTCAGTGCTGTTAGCCAGTCCACACTGACGTATAACATTAAACTGGGCAACACCGGTCGAGTGTTCCAGATAAACCAGTACAGTGGAGTCATTACAACTCAAAGACCTCTTGATTATGAGACCACAGCTTTGTACACCATGATCATCCAGGCCACCAACATGGCCGGCATGGCCTCCAATGCTACCCTCTTAATCCAGCTGGTGGATGAAAATGACAACCCACCATTGTTCCAGCAACTCCACTATCATGGTAGCATTAGTGAAGCAGCACCAGTCAACAGTGTCGTATTGAACTCAGACAACTCACCACTAGTGATTAAAGCCACCGACGCTGACCGCAACCAGAATGCGGTTTTGGTCTACCAGATTGTCGAGGACACTGCAAAAATGTTTTTCACTGTTGACTCTGGAACTGGCTCCATCAGAACTATTGCAAATCTAGACCACGAGACCATTGCTATTTTCCACTTCCATGTCCACGTAAGGGACAATGGTAGACCCCAGCTGACAGCAGACAGTCCAACTGAGGTCACAATACAAGTTATTGACACAAATGATTCACCACCTCGCTTCACTCAGGGGGCCTATGAGGCAGTGTTGCTTCTTCCTACATATGTGGGAGTGGAGGTTCTGCAGGTTTCAGCTGTGGACCCTGATAGAGATGTCCCTACAGAGCTTACCTACTCCCTGACTGATGGAGTCCTAGAGCACTTTGGTATCAAACCTTCTAGTGGTGTAATCATAGTAAAAAATAACAGTTTCTCCAAAGAACGTTTCCGTTTTAGTGTCAAAGTATCTGATGGGAAATTCTCCAGCGCTGCACTGGTTACTATCCTGGTGAGAGAAGCTCTGGATTCTGGTCTCAGCTTCACCCATAGCATTTACTCTTCATCTATTCAAGAAAACATCTCAAATGTGACCAAAGTAGCTGTTGTCAATGCTGTTGGAAACCGTCTTAATGAGCCTTTAAAGTATACTCTGTTGAATGCTGGGACACGTTTCAGAATTCGGCCAACTTCTGGAGTAATTCAAACAACTGGCATTTCTTTTGACCGTGAAGAGCAAGAATTTTATGAACTGGTTGTTGAAGCGAAAAGGGAGCATGATCGTCTGCATGTGGCCAGAGTGTTAGTACGAGTCCAAGTGGAGGACATCAATGATAACGCTCCGGTGTTTGTTGGACTTCCTTATTATGCAGCTGTTCAAGTTGAAGCTGAACCAGGATCCCCCATTTTCAGAGTCATGGCAGTAGACGGTGACAAAGGAATTAACGGAGAAGTCTCATACTATTTAAAAGATGATTACGGTCACTTTGAAATCAACAGGCAAACAGGCAGTCTCAGTCTCAAGCAGGCATTTGAATCTGACTTGTCAAATATAGAGTACCAGATGGTGATTTATGCCAGAGACGGTGGATTTCCACCTCTGTCCTCCAGCACTGAGTTTCCCATCACTGTGGTCAACAAAGCCATGCCTGTCTTTGACAAATCCTTTTATACCGTTTCTGTGAATGAGGACGTGGCTGTGCACACACCCATCCTTGGTATCAACGCTACTAGTCCTGAAGGCCAAAACATAATCTATACTATCGTAGATGGAGACCCGTTTCTCCAATTCGACATAGGATTTGATACAGGTGTCATTAGCGTCATTCACTCTTTGGACTATGAAGTTGCATTGTCTTACCACTTGACCATCAGAGCCACAGACTATCTGACAGGAGCACGTGCTGAGGTCAATGTAGATGTCATTGTTCAGGATGTAAATGACAATCCACCAAAATTCCAGAAGATGTCATATCGAGTAGCTTTGTCTGAAACAGCCATGATTGGAACTCCTGCCCTTCAGGTGATTGCCACCGATAAAGACTCTGAAAAGAACAATGTTGTCCGCTATCAGATCTTCTCCGACATCCATAACAGCACAGATTACTTCCATATAGACAGCAGCAGTGGACTGATCCTGACAGCTCGCATGCTGGACCATGAACTCGTCCAGCAGTACAACTTCATTGTAAGGGCCACAGACAATGGCTTTCCACCGCTGAGCAGCCAAGTGTCGGTCATAGTTGTTGTTAATGACTTGAATGACAATCCTCCAGTTTTCCACCAGCTTCTCTATGAGGCATATGTAAATGAGTTGGCACCAAGGGGTCACTTTGTCACCTGTGTCCAAGCCTCAGATGCTGACAGTTCAGATTTTGATAAGTTGGAATACAGCATTTTGTCTGGAAATGAAAAGATGAACTTTGTGATGGACAAAAACATGGGAATAATCACCTTATCCAGCCACCGTAAGCAGAGAATGGATCCAAGCTACAGCCTGAATGTTTCTGTATCTGATGGAGTCTTTACCAGCACTGCTCAGGTGCATGTGAAGGTGCTGGGGGCCAATTTATTTAGTCCAGTGTTTGAACAGAATCTGTATGAGGCCGAGTTAAGAGAGAATTCTGCTGTGGGAACCAAAGTGATACAGGTGAGTAAATCAAATTTATAGTAGATACATCTCAGGAAGGACATGACAAAGTACTGCTTTCTCCATTTACAATGTTTCACTCAAGATTTTATTTAGTTTTCAAGCTATTCAATTCAATCTTTATTTATACAGGATCATGAATTTGCTTAAAAATGACAATTGGCCAAAACAAAAGGATGTAATGTTAGGGTCAGAGTTAGGGGGTTAGGGTTAGAACAGTAGGAACATCTACCTGTCACTGTTAGCATTAACTTAAATCTGACTTTAAATTCCATTTTGTAAAAAAAAAAATCAAAAAAATCTAGTGCTCATAGAATTCCAGAGCTGTATTTTACTTCTGGGTTTGTTTGTTTTTTTGTTTTTGTTTTTTGCAAATGTAACATCTACAATACTTGACCTAAATTATTTTGTATCATTTTCAGGTGAAGGCAACTGATGCTGATCCTGGAGTTTTTGGTCACGTCAGTTATTTCTTTGTTAATGATGTGGGCAAGGACCAGTTTAGCATTGATGCGAGTGGTCAGATCACCACCGTAGAAAAGCTGGATCGGGAAGACCCATCAAATAAGGACATCATTCTGATAGTAAGAGCCCAGGACTCAGGTGGACGTGCCTCATACTGCACGGTGCAAGTGACTCTGCTGGACGATAATGATAACATGCCCCGTTTCCGAGCCACAGAATACAGAGCTTCAGTCAAATCCGATGTGACCAAAGGTTTTTTGGTTACACAGATCCAGGCTTATGATCCAGATTATGGCATTAATGCCAAAGTGACGTATTCACTCTACAGCGAAGCTCACGTGCCTGTTGTTGACATTTTGGAGATAGATCCGGACAACGGCTGGATGGTGACAAAAGGCAGCTTCAGCCACTTGAGGAACTCTGTCTTATCGTTTTTTGTGAAGGCTGTGGACGGAGGAACCCCAGGTCGGCATTCTCTAGTATCGGTCTACATTCATGTTCTGTCTCCAGACGCTCTCATCCCCTCCTTCAGCCAACACCAGTACATGTTTAGTGTTCCAGAGGACATGCCCATAGGCTCTGTCATTGGCTCTGTACACCTCAACAACCCTGCAGGACATGGGCCATTATTTGCTACCTTTGCTCTAGTTAATGGAGAAATGGGAGAAAACAACCATGATGTGGTGTTTGTGGTGGAAAAAGATACAGGTGTGATTAAACTGGATAAACCTTTGGATCATGAGCTAATTAAAGGCTTCCACTTCAAAGTTAGTGCCACTGCACAACAGGCCAAGCTAGATTCAGTCACCTCTGTCGATATTGAAGTAAAAGTGTTGGATCTAAATGATAACAAACCAGCTTTTGAGACTAACTCCTACGAGGCCACGGTCATGGAGGGAATGCCCATCGGAACCAGGATTATTCAAATTCAAGCAGTAGACCCAGACTCAGGAGCCAATGGCCAGGTGACGTACAGTCTAGGGGGGCTAATTCAATCTGAGATGGAGCCATACACACTGGTTGACACCTTTAGCATTGACAGCAACACAGGATGGATCTGCACACGCAAGGACCTGGACCATGAGACCAACCCGTCCTTCACATTTACAGTGGTCGCATCAGACCTGGGAGAGACCCTGTCCCTGTCTAGTACCACTACTGTGACCGTGGCTGTGTCCGACATAAACGACAACCCCCCCAAGTTCCTGGAGCCGCACTACTTTGGGTCAGTCCAGGAGAGTGACCCCCCAGGCCAGGTCGTGGCAGTCCTGAACACCAGAGATGATGACAGCTCTGCCGTGAACCGACAAGTCAGCTACCACATCACTGGTGAGTACCAACCAAAACTCAGTTCATAGTATTATCTGAAAATAACATGACATTGACTGATAGTAATGGCTGACATTTAGGCTCCATATGTGACTAGAGTTCAACCACAGGATCAGATCACCTGTGTGAAGTTGGCACCAATTATGTTGAAATTATGAATAAAAGCATTTTCATTCATTTGTACATGGTTATGCAGGCAGAAGGAGCATTTGTGCACAAACTGTTTTTAAGATATTTTACTTTTAACAGGTGACCTTAGGCCACACAGCACCCCGTCAACATCCAAATTACTCCAAAATGGTTGGAATTGTTTGTGCTTCATTTGTGGAAGCAAAATTAACATTTGTGCACAATCCATTTACATAATATTTGAGACACAGCCAGGGCCATGTTACTTAACCTTTTAAGTGGGTGGTTACAGTAGGTTACTCAGCACTTCGACATCAAATGACTTGAAAATGGTTGGAATTGTTTGTGCAGGTAAAATTAACATCTGTGAATAAACAACTTTGATGACATTTAAGAGGTTGGTGACCTGTTATCAGGTCACTTTCAGTTTTTTCATAGCATGTTCAGTGAAATACTTATTTCATGTATGTAGAGAGATGTATGTGTATCATTTTATTGTGCATGATATGTCATGCTTTATGATTCTATGGAATTTCTTTGGAGTTTTAGTGTCATATGTTGTTCTGAATTATTTAAGATGTAAAACAAATTGAAGGAAAACACCACTTTGTCTGAATTAATAAATTAGGCAAAATGTCTGGCAAATATGAAGTGTTGTTTAATCATTTGTTTGATGTGAACACACGGCCCAAGAACATGTGAGCATTTTAAACCAACAATAAAACAATAAAAATGGTACAAATGATCAGACTGTAACAAGTCTGGTATAAACAAGCCAGATTATAACATGAAAAGTTTAGTGTAGCAGTACAATGTTCAGAAAGCTGCAGGCTGTGGGTTGGTCCAAACCATTCTGACTGCTTCTGCATGATAGGAGCAAGAAAAGCAACAGTGACTTACCCACTAACTAACCAAACAACCCAACAACTCAAATGAGGGGGGGGGGGGGTTAAGTTTCTTCAAAGTGTTTCCATTGTACCATATACTGCTCCAAAAATTTAATACAACACAATGCAACTCTAAATTAATTGTACTTTTGTGATATCAGCCTGTCCAATTAGGTTGCAACACTCATTGTGAATCCATTTTTCATACTGTTGTGTAAATATAATGAGCTTTGCTGGCCACTAATGTGCATGTTTGTGCTCAAATGGTCAGAAACAGACTTCATGAGGAGGATATAAGGGCTGGACGTCCATAACTGGGGCCTATGCTTATAGCTCAACACCGTGTGGTGCAAAAGATTTGTGCACAAACATTAATTTTGGCTGCACAATCATGCAAAAATGAATGAAAATGCTATGATTCATATTTTCAACATATGCGGTGCCAACTTCACACAGGTGATCAGATCCACTGTTCTATGTTTAGGCTCTATATGTGACTAGAGTTCAGTAACTGGATCAGATCCACTGGGCCATGTTAAAGGAATAGTTCAGTATTCTTCACATGAATCTGTATGGCATCACCATTTTTACACTGGTGCACCCACAGTGATTACCCCCAACAGTGTCCTGTGAGCGAAGTTCTGGTCCGGTTTTGGTCAAAGCGAAAATAGTCCTGGCAGGATTCCTGGGGTCAACAAAGTAAAACGTGTTTCTTTTCAAAACAGTATGTGTTGAAATGAAATGCCACGGAACAAAAACTCACACCTCTTAATTGCTTGGAGCTACTTTCTCACAATTAATGTGCATTGTCACTGCTAACAGCTGTGCACTTGCACGTAGCAGCCACAAACACTGCTGAACAACTGATGAAAGTAGTTTTGCTTTACCACTATTTTCACTTTGACCAAAACCGGACCAGAACTCAGCTCACAAGACACTGTTGGGGATAAGTCACTGTGGGTGCACCAGACTAAAGACGCTGATGCCGTACAAATTGAAGTGAAAAATATCAAACTATCCCTTTAAGACTTCTGGCTCCACTGTTCTGAAGACCACCGTCCTGGTTCAAACCCTGTACGTCAGAGAGCAGATGAGCATGTTCTCATTGAACATCAGTTAGACCAGTTAGGGATAATCCAACACATGTTCCACTGGAGGACAAACAGACACAGATACTGGATCTACTGTCCTACTGGCCCCATATAAACCCATGAGCCCTGGTTCCAAATAAAATGTAACATATGAAGGTCCTGGTTCTCCCAGAGGTCTTGGTCCTCCCACAGGTCCTGGTTCTGGTCCGCCCCACATGTCTTGGCTCTCCAAAAGGTTCTGGCCCTGGTCCTGGTCCTCCCACAGGTCCTGGTCCTGGTGCTCCCACAAGCTATTGGTTCATACACATGTGATAGACAGCTCCATCAGCTGTAAAGACTCCGCCTCCTCTCAGAGTGAGTGCAGATGGAGTGGCTCCTCCTCTGCTGCAGCACATTCAGTCCATTCAACAGGGACATACTGCCCCCTGCAGACCAACAGCTGAATGAGCAGCTCCAACAGCTGAATGAAGAGAAAGGAGGGTATTCCTCTTTCAAATGGACACTGATACCTGTTTGTGGGTTTTTATCTTTGAGAATTTGTCTTCACAGACTAAATATTGCTCCGTCGTATTAGAGATGGAGTGTTTCTGGACTGCTTCCTTTCATCGTCCCAACAGGATGGGGCCAAAGTTTCCACAATATGACCTGAACTGGGCTGGACCGATCCAAGAATAACACTAGAAAACATAAATAATGTCAACTTAATAGTGAAACAAGTAAAATTACATAAAGGAAATGTTTACATCTACAAAATAGCTTCAAATGATGTTAATATGAACCACTATAAAAAACATCTAACTTAATTCAGAATAATAGATGCAATTGTACCAGAATTCTTCGTGGGTTCATCATTTCCACATGTGCATTATAACATACAGATGACAGTGGGTCTACACATGCACAGAACATTTAATAAGACACAATGTCAGTCCAGTTACACTGACTTGTTTAAGGACAGAGAGTTGGGTTTTTTGTTGTTGTTGTGAAAGGATAGATTGTAAATGTACACATTTTCAATGCATTTTTTCCACTTACACTGAAACAAAAAGGAAACATTTGTAGTCAGCATTTGTTGGTTATTTATATATATATATATATATATATATATATATATACACACACACACACACACACAAATGATTATGAGGGCACACAACATGGTGAGGGAGTAGGGTGGAGTAGAGGATATGCTTGGCCTTTGAAAATTTAAAGTACAATGGGGCATTGTGAGGCTACCTGAGAGGGACAACATCATGTGAACACAACCGTTCCATGCTCCAGTACTGTGGCTGAGCCCACTTCAGAAGGTGCTCCTGGATCTGGCCCGCTCATATTACAGCATGGTACGATGCCCTAGGAACGTATGCGAGTCCAGACCTGGTCCTCATCACACCATTCCACCAAAGGAAGTGGGTAAATCAGCACCAAACCATAAACAGTGTTACTGTTGTAATCGGGAAAAAAAACTGCAATCTGAATGCACATGTTCTCCTTATTTACAGAACCACTGGGTCCAGGTTCTCCTTATCTACAGAACCACTGGGTCCAGGTTCTCCTTATCTACAGAACCACTCTGTAAACTATCAGGGAAAGAAGGTCTCCTCTTTTCTTTTTGTCAGACACTCTAACACATAGTTATGGGTAAGGAGACATATCATGGCTATTGTGAACACAGTTCCCTGGTGTCTCAGTGAACTGTTTGTCACATGCTTTGATCAAAATGCCACATTGATGGAAGAGATACAGCAGCCTCTTCAATCTGGAGGAACAATCCTTTACAAAAGGTTCGCTTTTCAGGCCTCTTGTGGCTACCCGATTTGCACTGCTTATGCGCATTACAGTCAGCCATCATGACCGCTAAACTACAGTTAACAAAGTGGACAAAACTGGCGAAACTTACCCCATCTGCATCTTTGAAAATGAAAAACTAAATTGTATTAACAACATTTACATTTACAAATGTGTGGTGTGTGTCTGTGATCAGCTGCATAGAAAATCTAAAATGTTGGATTTTCATCCCCTTCCAACAAGAAATGGATCAGGAGAAAAGGAGAGTCGATGTTTAGTTTTTTCTCATAATGTAAGGGCCTCTTCACATACAGACAACAAATATTTGTGTTGTAAAAACATTAAAAAGGGTTTGTCTGCTTCTTCTGTATTTGTTGGATACAGACAGATTCCCTCCACAGCTTCACCTACTGTTTGGACATAGAACACCCATTCATACTCTGGCATGAGCCATGGTATGAGTGTGTGAACACAACATCTTTGGGAATAAGGTTCAATCGAGAAACTGGCAAGAGGGTGCTCACCGATTATATGAACCTACTATAACCTCCCCTTTAGAAAAAAGTGATACATAAAAACCCTGGTTGGGATCAGTGGTCCTGGTTCAGGTCTAACCCTTGTTTCCATACAGGTGGAAACCACCGTGGTGTCTTCGCTCTGGGTCTGGTTCAAGGTGAATGGAAAATGTATGTGAAGGGGCCATTGGACCGAGAAGAACGAAACCTCTACATCATCAATGTCACTGCCAGCGATGGATTCTTCGTTTCCCAGGCAACAGTGGAAGTGACAGTGATGGACGCCAACGACAACAGCCCCATTTGTGACCAGGTGAGGCCTCTGCAGGTGTCACATGTCCCCACTGGACTGGTCCGGTCCCTAACCCTTCTATGTTTGGTCCAGGTCTTGTATGTGTCCTCGGTCCCTGAAGACGTCCCCCTGCAGACAGTCCTCCTTCGTATCGGAGCCAATGATGCAGACATGGGGGTCAGTGCCTGGATCCAGTACAGTCTACATGGACCCAGATCTGAGGACTTCAGCATGGACCCTGACCTGGGTAAAGACTCCATTACAATCAGCAAAATGCAGTGGTACCTCTACTTACGAAATGAATTTGTTCCAGAAGTAGTTTTGTACTGTGAATCTTTCATAGTCGCATTTTACATGTAAAAGGCCTGATTGGTTGCAAGGCCCCAACTACTACCCCTCAAACCCTTTAAAAATTATAAAAATTTACCAATTTTGTATGAAATATTTGTTAAAAGTAAAAGAAAACTTTGATTTTGCATTTAATTAATTGGTCTCAGTGGGTAAATGTGTCTTCACTCACTGAACTTTAAACATTAAACCATTAAAATGAACCAGACATGTGGGTAATTTTCATACCATTGTGGTTGCTTTAATTGTCACTTTCACCTTCAGCTGTGTTTGTTGATGGACATTTGGTGGGGTGTAGATCCAGGGACGATTGCCTTTGACAACTTTTCGTGGTCTTCCTTGAGTGCGCAGGGCATAGACATCATCGGGGTGGGTGATGGCACGGCTCATGGACATTTTTTCGGGCTGTTTTTTCCACGAATTCTGAGGGTTGGTGGGGTTTCGCCGGCATGTCTTTTGTTCGTGCTGGTGGAGTGATGGCTGCCTCCTCTTTTTATCATCTTCTGTTTTACTTCTGTTGTTTCAATTCTTCTTTTCATTCGCACCGGGAATCACTTTCTTTGGGCTTGTGATGGATAATGCATGCATGCTGTGGTGGGGTTTTGGTGGACACACTTGGAGGGACTCACAAGAGAGCGGTGGCTCTGTCCTTTAGGCATGGCTTCTGATGCTGGGTCGACACAGGTATGGATCGATGAATGATGGTCAAAGGCTCATGAAAAGCTTCATGGGTAGCTCCCTCATAGCCAATGGGATGCTACGTACAGTACATACATGACATATTTAAGTACATTACGTAGTTACGTACAGTAATGTACATAGTATTTATGTCTCGGGGGTTTCGGTTTCCTTTCGTAAATTAAACAAAATTGAGTTAAAGGTTTTTTGTTGCTTGGATTATTCGTTAGCTGGGTAGCACTGTACTTCATTACATTCTGCAGTTAAAGAAAATATGTGTTTGTAATATGTTATTGTGTGTTTGATCTGTGCAGGTGATATTAAGACATTGGTGCTTCTGGACCGGGAAATGACACCGTCCTACCGTCTTGTTGCCCATGCGACAGACGGCGGTGGGCGGCGCTGCAGTGCTGAGGTACAGCTCACAGTGATGGACGTCAATGACAACCCGCCCATCTTTACGCTGTCGCAGTACACGGCCAGTGTGTATGAAGACACCGCCCCCAAAGCTCTGCTCACCCGCATCCAGGCCATTGACCCAGATGAAGGTACACACCCTGTCATTATTATTATTTTCATTATTATTATTATTAACCATTTCCATGGTTACAATTGTAGGTTATGACCAAAAGAATAAATAATGAACTCAATGTAAAGTACTCTGTAAATCTAGTTCTAATAAAAATTCTGATAATAATAATAATAATTGTTTTGGTCTGACCCTGCAGCCGGTCCTGGTCGGACAGTAGTGTACTCATTGGAGGACTCTGCTCAGGGTTCCTTCTCCATCGACCAGTCATCAGGCATCATCGCTCTGGAACGTGTCCTGGACCGGGAGCTCCAGAACTCCTACCAGATCCGTGTACGTGCGTCTGACCAGGGTTCACCACAGCCTCTGTCTTCACTGGTCAATGTTACCATCACTGTGCTGGACATCAACGACAACCCACCAGTCTTTGAGCGTCGTGATCAACTGGCCACAGTGCCGGAGGATGTGGGCGTCGGCACAGAGGTTTTGCGAGTCTACGCTGCCAGTAAAGACATCGGCACCAACGCGGAGATAACGTACAGTATCCGGTCTGGAAATGAACACGGGAAGTTCCACATCCACCCACTGACAGGTGAGTGCACATACATGGACCGGGTCCTGGTCCTGGACTTGGACCTAGTTCTGTGCCTGTTCCTGGTCTTTGTCCCGGCCCTGGTCCTGGTTGACACACATCCTTCATCAGGTGCGAGAAATCTGTGTGTCCCATTTCAGTTTTTCCTTCTTGTTCCCTTCATCTGCTTTTCTTCAGGTGCCATCTTAGTGGCTCAGCCTTTGGACTTTGAGACCTGCAAGGACTACTTTCTGACGGTGGAGGCCCGTGATGGCGGAACACCTCCTCTGAGCGCAGTCACAACCGTAAACATAAACCTCACCGATGTCAATGACAACGCACCCATGTTCAGCCGAGACCTGTATTCTGCAGTGGTGTCAGAGGACGCCACCATAGGGGAGTCTGTGGTCCAGGTGAGTGGACGAGGGGGTCATGGTGGACCAGTCCATCAGTCCATCCACAAACATGTAGTACACACACAAGTGTGAGATGGCTCCAGTGCAGACAGATCTTATGGTGTAATGCAGGCACACCCACTGTAGGTATCTTATAACCACACCCACTGTAGGTCTGTTACAGCCACACCCACTATAGGTACCTTATGGCCACACCCACTGTAAGTGCTTTATAGCCACACCCACTGTAGGTCACACCCACTGTAGGTATCTTATGGCCACACCCACTGTAGATACTTTATAACCACACCCACTGTAAGTGCTTTATAGCCACACCCACTGTAGGTCACACCCACTGTAGGTACCTTATAACCACACCCACTGTAGGTCACACCCACTGTAAGTATCTTATAGCCACACCCACTGTAGATACTTTATAGCCACACCCACTGCAGGTACCTTATAACCACACCCACTGTAGATCACACCCACTATAGATATCTTATAGCCACACCCACTGTAGGTCTGTTACAGCCACACCCACTATAGGTACCTTATGGCCACACCCACTGTAGAATGTAGATACCAAGATGTAAAACCAATAAAATGCCGTATTACATGAAAGGCACTCAGTAGTTTAAGTCGTTGAATGCAGGTGTCAGTTTCTCTCATTAAACAGTCTTGCGTTTCATAATGGAAATGTTTAAATGTCCCTAATGGGAGCTTTATTAATGTTAATAATATGGAGGAAAAATCCACAGTACAAGATTCTGTGCAGAGAACAAGAAGACTGCATGAATGTGGAACGTGGCTTCAGGCATCTGAGGTCTTTTTTTTATTCCTTTCATTTTTCTCTTTGGTGTCCAGTTTTTTGGTCACATGTTTCCTTTGGCTGCAGCTCAACTATAGAAAACGGTGCTGAGTTCAGTGATAGAAACAGGAGTGAGTTGAGTTATAGAAACAGGAGTGAGTTCAGTGATAGAAACAGGTACGTGCAGAGAAGGGGTGCTACAGGGGCTCTGGCACCTGGCCCTTTGCTGATTGACGCCCAAAGTGCCCTTTTGACAGGGACTGTTTTTTTTGGCTTTTTTGTATTTTTAAAAAATAAATGAGTTCCAACAGCAAAGTTCTTCACAATGTGACTTTAATCATATGTGAAATTATACATTTGGAAAATAACATTTTACACGTAAATACTAGGGGTGGGAGAAAAAAATCGAATCACATATGTATTTTTTTTTTTGTTTTATGATTTTGAAATTCATTTTTCAGATTTAAATGATTCATTTTAGGGGGAAAAAATACTACTTCTAAAGACCGTAGATGACTGTATGAGTCACTGAGATGTTTAATATGCGTCATGGAATACACAGAAATCACATCACGGAAGATGGCAGCTATCTTATTATCGTATTAGGTTCAACAACACACCAGCAGCATTATCTTATGTGCAGATAAACAATACACTATGCTAATATCTATTCCAACTGTTTTGTGTTATTAATTTCACCTTGTGGCTTTTACACACAGTAATAAACCAGGAGTATATGAATTAGAGTTGGGAAAAAGAGGGTGAGATGGCAATAGCTTAGCAACAACACAACGGCTAATTCTAAGCACGGAGGTTCAGGAACGTCATAACATCTCTGGTTCGTTCAACAGCACGGGATATCTGAAAACTTTGTGAAAATAAGTTGTTCCTGAATAAATATAGTTAAACAATCAACAACAATTAAAGTGTGTGGGCTTTCTACCAGAAGGGAAGAGCAGAGCTGGACATGTACACTTTAAAGCAGTGGTCCCCAACCCCTGGACCGCGGAGCGATACCGGTCCATGGATCAATTGGTACCAGGCCGCCAGCCGGCTAATAATTACTTAATTAATTAATTAATTAATTAATTAATTCTCTTGTATTTATTATCCGAGTCTGAACAATCATTTATTTTGAGAAATGACTGGACTCTGTCGGTTACATCTCTGTCACTTGAATGCCAAAAATGTCACCCAAAGTAAGTAAAAAACAGATGTCTTTGGAAAGTTTCTTGTCGAAGAGGAAAAGGCGCACTGAAGAGACAGAAGAAGAGCCTCTAACTTCCAAGAAAAGGAAAGCCTTTAACAGACAATATCAGGAGTTGTATTGAAGTATGGATTTATCGTGACAGGTGATTCCCACAGACCAAGCGCCTTTGTAAAAAAAATGGAGCCCCTGCCCCACCATGGGTCTCTGCACGGCCCTGGATAGAAACATTGTCAAACATTCACTTCCCTTCACGTTCTGCTGCTCCTCAGTCTTCAGATCCACCACAGAGACTATAAATATCCTCCCTGTTCATCTGTTTGATCATAGTTGTGTAGGAAGGCTGTTAAGGGCCGGTGTGGGACAGTTATTTGAAGACAGATGTGTTGTCCTGGTTCTGTTGATGAAAACGATGCCAGTGGATGAAGGTTGGATCCAGTCCAACACAAAGAAAACCCTGTTCACATATCCCAGTGGTGGTAACCATAGAAACCTGACAGGGTGACACACAAGACATTTGGAACAAAGAAGGCTGGTGTTTTATTTATTTATTTATTTGTTTGTTTGTTTAGCATAGTAACTATTGGTGAAACTATACTTCATCTGGTCTGTGTTCATTTTTTTTTGTCTCGGTTCATTCTGAATACATGTGTTCTTTGTTGTTTTTTTTAATAGTTTAGTAGTTCCTTTAGTAGATTATTAGTTGTTTATTTAGTAGTTTAATACTTCATTTAGTATTTTCCTTTAGTAGTTTAGTAGTTCATTTAGTGATTTAGTATTTTCTTTAATCATTTATTTTAGTAGTTCAGTACTTCCTTTAGTAACTCTTAGTATTTTAGTAGTTCTTTTAGTAGTTTAGTAGTCCCTTTAGCCATCCTACATGTGTGTGTTTGTATTCCTATCTTTATGGGGACATTGATATGTTTACACAGTCACACCATGGGGACCTCTGGCACTATGGGGACCAAAATTCAGGTCCCCGCTAGTATAATAGAAATGATGTGGCCCTATCATTAACATTAATTTGTTTTTTCCGGAAGTCCCCATGAAGCATGGGAGAAACAGCTGCAAAGTCAGACATATTTTTCAAAGGTTTGAAGATGTGTCTATTAAAAAAAAAGTATTTATTTTTATGTATTTATTTATTCATTGTATTTATTTATACATTTTTGTTATTATTATTATTATTATTACTTTATTTTTATTTGTAAAAAAAAAATAAAAGATGCATTTACACTCACTACCCAATGTCTACTTGATTACAAACTTGGTCCTCATGAGACATTTAAATGAGTGTGTGTGTGTGCGTGTGTTTGTATATCAGCTGGTGGCTGAGGACCTGGACAGTCAGATGAATGCAGACATCCTTTACTCCATCATCAATGGTGACAGAGAAAACCAGTTCTACATCGACCTGTTGAGTGGGGTCATCAAGGTCAACAAGCAGCTGGACCGAGAGGCAGTAAGAACACACATACACACACACACAGGCACACACACATACATGCACACAGAGTTCAATGAAATGTAATTTGTATAGCCCTGAATTACAATATGTTGTCTCACAGGTCTTTACAGAACTGGTTGGATATAAACAGTCAAATAAACAGTAAATAAAAGAAACAAATGAATTTACCACAGCCCCACCCCCACCCCAAACACACACCCCTCACCCTTAGACCCTCCTTCTGGACAAAGAAAATCCCCAAAGAGAAACCTGAGAAGAACTAAAATGAAGAACAGATCCACTCCCATGGACAGACAGACACACCTCCAGCCTGTAAGGATGCAGGAGGGTGGGGCTACATGAGGGGGGTCCATCTAGTTCAGGGGTGTCAATGTAATTTTAGTTCAGGTGCCGTATTCAGCCCAATATGTTCTCAAATGGGCCAGACCAGTAAAACTGTGAAAAAAGTTTAATTACATTATGATAATATTTACATTGACAACATTTCCTTGAAACTCTGAATAACATTAACTTAAGACATTTTAAGAAAAAGAAGTGCAATATAAAAAATATTTTTTGCAATTACAAATACACAAAATATTTAGTAACAGACAGATTATTGGTAAAATTACACCTATTTCTCCTTGGGATTGTTCAGGTTGTTTATATTTGTCCAGGTCATTGTCAGTTTTTGTAAAAATATAGCTTTTCAATATAAGGATTTTCATGTAATTTTACTCTTTTACACTAAAACAAAGATAAAATATGCAGTTTTCAATATTTATAGGTTATCATAATTAGATTTTACCTGTCAGGCCCAATTAACATCTAATTTATATGTGAATGAATATGGAACCTGAATTAAAATGACTTTTACACCATTGATTGTTAATCTATGGTCATAAACTTTGGATCACGACCGAAAGGCCAAGATCCTGGACAAGCAGCCATAATGGGTTTCCTCCGCAGAGTGGCTAGGCACACTTTTGGGGATAGGGTGAGGAGCTCAGTCACCAGGGAGGAGCTCGGAGTACAGCTGCTGCTCCTCCACCTCCTGCAGAAACAGCTGACATGGGTCATGCGTCTGTTTTGGATTCCCCCCGAGCGCCTCCCTGGGGAGGTGTTCCTGGCATGTCCCACTGGGAGGAGGCTTCAGGAAAGACACACTGTAGACCATGTCTCTCAGCTGGCCTGGGAACACCTCAGGGTCCTCCCGAAAGAGCTGGAGGAGGAGTCTTGGTAGAGGGAAGTCTGAGCATCCCTGCTGAAACTGTTTCCCAGCCTTGGATGAAGCGGAAGTGGATGGATGGATGATTGTTAGTATAACAATCAGTATTCAGGATAATTCATCCTGCAGGTCAGATTGGACCCTTTGGCATCTTGGATTTGGACCTGGGCCTTATGTTTGACACCTGTGCTCTAGTGAGATGACACAGGTGGGGGTGAGGAGGTCCATCCAGATAGATGAGGGTGGTGGAGCGGGTCAGGGGTCATAGGTCAGGACATGACTGGCTTGTGTACTTCCTACAGGTTCCCAGTTACTCTCTAGCGGTTCGAGCTCTGGACAGTGGAGCTCCTCCCATGTCGTCCACGGTGATGGTCAACATCGATATCTCTGACATCAACGACAACCCGCCCACCTTCTACCCAACTAACCTGACCGCTGTCATACAGGTGAGGACTAACGCACATACATACAGACACACACACACACACACACACACACACACACACAGGTGAATGACCATGTGCTCCTCCTTCAGGAGAATAAACCAATTGGCACCAGCGTCCTGCTGCTGTCTGTGGTGGACTTAGACTCCTCCCACAACGGCCCACCCTTCCACTTCCACATCCTATCAGGAAACCAGGGGGGGGAGTTTGTGCTGGACAAGGATGGGACACTGACAGCCAATCAGGTGTTCAGGAGAGACCTGGCAACCCAGTATGTTCTGCAGATCCAGGTACGTGTCCAGGGTTAGGGTTAGATTAACCAGGTTAGTCAGGTTAACCCTAACCCAGGTTAGTGACATTATTCAGGTTAACCCTAACCCAGGTTAGTGACATTAGTCATCTTAACTAATCCAGATTAGCTATAATTATGGGCGGATGTGGCTCAGTTGGTAGAGCGGGTCTTCACGGTTCACATCCAGGCTCTGGCTGTCCACATGTTGAAGTGTCCTTGGGCAAGACACTGAACCCTGACTTTGTCTCCCAGTAGGACTGACAGAACCTTAGAAACCTACTGGTGTGTCAGTGTGTCTGTGAATGGGTGAATGTGAGGCTAATGTAAAGTGCTTTGAGCACCATGAAGGTGGAAAAGCACTATATAAGTGCAGAACATTTACCATTTACATTAGACAGGTTAGTTAAAGAACTATAATAATAACTATAATCCAGATTAGTCAGATTAAATCCAACCTTGGTTAGTTAGGTTATCTCTAACGCAGGTTAGTCAAGTTAACTCCAATCCTCATGTCTAAAAATAGATTCAATTAATATGAGAAAAAAATAGTCAGGATGAAGATTAAACTGTGTTTTAAATCAATATTCTAATAAATTTTCCTCTTCTCCTCCATTGTACTCCTCTATTTTACTCCTTCTTTCTCTCCCTCCTCTCCTCCCTCTTTCTCCCTTTTTTTCTTCCCTCTTCACCTCCCTCCTACTCCTCCCTCTGTCTTTTCCCTTTTCTCCTTCCTCGTTTCCTCCCTCTTACCCTTCCTTCCGTCTCCTCCCTTACTCCTTACTCCTCCCTCCTCAGGTGTCAGATTCAGGTAAGCCCCGCCTCTCCTCCTCATCCACACTGACCGTCAGGGTGATCGAGGAGAGCCTCCACCGCCCCGTGGCGTTGCCATTGGAGGTTCACATCGTCACCATGGAGGACGAGTTTCCTGGCGGCGTCATTGGTCAGCTCCACGCCACTGATGCTGACCCCTATGATGCTCTGACCTTTGGCCACGCCCCTCCAGCCCAGCGGAGCCTCTTTAAGATCAGCCCCAGAGATGGGAAAATCATCGCCCTGGGCGGTTTGGACGCAGGCAGATATTCACTGAATGCCAGCGTAAGTGACGGCCGCTTTGCTGTGCCTGTGCCTGTGAGCGTGCACGTGGAACAGGCCACTCCGGAGATGCTGCGCGAGGCGGTGACAGTGCGTTTTGAGAGCGTGGCACCACAGGACTTTGTCGCATCGCACCTAAGAAGCGTCATTAAGGTTCTGCAACAGGCGGCGGCCTCCCAACAGCAGGACCTTCTGCACGTGCTCAGTCTGCAGCCTGTGGGCGGGACACAGCAGCTGGACATGCTGGTCGCCATGGAAACAACAGGGGGCGGCTACTACAAGGCGGCCTTCCTGACCCAGAAGCTCAGCGCATCGCGGCGGAAGCTGGAGGAGGTTCTGCGAGTGTCGGCCATCTTGGATAAGAACTGCTCCGGCCTGGAGTGTCGAGGGGCGCAGTGTGAACAGAGTATCAGCCTGGACTCCCACAACCTGGAAACATACAGCACGCCACGGGTCAGCTTTGTGTCGCCGCGATTCCACCGCACGTCACGCTGCACCTGCACGGGTAAACACACAAAACAGCACCCTGCCCTGGAAACTGCACACACAACACTACACACTGCACCAGAAAATGAACTAACAGGAGGTGGGAGGGGTTATCCATCATGATGTCAGCAGGGGGTCTTCCACTGGTCTGGGAAGATCCATTCTGAGACTCAAGTGAGCCAGATCCAGAACCACCTCACTGAGCTGGTTCGGACTCTACCTGAACCACCTAGAGTTAATGTCAACTGGGCCTGTGGGGTGCTGGTGGTACTAGAGCTGTCTTTGGTACTGATGGTACTGGAGCTGTCCGTGGTACTGATGGTAATAAACCTGGCTGTGGTACTGATGGTACTGGAGCTGTCTGTGGCACTGATGGTAAGCACCCATCTTACCCAAAAGCCCCATCTTAAACACCATTGATATCAAAAGTATTCCCTGACAACTTACTCACAGACTGACTATTATAGCTAATACATGCTTAACAAAATTAATTAAATGATAAGTAGCTCACTAGCTAGCCCTTACATGTAAACAACCTTTTTCAAACAGCATGTTGCATGAACAGCTATTTTTAAAAGCAGATAGAAAAGCAGTCTGATTCCTATGTTAAACGTCCTCAACAGTAAAAAGCTAATTAGCTCATTAGCATACCTGCCTATTCACTGAACCATACATAGCCTATATGACAATTGCAGTATTCAAAGTTACACACAGTTTACAACATTTCATAATATTACACAGGTTACAGCTAAATAACTAAAGCTAAATAACAGACAACTCACCTTAGCTCAACTGTACAATTTCCGAGTCCTCCTCAGGAAAAAATACAAAAATCTTACTCAAGTGCTGTGATTGGCTGGAGCTGCTGGGGGGCAGGGAGTGCCATCCAAGCACAGCTGCCTTGGAGGCTTGGTTGGGGGCTCAAAACCCCATCAAGTGTGGTGAGCATCACACCCATCTGCTTGTTTTTCTTTGCACAATGGCATACATTACATTTTATTCTTTACTTTTCTAATTGATTCTATTTTGGATTAGGGTTAAAGTTATCATTTATGAGTTGTGGGGTTTTTTATGGCTTGGGGCTCCCCTTTCAGTTCTCAGTCTCCATTGAACATTTGTGTGTCCTTGTCATGTGTGTGTGTGTGTGTGTGTGTGCATGTGTGTGTTCAGATTCCAGCTGTGCCGTCCTATCCGAACAGTGTGAAGACCAACCATGTCCTGCAGACATGCAGTGCATTTCCATAGAAGCCTCCAGAGGGCGTTACGCCTGCCAGTGTCCACCAGGAAAGCTGGGAGAGTGTGCAGGTGAGTGAACATCTACTGAAGAGGTCACAGGGATTTAGGGTGAGGTTCTGTGTGGATCCAAATCTAGTCCATAGTGACTATGTTATAGAAAATTATACTGCACATAAACTATTATACATAAAGTATAATATATGTATTATCATACGTTAACTATTATATATAGACTATTTCATAGGGGGAAAGAGGGAGCTTCTGATTGACAGGTGAATTGGTGTGGCATCGGCAGTGATGCAAATGTTGTATCAGTCCATAATGGTGAAGAAGAACCTGAGTCCAAAGGAGAAGCTCTGCAGTTACAGTCAGTCTATGTTCCTGCTCTCACCTGTGTATGTGTGTGTGTGTGTGTGTGTGTGTGTGTGTGTATGTGTATGTGTATGTGTATGTGTGTGTGTGTGTGTGTGTGTGTGTGTGTGTGTGTGTGTGTGTGTGTGTGTGTTTTCCAGGCCATTCCTCCTTGAGTTTCTCTGGTAACAGCTACATTAAATATCGCCTCTCTGATCGACCACAGACGGAACTGAAGCTCAGTCTGAGGATCCGAACACTGCAGAGCCGAGGAATCATAATGTACACACACACACAGCCCTGCACCATGCTCAAGGTATAAACTCACACACACACACACACACACACATATATGTTTTTTCTTTTATTGCAGTTTTCTTGTGCATGTGTGTGCAACTTGTCCTATATTTGAATCATTTCACATATGGAATATTCATCTTCCTCTTTTTCCATGAAATCTTTCAGCCGTAGACTGAAAAAATCATAAATCATCCTGTCCTTCTTTATCCTGGTGCAGCTGGAGGATGGGAAGCTGTGGTTCCAACTGGCCTGTGGCCTCGGTGCTGACACACCCGACATGTTGGGCATCTCCGGTCGTCGCATTAATGATGGCAGCTGGCACACGGTGGCGCTGGAGCTCAACCGCAACTTCAGCAGCTTGGCCCTGGATGACAGCTACGTGGAGCAGCGCCGCGGGCCGCCCTTCGTCCCCCTGGCACCGGACAAATCCATCTACTTTGGAGCCCTGGTCAGTTTATACAGTTATCCAACAGGCGGTACTGGTCAGTTTATACAATCATCCAACAGGTGGTACTGGTCAGTTTATACAGTCATCCAACAGGTGGTACTGGTCAGTTTATACAGTCATCCAACAGGTGGTACTGGTCAGTTTATACAGTCATCCAACAGGTGGTACTGGTCAGTTTATACAGTCATCCAACAGGTGGTACTGGTCAGTTTATACAGTCATCCTACAGGTGGTATATCAGATTCAGAACCACATATGAAAGGGGTCTGAAACAGATCAGGTCACATGTGGACACACACATCAGGTTTGTTCCACATTTAACTGTAGTGTGGGTGGAGCCTCAATTTGTAGCCCAATCCAGTCATGATGACAGTCGGTTTCATTTGGACCTGTGCTTCTTAAATGCCCATCATAAACATAACTTCCTTTCAGGTCCAACATCCTAACTCTCGCAGCCTGGTGGAACCCCAGTCAGACCCACGGGTCCTGCAAGGGTTCCAGGGTTGTCTGGATTCGGTGACGCTCAACAACAACGAGCTGCCACTGCAGAACAAACGCTCGCGCTTCGCGGAGGTGGTGGGTCTGACGGAGCTGAAACTAGGCTGCGTCCTGTACCCTGACGCCTGTGTACAACAGCCCTGCCGCAATGGTGCCACCTGCACCACGCTGCCCTCTGGAGGTAAGGAAACCTAACCCTGACCCTGTACCACACTGCCCTCTAGAAGTAAGACCCCAAACCTGCAAATACTGCTGAATCATCAATAGGATCCAAGGAGTGGCATTTGGGTTAGAGATAGAATTGTACTTCTGAGCTATTTCCACTCCCAGTAATTAGTGTTTCCACTAGACACAGATCAACAGGGTTAGAAATAAAAATAGTGCTGTTTAGTGTAGAGTTCCTCTGCATCTGTAACCCTGTTCTCTGCTCCTCCTCAGGGTTCCTCTGCACATGTAACCCCCAGTACACCGGTGGACACTGTGAGATGGAGATCACGGCGTGCGTTCCAAACCCGTGTCAGAACGGGGGCGTGTGCAAACCCATCGGTAACGCCTTCCTGTGCAGCTGCAGACGAGGCTTCAAGGGCCTGATGTGAGTTCCACCCAGAGCCAAGACTGGTTCGACAGACATAAGCTACGACTAGATCTGATTTCATACAATAGCCTTTGAATATCTGAATGTCATGGTTCTTGATCTACTTTGGTTCCTAAACAGTGTTAATTTTGTCAGAATTTAGTTTTAGTTTTAGTCTCTTGAGGAAAATGTAACTTTAGTTTTAGTCACAATTTAGTCATCTAAATCATTTTAGTTTTAGTCTAGTTTCAGTCGACTAAAAGTCATAACGACTAAAATATAACGACAAGTGTTTTTGTTTTGTTGAAAATTTTAGAAAACCAAATGTGTTTATTGAATGTTTTAATGTGTAATACACATAAGATTTCACCAATTCATTCCACTTGAATTAACAGCTATAGTATTGTTAAGAGACTATTCTGTTATAGTAGTGGTGCATAATCAAAGCAGCACAAAAAACAGAGATACATCAAAGCAAATACCTTTATTATATCAACTGTTAAGATTCAAAATCACAAAATAAAAAGTGCCACAGAAATTTCAGGCAGGCCTTTGGAGTCACTTTTGTATTTGGAGCAGCCCACAAATGAAGCAGAAATGCTCTGCTGAGTTGGTGTCTTTGCTGTGTGTTTCTCAACATTACCTCTGGAGGTTTTCTGTAACTGCAGAGGAAACAAGAGGGGCGATTATAACAGGGAAACACCAGTACAATCCTAACGTAATTGTTTTCACATGCAATGACGAGGCTGTACGAATTATACGACTCAATTCTCCAACTCAATTCAACATTTCACAGTAGAACCACATTAATATTGATTTTTAAAAAGTTTGCCCACGCCGACAACATTGGTCTTCCACATTAAGATGTGGAAGACCAAACTCATGTGTCGTTTTATATCCTTAAACAAGCTTGAAAAAAATCCTGACTGAGCAGGCAGCATGTTACGGTTCAAATTGAGATGGGGAGAAGTTTGCAATTCAACACAGCATTTACCAAAAAGATGATTGTGCCAGTTTTAGATGTGTGGTTTGATCTGATTGGTTGTCTTTCCTTGTTGATAACAAAAGTAGTTCTGATTTGTTTGCGTCTGTTTCAAGTATTTTAGTCACATTTTTATTCGTCAACGAAAATGTAAATAACTTTTATCATAGTTTTAGTCCAAAAGCATGCTCTGTTTTTTGTCATCGTCTGGTTTTCGTCAGGGAAAAATAGGTTGTTGACGAAAACTATGACGTCAACGATATTAACACTGTTCCTAAGGTTCTAGATGAAACAGCACAACATTGACAGTTCACCTGCTGAAGGCAGAGTGTCCACAGGGGAGCAGCATGGGACCAGGGTCAGGACCCACAGCACCAGTACCCAAGGGTGGCTGCCTCCTGTCAAGACAAGACACAACACAACAACACCTTATAAATATTCACTAATCCACTGAATGTATTTTATAAATATTTTCCAAATTAAGATTTTGGTGTTTGGTTTGGATTTAAGGTTTAGGCTGTAGATTTAGGATTCAGAGTTACTGTCTAGGGTGTCTCACTTCTGGCTCATGTGAGTCTCCAAGCTGTTGGAACATGGTCCAGTGGGGAACAGGTGATTGATAACAGTCACTGCTTCGCTATGGTCTAACTCCCAGCCTCCCCTCTATCCCCTGTCCATCTGCCCATTCTTCCCCCTCTCCATCTGCTCCCTCTGTCCCACAGCTGTGAGGAGGACGTAAATGAATGTGACCGCAGTAACCCAGAGGGTGAGTGTGAGAATGGCGGCGTCTGCGTTAACACTCACGGTTCTTTCTACTGTAACTGCACGGCGGGCTTTGTGGGCCAGCGCTGCGGCCTGAGGCCCGTCCTCGTTCCCGACATGCAAGCGGGACATGCCATGGTGGGAAAGGAGGAACTGATCGGCATCGCTGTGGTCCTCTTTGTCATTATCACCCTCATTGTCCTCTTCATCGCCTTCCGTAAGAAGGTGTTCCAGAAGAACTATTCTAGAAATAACCTGTCGCTGGTCCAGGATCCAGCCACAGCTGCACTCCTGAACAAGGCTAATGGGGTCCAGTTTAAGACTCTGCACTGTGGCCCAGGGGACCCTCTGAACCTGTACTCAGAGCCTGGGATCGGGCCCACTGTGGTTGGGGGAGGCGGGATGATGGGACCTCCACAGGTACCTGTGAGGCCTATGGCCTACACCCCCTGTTTCCAAGGAGATCCTCGCTCCACCTTGGAGAAGATGGTGGATGGACGCTGCGTGGAGCACACAGAGATGAGTACTTTTCACCCAGAGTCACCCAGAATCCTGTCCGGGACCACCAGGAGGGGTGTGGTGGTGTGCAGCGTGGCCCCCAACCTCCCCCCAGTGTCACCCTGCCGCTCAGACTGCGACTCCATTCGCAAGAGCCCCTGGGACAGTGATGAGGGTGAGTGGGTTCCATTTGGGTGGGGGATTTTAGGGATGTCCTTGTGTCACTAACAGTGTTTCCACTAACCCTAAGATTAACCCAAAACCTAAGTCCAGACCCTGGCCCTAACCCAGGAGCTGTCTCTAACCCTTTCCTTTGGTTTACATATTCCTGCAGGTAAAATGGTCGACATGGCAGAAGAAGTCACATGTTTCTCAGGGAGCAACAAAGGCAGTAATTCTGAAGTTCAGTCCCTGAGCTCCTTTCAGTCCGATTCCTGTGATGACAACGGTAGGTCTGACACAACACACACACACAACACACACAAACAGGAACTGAGAATTGTAAGTTTAACTCCTTTGTAAATGTTTGCTGGACTTATGTGGCTTTGCTGGACAAAATGTTCTCACCCCTTTTTTATGTTCTTACATGAGTATGGTTTTGGCTTTGTGAGAAAACACTGATAAAGTATAAATCCATCTGTGTCTTAATGACACAATCATCAGCCTCTGGCTTTGGGTGTCCTAGTGCCACGTGCACTTATGGATGTCCATGTGCTCAAACATGGTGGTTGTTATGGATGAACTGTGACTATCACAGAAGTTCAGTAACAGAACACCACTCAGGTTCAGATCCAGGAGGCCGTTCTTCCACATTAGGTCTCAATGTCATTGCCCACATGGGTGTTGAAGTCACCCAGGAGTACAATGGAGTCCCCAGTTAGAACACCATCCAAAACCTCTCCCAGGGACTCCACTACAGTTTGGTCCATAGGGTGAAAAAAGAGTGAGGCACCTTTCACCAACTCGAAGGTGCAAAGACACTACCTTCCCGTTCTATATTTAGACAGTAACTCTCAACCTCCCGCACAAGTTTTACCCCCCCACCCAGGAAGGTGACATTCCATGTCCCAAAAGTTAGACTACGTGTCCAGGGATTGGGTCGTTGAGCCCCCTGCCACCGATTGCCACCCAATCCACACAGCACCCAGGCCCTATGGTTCCTATGGTGGGTGGTGAGCCCACTGGCGAAGAACTACTGGAAGGGTTTTAAATTCTACAACTATTGGACTGATCTGAAAATCAACTCAACCAGTCCATTATTCTGACTGTAAATGTCAGATTCAGTTGACCAAGTACAACAAATGTTGACAGACAGAAAATGTCCAGATGGAGACCACTGTTTCAGTTTAATCCATCCCAAAATGACCATGAACAGTGGAATTAAAAGAAAACATGTATGTAGGTGGAGGCATGTTACAAAACAGTTTTCCTCTCAGACACAAATTACCAAACAAAAACTAAAAAGAAATGAGACAAAATAGGAACCATCACAAAAACATGTGATTCTAATCAATATGTGATGGAGCACAAACCTAGGAACCTCCAGACAAACACAACTATTTTATGTACATCATGTATATAACTATGTATAAATAGAACAAATGCACAACAAACCCCACCCCTCGAAAACATTTTACCTGATTGGCCCTATCTCTTATTGCAAAAACATATTTTTGGTGACTTTGACCTATATCTTTTCTGGACCACCTTGCACCTTTTTCTGAAAATTTCATGGAAATTTGTACAATAGTATTTGTGTAAAGTTGCTGACAAACAAATTAACAAAACAATACCTTGGCCTCCACTTTGGAGGGTGGGGTCTGCTGGTCCACTGGTTTGCTGGTCTGGTAGGCTGTTGTTACAGCCAAAGTTCATGATTTTGTCTTTACCATCGTCTTGTGGGTGATATTTATCAGCCTTTTCTCACAAAGTCAACCCAGGCTTTTAAAGTCATCTGCCTGTAGTGTCAGTGGCAGCATTGGTATCGGTGGTAACAGTGGAAGTGTTGGCATTGGTAGCAGTGTTGGTGGCAGCAGTGGCACTGGCGGCAGCATTGGCATTGGTGGCAGCGTTGACACTGGTGGCAGTGTTGACAGCAGCGTTGGCACTGGTGACAGCGTTGACATTGGTGGCAGCATTGATAGCAACATTGGCTGCAACATTGGCAGTAGCTTTGGCAGCAGTGTTAGCAGCAACGTTGGCAATAACGTTGGTGGCAGCATTGGCTGCAACGTTGGTGGCAGCGTTGGTGCAGCATTGGTAGCAGTGTTAGCAAACCATTGACGGCAGCATTGGCTGCAGTGTTTGCAGCAGCGTTGGCATTGGCAGTGTTGGCTTTGGCAGCATTGTTGGCAGCTTGGAAAGGGCTCAGGCTGTTGTTGTGCTCGTGGCCTTTGTGCTGGACTCATTTATTTGGTTTCATTGTGTCATCTTTCTTTCAGCAGAATTTCTTTTGCAGTTCATGATTCAATTGTTTTCTTTTCAGCGATCCATGACCATCGTTCAATCATGTTCATCACAGTGAAAATGATTCCATCTGTTTCCACTGATACTTTTGTCTCAGTGTGTCTGTGTCTTGGGCCCAATCCCAGTTCACCCCTCCCCCTTGTCCTGTGCACTTGGTACTACCACTTGAAATGGAGCTGCAATGTGTGGGGGTTGAAACATTGGAATTGGGAAATCCCTTCAGACCTGCCATTTTACAAAAATCTGATGCAGAAGTTAACAGTAAATATAGGTTAATCCACATGATGACAGTCCAAAACTTCACCATGATTGGTTCGAGTGTTCCAGTCTTTGGTGACCAATATAAAAATTCAGGCGAGAGAGCACAAAACAAATGAGTGTATCAGCAACTCTGAGCAGATGACACAGAAGTAACGTGCAACATTGCTATGATGACCAGGTAATGTGAAGTCAGCACTATCCTTTAATGGAAATGGTCTCCAGGAATAGTACCTGGTACCAGTCAAGTCAAGCTGGTTCTGTATAGTGGAAATGTGGCAATAGTTGCTGCTATTAACAGATGTTTCCTTCAGTACTAGTCAAACCCACACCAGCAGATGTAAGCATCTGTGTTCCATGGATTTTGGCCATTTTTATATGACAAATAACTGTATCAACTGAGAACCACAGAAATGTGATCTATTACACATTAAAATGGCATTAATGGACAATCAAATGAGTCGGTTATTTACTGTACAAAGAAAATCCATACATTTGAGTTTCTTTCATCACTGCTGCACTTTTTTTGCTGTGTTTTCCTCCATTTTGCTGATGATTCAAGCAGAATTATGGGAAATTTCTTCTTCCCCTTCATTTGTAGTGTAGTCCTGGAAAATCTCCATTTCATGGACTATACAGTCCTCTGCCTTAGCCCCTCTCCTCCATCTAATGGAGAATTGGGACAACACTACCCCTTCACATTAACATGCAAAACTGAATGGTAAGGGTAAGGTCTAGGGGTATAGGGTGGGGGTAGGAGTAAGGGGTAGGGATAAGGTTTAAGGTAAGAGGTGAATTGGGATTCAGCCTTGGACTGTCATTTGTTGTCCTCATGTATTTCCCTTTTTCATGATCATTTCCTTCTTGCCAGTGTTTGTGGTGCTTCTTTGTCTGTGATTGGTCGTATTCAACCAGGTGCTTCTGGACATGAGCAGGGTGTGTCCTTTTGAATGAATGTTTATCTTACAGAACTGTGTCTGCTCCTTTTTTCCCTCCAAGCCTCCATAGTGACCGTCATTCGACTGGTCAATGATGCAGTCGACACAATCGAAAGTGAAGGTACCATGTCTGTCTCCTCAGTGTTACCCTGTGAGTGTGAACCTGTGAGTGTGAATCTGTGTGTGTGAACCTGTGAGTGTGAACCTGTGGGTGTTAACTTGTGTTGTGAGTGTGAATCTGTGAGTGTGAACCTGTGAGTGAACCTGTGAGTGTGAACCTGTGAGTGAATCTCTGTGTGTGAACCTGTGAGTGTGAACCTGTGTTGTGAGTGTAAACTTGTGTGTAAACCTGCAGGTGTGAATCTGTGGGTGTTAACTTGTGTTGTGAGTGTGAACCTGTGTTGTGGGTGTGAAGCCAGTGTTCAGTCTGTGTGAAGTTAACCCTTCACTGATCTGGGCCTGACGTTTCTGTTTTTGAAGTATTTTTATCTGTTTTCTTTCATTCTGTTTTTCTTTCTTCTTTCTCTGTTTTTCTTTCTTCTTTCTCTGTTTTCTTTTTTCTGTCAGTTTTATATTGTCCTTCTTAGTTCAGGTTTCAGTTAGTTGAGGGTTTGGGTTCAACATTAGTCTAATAATTTTGGAATATGTTTCTAAGAACAGGTGTCCTGTTTTTCATAAGCCTTCTTTCCACTACGTGGTATCAACTCAACTCGACTCAGCCTTTATGTGTTTCTCTGACACTGTGGTCTAGATGAGAGGTGTTTGTGTTAGTCCTCCCAGTATCTGCAGGCTTATTACTGTTCATTTACATACCTACAGAGGTTTGTGTGTTCTTTTGGGCCATTGTCCTTTACATTGGAATTAAGGGTTGACCATTACATCCGTCAGCCGATATATCGGGCCGATATTTGGGTTTTTTAAGTGTATCGCATCAGCCGATTCACATGTTCTTTTGTTGAGTTAGCCTCTCTAGCTGAGAGGCTAATATGTGAACTTACTTAGTTTTCCCGTTTTCCACCAACGATATCCTTTTGACGGGACTTTTTGTTTGCCAATTTTGCGTTTGCATAATTTACAGACAGACACACAGCTATGTGTTGCTGTTCATGCTGTTGTGCTAACGGCTGTCTGGAAGTTAGCATCCAAATGCTAGGCACTTTAGTTAAAAACTGAAACGTCATTCTTTAATAAATATAGTCATGTCATACACCGTTCAAAAGCTGAGAATGTCCCAAATCATTTAAGACCAGTCACAAATCACAGGGTGCTCACAGACAAAACCGTAACAGCTGTTAGCTCAGTTAGCCTCTCGAGCTGAGAGGCTAACTTACTTAGTTTTCCCGTTTTCCACCAACACCATCCTTTTGACGGGACTTTTTGTCCATCTCACCAACTATCCGTAGTTATGACATATGAAATCTGTTTTCTTCTAAACCACATACTTGACTGACACTGTCGACGTGCACTTCCAAACACTTAACATACTGTGTAGATGAATAACAATGTAATCGATAACTTATCCAGTCATTGAGATTTTTTTTATATTGTTTTTGGATTGTTGTTTACACTTTCCATATTTTAGGAGAGTTATTTTCACTTTGAAAATAAGCATTATGCACTTTGGACTGTGCACAATATGTTACTTGTCCATAACTTTAATTTTTAGCTATAACAGGTTGTTTAAAAACACCAACAGACTTTTTATTTTTGCAAAAAATGCAAACATATTTTTATTTTGGACATTACTTGATTATTAGCGTGGGTCAAAGTGCATACAATGCACAATTATGGATATATTGCTGCTTGCACAATACTGAATTTCCAAGTGAAAATGGCTGTGAACAGCAATACAAAACAAAAACTATATAAAATATATCCAAAATTGTGCATTGTATGCATTTTGACTTATTCTAATAACCAAGTAATGTCCAAAATAAAAATATCTTTGTCTCTTGGATCTCTTAAACAACCTGTATAACATAAAATATTTGAAACAATTAAAGTTACAAACAAGTAACATATTGTACACTGTGCACACTGCATAATACTGAATTTCAAAGTGAAAATAGCTCTCCTAAAATATAGAAAATGTAATGTGCACAATGGTACATGTTTGCAATTGTTTAATTGTATAATTAAGTATTTTCTGTTTTACAGGTTGCTTAAATGTCACAAGTTCAACCTCAACTTGTTTTTTATTGTATTTGTTACTGTTAAATATTTATTTTTAACTTGAGACCTGGAATATTTATAATTTTTTATTTATTTATCTATTTATTTTTATCCATATCGGCCCCAAATATCGGCTTAAGGAAATCGGCGGTCCAGATCGGCCATCGGCCAAGTGTGATGGGAAAAAATCGGCATCGGCCATTAAAAAACCTGTATCGGTCGATCCTTAATTCGAATGAGTGTTTCTTCATCAGTCCATCAGAGTCCTGCTCTGAACGACAGTACTGGACTAATAGCATGAAGAACAGGAACGTTATTTAATAAGTCAATAAACATGTCATAGACAGAGAAGGTTTTACTAATGTTCATATTCAAATGGTAGATGTTGTCAATATGTCCTTACAATTCACTAACTCACACGGTGGCTATTTATGGAAATTGTTTCCTTCAAATCTCATCTCTACCTCCACGGGTTCACATCTATATAGGAATGTTAGCAGCGGATGGACAGAAGGCTGCGTCTGAATCTGTCTGCATCTGTCTATGTCCGAATCCGCCTGCATCATCAGATCCATGAGCTCTAAGTAAAGTGTCCACATCAGGAAGATGTTGGTTTTCTACTTTTCTACTACCATTATGTTATACGTTATCTCTGCTCAAAGTGTGAACCTGCTAGAGGCTTGTGATGATGTAAGAAGATGTTCATTCCAAAAACACTGACTGGAGTCACATGTGAGACAAACACTTAGACGTCTGGTCGCTGTAACATCAATGCGTCCAACAACCACTTTGAACAAACCACATTGTGAGGTTGACCGTTAATGTAGCACTATAGACTAAATGTATCTACGGTAACAGCAAAACCATACCCACTGTGGTTGGCCCATGAGCTTCCAACATGTTTCTTTTTGATGATGATGCAAAGATTCACTGTGAATCCAAGCAGACAACAGCATACGATTACAGAAATTACACACAGCGTTGCTATGATGACCATTATAAAGTGGGTCCTATTCTGTAATGGAAACGGCCTCCAGGACCAGGTACCAAGTAGTCCAGTGGAGCTCAGACCACGTAGTGGAAACTATTGTCTAGCTATATGTAACTTTGGTAAAACTCTGGGAACTTAAAGTGGTAGTTTGGATTTTTTTTAAGTGTGTTTACACACACGCACACAGCTGTTTAATATTCTATCATCCAATGTAATCTGAAAATCCATAATTTAATATCTGAAAAAACACAGTTTGAGTATTTGTAAGGGTTTGCAGTTTTATTTTTTATAACACAAAAAACATTAGAAGGAAAGCTGTTGAGAAACATATATTAGTGTGGACAGACTGTTAATGTGAGGTTCCACAGGTGGAACAGGACCACTAGCATAAATATATTGCTGGTGTAAATATTTTTGGTTACTAGTGTAAGTATATTTGGTTACTGTACTATTACCAACAGTTCATTGGGGAATAGGGTTAAGGTATCCAGATTTTGGGTTACAGTTAGGGCATTCAGGGTTAGTTAGAGTATCTGGGATTATAGTTGGGGTTAAGTGTATTGGACAAGTAACTCGTACACATACACACTTCAAAATGTCACAACTAACCTTTGATAGAGTTTCCAACCTGGCAAAGGCAGGATACAACCCTGGACAATAAATCTTATATACAGTATATTAGATGTATTCAATACGTTCAAAACACTGCATACATTATATACATTAGATAAATTATTGTGGATGGAATTTAGCATTTATACCAGTAACATTCACTCTGTTCGTCTCTGTGTTCTGTTCTTCTACCTGACAGTGTCAGTTATGGACCATGGTCAGAGTTACAACAGAGGTGACATTCTCTCTCTCTATCTCTCTCTCTCTCTCTCTCTCTCTCCATACAGGGGTAGCATTGGGGTTAGGGTATCCAGGGTTAGAGTATCCAGGGTGATAGTTAGGAGACGGGGTATCCAGAGTTAGAGTTGGTGTTGGGGTATCCAGAATTAGAGTTGGTGTTGGGTTATCCAAGGTTAGAGTTGGGGTTGGGGTATACAGAGTTAGAGTTGGGTTTGGGGTATCCAAGGTTAGAGTTGGGATATCCAAGGTTAGAGTTGGGGTTGGGGTATCCAAGATTAGAGTTGGGATCGGGGTATCCATGGTTAGAATCTGCGTAGGAGTAATCAGGGTTAGAGGTTCTCCTTCCTGCTGATCTCCTTCCTCTTCACATTCTCTACCTCTATGTGTGTGTTTGGGATTGAAGCACCCCCCCACCCCACCCACCCACCTGCTCATTGCTGACATTTGGCTTTGGTGCATGAATCTGCTTGTGTTTGCTTTGTCATTGCATTTATTTGTTGTGTTTTTCACCTTCGTTCACTGTTTGCCGTTCAGTGACATGAGTAGGCCGGACCATGGGTGAGTCCTTCGTGTGTACAGGTCTGTGTAGACTGGTCCATGGGTCAGTCCTTCATGCGTGGTCAGTCTTTCATGTGTGGTCAGTGGCTGAAGCACTCTATGCTCATGTGCTTCCACTTTTAATAATTTTTTTCTTAACACTTTAAAATATTTATCTTAACTGTGATGTAGTGTTTTCCAGTAAAACTGATTAAAGTTGATAATAAATGTTATGGTCAGTTTTTACCATATTTCAAAATTACATGATTACCCATTTGTTTGTTTTTTTTCATCCACTGGATCATATAAGAGTGGAGGATCCAACAGTAAAGGGTTATGGTAGGATGGTTAGGGTTCGATAGTTAGGGTTAAACTGTTATTGTTAGATGGTTAGGGTTAGAGTTTTAGGGTTAGGGTTTGGGTTAGAGGGTCTGAGGATTAGGGTAAGAGGATTAATTAACCCTAAATGGGGGTTAGGGTTAGATGATTATGGTTAGCCTCCCCTTCATCTAGTTCCTCACAATTACCCACAACTTATACTGAAATCAGAAACCAATTAAAACACTGTAATATATTGGAATTTATTTTTGGATGAATGGTAAGATACAAAGAAATTTGCCATGCCAACAATCATTAAGTTTATCGGGTTAGGCTTACAACATTAGTTTGGACATAACCCAGGACAGGGTCAGGATCAATGGGTTAAATTTAGGTTGGAGATATGACACAGAACAGGTTTAGGGTCAAAGGGTTAGGGTTAGGGTTATGGTAGGGGCATGACCAAGAACACAGGGAATCAAGATATTGGACTAAATAAATAAATGTTTTTGAATTTTATGAGTTGCACATTTTTGTCTGAATGTTCTGGCTGTGACGCCCCCTGTTGGTGTGAATGTGTAACTAACAGACAAAGGTTTGGGAAATAAAAAATGAACTCTAATTCTCTTTTCTCTTCTCGCCTTTTTCAGTCCTAGGGTTAGGACTAGAGCTCTAGAACCACCCAGAGCACAGGGTTAAGGTTAGAACTCTAGGCCACTGAGGGTTAGGCTTAGAACTCTAGAACTACCAAGAGCACAGGGTTGGGGTTTAGAACTCTAGAACCATCCAGCGCACAGGGTTAGGGTGAAAAGTTTAGAACCAACCAGAGCACAGGTTTAGGGTTAGAACTCTAGACCACTGAGGGTTAGGGTTAGAACTCTAGAACCACCCAGAGTACAGGGTTAGGGTGAGAACTCTAGAACCACCCAGACCACACATGAACATGTTCCATGATTCTGTGACACTGGCCAAATGAAACATTTTTCCAACACATCTGCCTCCTTGAACAGTCGACCCCTTACTGTGTTTTTGAGCCTCTCTCTTTAACCCCTTCCCCATGTGCTGCCGTCCTGCCTGAAGCTCCGCATGCCTCCTGTTGTGCATGCCCTACACGTCTGTTTTCTGTGCAGGGTGGGCCTTGGCATGCGCCTGGCTCCAAAAGTGTGTCAATTGTGACATAACTGGTTCTTATTCTGGTTCTTGTCTGGAACCAGTGACTGGACTGAGAGCGGTGGATGTGATCCAGCAGTCGACAGCAGGGACACTCAACTGGATTAAGCTAGACCTGGACCTCTGACCATTTTCTAAAAAGCAAGGAAAATACATCCACTTACTTTGACATTATTGGGAATAATGGTGTTACAAAATAATGGCATTAGTGACAGTTATTTTTTTCAGTAACGGGTAATCTAATTACTATCTGAAATGTTACAACAGTGAAATTTGTCGTGTCACTATACGCTAATATCTAACAGCTGTTATCTGTTCTGATTCCTTCAAGTTGAGTTTTTTGAACAGCTCTTTTAAGTGAATGATACGAACCGCTTTGTTTGCAAACTATTCTTACATTCAAATTGCACTGCTCTACAATTTTTTAGAAAGTATATGCTTCAGAAATTAAATGTGCAAAATCTTACATACTTCAATAAGATGAATCAGAAAACAAATTATTTTAGTGCTGGTTAGCTCATGTTTTTAATATATATGATGGTGTGTTATTCCACATATATGGTGAATTATGTACATGTATACAATGTATTTATAAATATTCTACTAGAACGAGCCTGTAAGATGAGTGGATCCTAATGCGCAGACAGTGTTTTGAAGTAGATGTGAGACCAATATTCCTTTGGACTAAAACATATTCACATTTTGACCCAAGACTTATCTTGGAAAGTTGAGCCAACCAGCATTTAAGACTTGACTTTCTTTATCAATAACACACATGATAAAATGTCATTAGTTTTATTCTGAAAGTATTTTATTTGTAGACCAGTGATACCCACACTGCTTTCATTCTTCACCTGCTCCTGAGTCTTGAGGTGTCCATGCTGCCTTCACCAGAATGACTAATGACATCAACTGTACCAGTTTGAATTGTCCGCAGCACACCCCATTCACCTGAATGCAGCTTAATGCAAAGCTAACTTAGGGGCAGGGTTATGAGTCTGACTGACTTAACTGAAAACATTTACCACTGTATCAGGGAGGAGAGAAGAAAAAAAGTGGAGGTGCTGATTTAACTGGAGGAACATCTTCCTATAAACACAGATGTCTGTATGTGGTCGAAAGACCAGGTCCTGGTGGGCTCCAGCCTCACCAAAGTCATGGTACAGAAGCTCTGTTTAGTGCAAACATCAGTTCCATCTGAGGGAGTATTTTCTATAAGAGCAGAGGAAGTAGAACCCACAAAGGATGAAGCTGATTTATTATTTCAGAGATAATATCTTTCAATTTGTTCACACCATTAACTATAAAGTCAGTTTAAGCACACATCTATGCTGTTCTACTTTATGCAAATGCAATCATGAAACATGCTCAAAAATCTGTTTTATTTTACATATTTGAAGGATTTTCAAAAAAGTAACACAATAATTACTTTCCCTGTTAACTAATTAAATTCATGAAGGAGTAGTTCCATTACTAGTTCAATTACTTTTTTTGGGAAAGTAACTAGTAACTATAGTCACTTTTTAAAAATAATTTGTCCAACAATACGCTTTGAGTAGTTTTAACTACTGAATGTCCAGTTGAGTGTCCCTGGCATCCAGATGAGTCCGGAGGCTGTTGATTGGTTTGTTTTTTGTCCCAGCTGTTGCTAACTGTTGCTAACTATTTTGCAGCCTATCACTGGGACACGTCTGACTGGATGCCGAGCACCAGGCTGTCAGATATTGAAGAGGCGCCAGGCTACGAAGCAGGTCCTGGAGGCGACACTACCGGCTCGGCCCCTCGACTTGGAGGAAGCACGCGCGAACTGGAATCCGACTACTACCTGGGGGGCTATGACATTGACAGTGACTACCCCCCTCCTCAGGAAGATGAGTTCTTGAGCCAAGACCAGCTGCCCCCCCCGCTGCCCACCGCAGAGGACTACCATGAGCCGTACACACCGTCACCTGCTGACTTGCCAGTGTCCAAGGAGAGCACCCTCAGCTCTGGCAGTGCCGGGCAACAGCGTGCCAGGCCACACTTCCACCCCAGCCAGTACCTGCCCCCCCACCAGCTGCCCCAGGGGGAGGCACCTCACGGGGACCTTGGTGCTCCACCTGGTGGGGCAATTCCCGGAAATGGTAACAATGATGACACCGTGTCATTGAATATGCAACTTTCTGCCGGCGCATCGTCGGCCTCAGACACGTCAGCCCCCTGTGGCTTTGATGATTCTGAACCGGGATCAGACTTTGACAGTATGGACGAGCTGCGACTTGGGGTGACCATCATCACTGACTCACAACAGCAGACTGAGGTGTGAGGGATGGAGTGGATGAGGGCAATATCAGAAGGAGCAGATGGATGGGAAGGCACAGCGGACTTGTTCGTAGGACTAAAGCTCCAGTTCCATACATATTAGGACAAATGAAGAACAATAAACTCAACGCACTTGTGCTCACTTGAACCAGAGACGCCGTCACCTGAATTATACAGTGCCATTGTTGTATTCTGCAAATCACAGATACATGATTTCAGTGTTTCTGACCAAAAACAGATTTAAAGTCATAATTTCTGAAAAAAAATGCACATCACTGCAAAATAAACCCAGACAGAAGATTAGGGTTAGGGGGTTACCATTAGGATTCGGGGTAAATTTCATATTGATGAGGTTAGGGTTACAGACAGAGCAACGTTTGGTTTAATACACAAACATGTATTTATTCATATTTAAACCGAACCAAAGGGTTTGTAAATTATCCTCTATTTTATGGATTTCAGGGGAAAAGTTTTCCAATGTTTGACTCATTCACCTACTTTTATTTAAACCAAACCACTTCAACAGGCTGAAGCTGAACACTCTGTGAGTAAATGTTTGATAACAAACACTCAGATGTGGTTTTCACAAACATACAATGGTTTTGTGTTTTCTGGTGACGGTGTTTGTTCAAAGCACCATCCTGTCAAACAGGAATCAGGCCTGTCAACTCTGCTGTGGGTCCAAGGTTTTGGGTTAGGGTAGGGGCTGGGGTTGGGGTTAAGGTTGGGCTGGGTAATGTGACCTCAAATCAATATCACAATAAAGTGGGCAGTTTTACACAGGGGGGGGGGGCTCAGCTGCTCATGCATACTATGGGGTAACTGGGTAGTGCAGTCTGTGCCATCCCCCTCCTGCAGAAGTGGCGTGTTGGTAAAACCCAGTTGCTAAGTGACGTCAGATGATCTGTGACACTTTTGCTCAACATCATCTTTGTGGAACCCAAAGTATTTCCAAATGACAAATGTCGAATTTCTTTTCCCGAACAAGCACAACAGGATCAACTTGGACTAATGTTACTTGGTCTACGTCTGTCATACACTTATTCATTTGAGCTATCAATCATTTACTCATCATCTGTTTGCCTTCTTGTTCAGACTGGATGGATGGAGTCTTGTGAATACACACGCTCCACACAGTCTTAAAGGGAAATGAACATATGATACCCGCACACACAGTCAAAATAGACAAAAAATACTTTTGTTTTATTTTTTATGAAAACACCGTATGTACTGACATGGGCAAAATGACGTCCGTTATCGTAGTAAATTTTGGTAATGGTAAATTTTCAATTTATTGCCCAGGTCAAAGTTAGAGTTATGACTGGGGCTGGGGTTAGGGTAACCCTGTGCAGAACAACAGAAGTGTCCTTCCCGTTACGATGGGGGGTCATTGGTCATGTGACATAAAAGGATTGAGAATGTGACTTAGAGAAATCTGCAAAGATTGGAAAGTAGAGAAAGTGTGAAGAGAAGGACACTAAGGAAGAAGAATGAAAAGGACAATCACGGACGTCACCGATGGTTTCAGTCCTTGCTCCTTCACTCGAGCCTAAAGCTGGACCAGTTCTTTCTAAAACTGACACAATTCCATTTCCCTTTGTCCCTGTTGAATTTCTACACTTTCTAGCTTCCACAGCTTGTACAGAATGTAAAATAGTTCTAGTGAATGGATCTGAGACCATGTTCTGGCCTTTGGTTTGGGTTTGTTCTGCTTTTTATTTTTGTTTTGATGTGGAATGTGCTGCCAAAAGAAGCAGGCCAACAGAACCAGGCTACCCAAAAGAACCAGACCAACAGAACCAGGCCTGCCAAAAGAACCAAACCAACAGAACCAGTTCTGCCAAAAGAACGAGACCTGCCGAACCAGGCCTTCCTGTATGAAGCCATGACCTTCCATTCACCAGGTTTTCAGTCCATGTCTGTATCGTTGGATTTTCCCCTTTCTTTCTCTGATCCCCCTTTTCTACAAATGCTCAGAGCTGCTGAACTTTTAAAGGCTTGTGATTCCAAATATAATGTGATTCTTTTCTATCCTGATAAGAGCCAGTATTTATATGGAAACAGTCGACCAGGACAAAGATCGGATTCTAAAATAATGTTTTATGACAAACACAAATATAGTCCGATCAGGTTCAGACTATCGACTAGAAGTGATCAAGATGTGCCTATTTTTTATTTGTCAGATGGAAACGGACTTGATTCTATGACCTGTATGACAAGTTTGGGCTTCAGCCAGTTTTCTTCCTCTGAATGATCACTTTCTGTTCCTAGGACAAGTCAGTGTCACTTGGTTTATCCCAGTTGTCCACCGTTGCCCTGGCAGGGGACATAGAATTGCTGTTCGTCTGTCCATCTGGGAACACTGTACTCTGTTACTTTTGACAGCTTTAATGGAGGATCACCAAATTCACACCACACATGCCTCTCATGAAGGCCTTGCTCAAGTTTGATGATGACCCACACTTTTTGACATGTTTTTTGTAATTTGTGCGATGGTGAACACAGGCCAACAGCTTCCTATTTTTAGGTTTAGGGTTAACCCTAACCTTGGGGGAAAAAAAGGATAAATCAGCTGACAATGATATGTCCAAGGAACCGGAAGTGAGTTTTCAGAGGAAGGAAGCAGGCTGGAGTCCAAACACATCGAACAGGTGAAAGAATCAACTGTTTCCATCTGACAAATAAGAAAATCACATCTGGATAAACACAAATATATGTCAGATGGTTTTCAATACTTTTGGGAAAAAATATTGAACAAATGTTTGGTGTCAGAGCAGCACACAGAGAGTTTTTTTTTCTAAAATACTGGAATTGTTTAGTCCTGAAAACACTGAAATAAAAGATGGTTTCAAAGCGAACACCTGAAAACACTGAAATAAAAGATGGTTTAGGAGCGAACGCCTCAGGAAATGACTGTAGTGTTTGTTCATATGTTTGCATTTATTGAACCTGGGATTACTCTGGTTTTAGGGAACAACAGCTCTACTGGTGTTGGTTCTAGGGTGGGGGAGGGTGTTGAGAACTCTACTGGTGTTGGGGGGGCTGTATAACGTTACTGGTTTTGGGGGACTTTTACCACCATAAGGGGCTAAAAATGTTCTGATTTACTTGAATCTTAAACAGACTCATCTGTGAATTGAATATTATATTAGTATAATATTGCATCTTACACAGACTCTTCTGTAAATCATCCAAAAGCAGAGACTTGTGTCTTCGGGATCAAAAAGTCCAGTTTGTACTTTGGAGTTGAATGTTTAGTGTCACTGAGTGAACATGTATATAAATGTTTTCAACTTTGTACCCAGTGGACAAACCACAACTGGAATTAAACTAAATGAGGCCAAATGGAAGGCGATGGTTCGGCAGTAGAAACAAACAGCAGAAACAGCTGATTGTGTTTATTTTCACTTTGGTTCAATAAATGGATCCAGTCACTGAACAAAGCCTTTATTTATTCAATATGTATAATTGATTATTACTCTATTTATTCAGTATTGATCATTGACCATTGCTGTTTATTTATTTAAAATGTATCACTGATTATTATTCTGTACATGCAATATTGATCATTGATTATTACTCTGTTTCCTACTTATGGACAACATTATGAGCAAACAAGGACAGAAGAGCAGACTGGAGCTGACCAATGGGGTTAATGGGGTTAATGGGTTATAGTTAAAAGGTTTTGGCTACACTAAAAACAATTGAAAGGAGTCTGTGAAAGCTGCTTCATTATCCCTGGAAGGAACTTTGACCTCTGTATTTGAACTACCCTGATACAGACTCAGTGCATGTGCATTAGCATTAGCACATAAGACAGACTAGGAGTAGGAGGGGCTATGGGACAAACCTCAATGAGGTCAAGATCTTGATGAAAGAACTGGAAGAAACCCATGGTGTTGGTACAGGAAGTGCATCTCTTAACATGGTAGCAACCTGGGACCGACCTGGTACCAGGCTGGCACCAACATTCCACTGAAGCGCATGTGGACTTGAACCAGGTCGTCTCCAAACCCTCAGACCTCTAACCCTCTCCAAACCCTCAGACCTCAAACCCTCAGACCTCTGACCCTCTCCAAATCCTCAGACCTCTAACCCTCTCCAAACCCTCAGACCTCTAACCCTCTCCAAACCTTCAGACCTCTAACCCTCTCCAAACCCATAGACCCTAACCCTCTCCAAACCCATAGACCTCTAACCCTCTCCAAACCCATAGACTCCTAACTCTCTCCAAACCCTCAGACCTCTAACCCTCTCCAAATCCTCAGACCTATAACCCTCTCCAAACCCTCAGACCCCTAACCCTCTCCAAACCCATAGACCCCTAACCCTCTCCAAACCCTCAGACCTCTAACCCTCTCCAAATCCTCAGAACTCTAACCCCTCCAAACCCTCACTCCTTTAACCCTCTACAAACCCTCAGACCTCTAACCCTCTCCAAACCCTCATACCTCTAACCCTCTCCAAACCCTCATACCTCTAACCCTCTCCAAATCCTCAGACCTCTAACCCTCTCCAAACCCATAGACCCCTACCCCTCTCCAAACCGTCAGACCTCTAACCCTCTCCAAACCCTCAGACCTCTAACCCTCTCCAAACCCACAGACCCCTAATCCTCTCCAAACCCTCAGACCTCTAACCCTCTCCAAACCTTCAGACCTCTAACCCTCTCCAAACCCATAGACCCTAACCCTCTCCAAACCCATAGACCTCTAACCCTCTCCAAACCCTCATACCTCTAACCCTCTCCAAACCCATAGACTCCTAACCCTCTCCAAACCCTCAGACCTCTAACCCTCTCCAAATCCTCAGACCTATAACCCTCTCCAAACCCTCAGACCCCTAACCCTCTCCAAACCCATAGACCCCTAACCCTCTCCAAACCCTCAGACCTCTAACCCTCTCCAAATCCTCAGAACTCTAACCCCTCCAAACCCTCACTCCTTTAACCCTCTACAAACCCTCAGACCTCTAACCCTCTCCAAACCCTCATACCTCTAACCCTCTCCAAACCCTCAGACCTCTAACCCTCTCCAAACCTTCAGACCTCTAACCCTCTCCAAACCCATAGACCCTAACCCTCTCCAAACCCATAGACCTCTAACCCTCTCCAAACCCTCATACCTCTAACCCTCTCCAAACCCATAGACTCCTAACTCTCTCCAAACCCTCAGACCTATAACCCTCTCCAAATCCTCAGACCTATAACCCTCTCCAAACCCTCAGACCCCTAACCCTCTCCAAACCCATAGACCCCTAACCCTCTCCAAACCCTCAGACCTCTAACCCTCTCCAAATCCTCAGAACTCTAACCCCTCCAAACCCTCACTCCTTTAACCCTCTACAAACCCTCAGACCTCTAACCCTCTCCAAACCCTCATACCTCTAACCCTCTCCAAACCCTCATACCTCTAACCCTCTCCAAACCCACAGACCCCTACCCCTCTCCAAACCGTCAGACCTCTAACCCTCTCCAAACCCTCAGACCTCTAACCCTCTCCAAACCCACAGACCCCTAATCCTCTCCAAACCCTCAGACCTCTAACCCTCTCCAAACCTTCAGACCTCTAACCCTCTCCAAACCCATAGACCCTAACCCTCTCCAAACCCATAGACCTCTAACCCTCTCCAAACCCTCATACCTCTAACCCTCTCCAAACCCATAGACTCCTAACCCTCTCCAAACCCTCAGACCTCTAACCCTCTCCAAATCCTCAGACCTATAACCCTCTCCAAACCCTCAGACCCCTAACCCTCTCCAAACCCTCAGACCTCTAACCCTCTCCAAATCCTCAGAACTCTAACCCCTCCAAACCCTCACTCCTTTAACCCTCTACAAACCCTCAGACCTCTAACCCTCTCCAAACCCTCATACCTCTAACCCTCTCCAAACCCTCATACCTCTAACCCTCTCCAAATCCTCAGACCTCTAACCCTCTCCAAACCCATAGACCCCTAACCCTCTCCAAACCGTCAGACCTCTAACCCTCTCCAAACCCTCAGACCTCTAACCCTCTCCAAACCCACAGACCCCTAATCCTCTCCAAACCCTCAGACCTCTAACCCTCTCCAAACCCTCACCCCTTTAACCCTTTGGTTTCCATACACTGAATACATTGTTTCATTCTATTATTGTTGTAGTCAAGACCAGCTAGACCAAGACTCTGCTAAGACTAGAGAATGTCAAGACCAAAACTAAATGAGTTGAGTATGACAAGACCGAGACCACAAAAATAGTCTTGAGACCAAGACCATTTTAAGAATGACATCCTATTAATTAAAACCATAAGTGGTACTAAGTTCGTCATGCTACCACCTCCCCATGTGACCACTGACAGCACCTGATAGCGAGAGTACAGCACACCATGGGCTGGATCTGACATTCTACAAGATATACACCTTTTTACACAAATATGTAAAAGGGTAAAAAAAAAATTAAAACCTAGCCTCCTTGGCAGGGATAATGAACTGACCAGGCTCTGCCTCACCTGAGTACATCAGCTGTAGGGTTAGAGTTACTATAAATCAGGTGTAGGGCTAAATTTATGGTAAATCAAGTGTAGGATGAGAGTTATAGTAAATCAGGTGTAGGGTTACGGTAAGAGTACACCAGGTGTGGTCTTAAATGCACTGGCCTTAGGGTACTTGTTCCCCTGCTAAACCAGTTTTCTTTCTTCAAAGGTACATTAGTTGTTTATGACCCTGAGATTACATGTATATTTTAAACAGACTCTTAACTCTATGAACAATATGAGATATAATAAGGCAGAGTCAAAAATAACCAGTGACCTTGTGGCTACATATGTCTCCAGAACTGTCTACTTGCTGACATATAATAATCCCAGATCTCCCATCAGGCACTGCAGCTGTAACTAGAAAAGCACTCAGAGAGTCCAGACTCCATCAAGGCAGATCAGCCCCCAACCTCCCAAAATGAGCGATATGTTCAATTTCACTTCTGTGAGTAGCAGTGTGCCCTGTCGTGATGTAACACACATGTGCCCCCCACCCACACACACACACACACACATACTGCCACCAAAATGCAATCATTTGTTCCCTTTGTTAGTATCAACATTTCAGCCAAATCTGTCCATAACTTTCTGAATTATCTTGCTGACAGACAGACAAATGCTGGCAAAATCATAACTTTGCCATGCCTTGGCAGAGAAATGAGTTGATAATGTTCCTCGACAGCCTTCCCAACCTAATATTCACTTTCACGTACTCACCAGTACAAGACCTGCAATACTAGAGTCTGAATGTGAAGTTTGAGTTTTAACTGGAATGCTGTTCTTTTCCCAAATGGGTTCATTTAGCAATGATTTTTTCATTTCTAACCCTTTCATCTGAAGACACCAAACAGCATTTGGAAGAAACTTCACCATTAGTATAATACAGCACAATGACTGCAGAAGAAGAATCAGGTGAGTTCCCTGAGCGCAACAAAATCCACCCAAGGAACCATTCTTCAGAGTCACAGAGAAAACGAATAATAATCAGTATTATTTATCATATAATAACTGTGCTGGGATATAAATGGCCTTCACTAGCAGAGAGAGAAGAGTGGGCAAAGAAATGCTGAGTTAGCACTTACATTTGCACATATGCAGTGCTGGGAGTAATTAGAGTATAACAGCGTAACTAACGCCACCATATTTCGAGTTACAGAGTCATTACTTAATTACTTCATCCATAACTCTATGGCCGTTACCGTTACTGAGGAAATAATGTTACAGGCGTGTTTCCACTATCGAAACTTCCGGGACTTTTGGGGGGAACTACTTTTGACCGGGCCATGAACCCTCTCAAACGTGTCTCCCTTTTTTCAAACTTTATTTCAACTTTACAGGTACAAAAATCAATGAACAGTTCAGACGTGTGTCTCCATACAGAAATGGAACCTTTTGATGACATTATTATATCATGTTAGTTCCTATGGTAACGTCACTAACAAATAGCGGCAAAAGAAAACCTCAGCAGAGTAGGAAATCACAAGAATAGACGTGGACTATGGATGACGAAATGTATTAAAAAATCTTGGCCGATCACTGAGCCTCATTATGTGGTCTCAGTCAGTCACAGAGAAAAGAAAACAGTTGATTTGTTGGCACACACACACAGCCATTACGCACCGCGGCGCTTCAGTCACTTTTTAAACACCAGTCACACTGTGAGGTCCATGTTATGTTAAAAGTTCATTTTAAACCGTCACACAATATACAAAATATTTGATATTCCAGTCAATTCTGCTGCTAAATATGGTGTTAAACAGTACTGCTGTTTTTGTCGTAGTCCACCCGTCATGTAATTTTCAGTAGGTCTGTCAGATGGATAACACAACTCATCCACCGCACTTTTGCATTTCTTTTTTTTTCTTTATTGAAGGGACAGTGTATATATAAACATTAACCATTGTAGGATAGATGTCTGTACCAGGTTGTAGCATTTCCTGTTAATTTCCACCTGTTTTCTCTTCAGCAGGTTGATGTGATACATAAAATACATATAAAATATACATAACTTCTACACTAAAATATACAGAGAAACAGCACCATTTTATATCAAAAAAGCAGTTGGATAAGCAGACATGGATAAACATGAAAAAGCAACAAAACAGACAGAGCAGTGGTGTATTCAAACACACATACCCACACATAATACTCATCCATCCACCCATTCCAGCACACACATACACCCTGCTCCATACCCCATAGTCCAACTATACATAATACTGTATGATTAATATGTCCAAACATTCCCACAAAGAAATCTACCCCCTATAGGCACACAACATTCAATTAAATGTCAAACCAACCCAAACACATGCAGGGGCAGCTACCCTACACCCTGCCCTATTTAGTCAAGTTGACTATTTTTTTTCTCTTTTCTTTTCTTTTTAAACATGCATGCACATTCGAGTTGATAAAATCCATTTCTTTGCCAAACATGAGAAAGACTTGACATTTTTACAGGATATTATTTCTGTTGGGAGTTTATTCCTCTGATTTGTGGCTAGAGAGGAAAATGATGATCTAGCAAATGTAGTTTTAAGTGGTGGGACACTGCATGCCGTCCTTGACACTGAGAAATAAATTGTTTCAGTGGTGGTGCTACACCGTCATGTATGATCTTAAAAAGCAAGCAGAGATTTGCATGCATGATCAGGTTATCCAGAGTCAGTATGTTATATTTCTTTAACACTAAACAGTGGTGATGTGAATGCTTTTTCTTATCATGAATCTTTATGGCACTTTTGTACATTGAGGATTTAGGACTGTTTTACAGGCTTGTGACCAGCTTGTTATGCAATACAGAAAGTGGGACATAATCATTGCATTTAAATATAAGTTGGATGCGTCAGTGGTGAGAGAGTTCTGTATGTATTTGAAATGCAATACATTCAATTCAGTTCAATTTTATTTATAAAGCCCTAAATCACAACAAAGTCATCTCACAGGGCTTTACAAAAACACAATCAACTACAGAGATATATGAAAAGTCCCAAGCATCCCCTGTCCTTAGACCCTCCTTCTTGGCAAGAAAAAACTTCAAAACCCAGTGGGAAAAAGAAGAAATCTTGAGGAGAACCACATTGAAGGAGAGATCAACTCCCATGGATGGACAGACTATAGATGAACGTCCATTTATAAATGAAGGAGGGGGGGGGGCTGGTCCAGACAGGCAGGGGCGGGGGTCTGGGGTCACAGGTTGGCACAGGCGAGACACTGCAGATCCTGTCGCCCATGGCTCCCACGCAGACACTGTCAGGAGAGCCACCACTCCCCCCGGGGGTGGATGGGTAGGGGCACACCAGGTGACTAGCCATGAACAGACTTGGTATGAAAGATAGGTTATAAAAATGACAGAAACAGGTGTGAGAGAGAGAAAGAGAAGAAAGAACTCAGTGTCTGTACTTCCCCCAGCATTCTAACTCCTAGGGCAGCCTAGACTGAACTGTGACTCATACATCATGTATACATGATATATGAGTCACATAATTTTTAACTAACCTGACCATAGGCTTTCTCAAACAGGAATGTTTTCAGCCTAATTTTAAATGTAGAGACTGTGTCGGCATCTTTAATATTAAAGGGAAGCTGATTCCATAAGACAGGGGCCTGATAACTAAAGGCTCTAGCTCCTACTGTACTTTGAGAAACCCTAGGAACTTTCAATAAACCGGCATTCTGAGAACGAAGGGTTCTATTGGGCTGGTATGGAACCAGATCATCTTTAAGATAAGAGGGGCCCATACCATTAATGGTTTTATATGTAAGGAGGAGGATTTAAAATTTAATTCTAATCTCAACTGGTAGCCAGTGAAGGGTTTGGAGCACAGGGGTGATGTGTTCTCTTCTATTTGATCCTATTAATAATCTTGCTGCTGCATTTTGAACCAGTTGAAATCTTTTTAGGGAATATTTAGGACATGCTACAAGTAAGGAGTTACAATAATCTAATCGTGATGTAACAAATGCATGAATTAATTTTTCTGCAGTAGTTTTAGACAGAATATTCCTAATTTTGGCTATGTTGCACAGAAGGCTGTTCTGCATGTTTGGTTAATGTGCATTTTGAATGAAAGATCTTGATCAAATAAAACTCCTATATTTTTAACTGTGGCACTGGGTGTTACACTTAAGTTGTCCAGAGTAACTATCTGGTCAGTTAGGGAGTCTCTCGCATTTTTAGGACCAATTATAACGACTTCAGTTTGTTCAGGGTTCAATAGAAGATAATTGGCACTCATCCAAGTTTTTATGTCTCGGACACAAGTACTAAGTTTATCTGTTTGCCTAGTCTGATCAGGTTTAATCAATAAATATAGCTGTGTGTCATCCGCATAACAATGAAAATTAATGCCATGATTTGTAATGATGTTACCTAAAGGGAGCATATATAGTGTAAACAAAATAGGCCCAAGGACTGACCCTTGGGGCACGCCATAATTAACTCTGGAGGACTGCGATGATTGTTGATTGACGTGAACAAATTGGTAGCGATTAGATAAATATGATTTAAACCAGCAGAGGGCTGCTCCTCTAATACCTATCTCAGATTCTAATCTGTGCACTAAGATACTGTGGTCAATGGTGTCAAAGACTGCACTAAGGTCTAATAACACCAGGACCGATATTAATCCGATGTCAGCGGCTAATAATAAGTCATTAGTAACTTTAACTAACACTGTTTCAGTGCTACGATGGGCATGAAAGCCAGACTGAAACTGTTCAAATAAACTATTATCCTGCAGGAATTGGCACAGCTGTTTAACTATTACTGGTTCTAAAACCGTTGACAGGAAGGGCAAATTGGATATAGGCCTATAATTGGCTAGAATGTCAGGATCTAGGGTAAGCTTTTTCAGAATTGGTTTAATAACAGCATATTTAAATGACTGCGGCACATATCCAGTAATTAATGAAGTGTTAATTATATTTAGGACAGTGCTAATAATCAGGGGCAGAATGTCTTAAAGAGTTTTGTTGAGATTGGATCTAAGAGGCAGGTGGCTGATTTGGAAGACATGATAATAGATATGACATCAGTTTGGTCTACAGTGGTGAAATTATTTAGTGTTACAGAGGGATTTATTAAAGGGCCTTGGTTTGAAACCGCTGCTTTTTGTCATTAAACTTAATAGAGTTACTGAGGTTTTTTATATGATATTTAAAAGTAAGGTTCTGGTTAAGGATGATGCCTAGATATTTAAACTCATCTACATTTTTTATTGCTTGCCAGTCAATTGTAATGTATGGATAGTTTCCTATTTTTCTCCTGTTTGGAAAGAACATGGATAAAGTTTTAACAGTGTTTAAGACAAGACATGAATTTTGTAGCCATTCCGCAACCCCTTTCATTTCATTTGATAAAGTCCTTGCAACCTCAGATGCGGTTTTGCCATACACAAAAAATACAGTATCATCTGCATACATAACAATATTAACTCTGTCACATACTAAGGGGAGATCATTAATATAAATAATAAATAACAATGGCCCCAAAATAGACCCCTGTGGCACCCCCATCTCACAGGGCTGGGATGAGGAGAGTGCACCATTTACCCACACGCACTGCTGAGGATTATTGAAATAGGATTTAATCCATTTTTGTGTGCTAACAGATAGGTCATAGTTTACAAATTTCTTAATTAGCGTTTTGTGGTTCACTGTGTCAAATGCTTTACGTAGATCAAGGAAGACTGCTCCCACCACACCCCCTTGATCAAGGTATGTTTTTATCTTCTCGATGAAGTAGCAACCAGCAGTTTCAGTCGAATGTTTTTTCCTAAAACCAAATTGCATTGGTCACACTGTTGCCAATTTGCCGCATTTGTCGCTATATTTAACGCTTTTTCAGACCCCCCTAGCGCCCAAATTTGTGAAAAGCGCATGGCGCAAAATCTAGTGCTTTTTTGCTGGTGAGTTGGGGCGAAATTTATTGACAGGTGCTAGAGATAAAACCCTCGTTTTTCATACTTTTTCCTCTTCTCCATTTGCTTGCCTGGCTGACAAGACTGTGCGCGGGAGGCATGGCGCACCGATGTGCACACCATTCGAGTATAGACAGAGTTATAACAATGATCCCATCATCCCGTTCACATTATGGGGCCAGTTCAAAGGCGGCTCTTCTGCATAGACTTCTATTGACAATAGGAACAAATTGCGCGCCTGTGACCCAGGCCGTTTCTGTCCCCTCAATATCACAGCGATTCTACTCAGGACTCAGGAAGCACTCGCCAAGCAGCAGCTCTGGTAAAAAAAAAAAAGAAAAGAAAGAAAAAAAAGAATCACACCCATGTGATTGTGAAGTGAGGGGCACTTCTCATCTATCTATCTATCTATCTATCTAGTTGAGACAAACAGTTAAATTCTCCCTTCATTGTCAATGCCACTTAAAACACACACACAAAACAAACAAACAAAAAATATCCATCACCATAACGTAGTGGAGAGTTCTGTGTGCCCCAATGAACCCAAGAGCTGTGTTTTCTGGAGTATTATAGGCTATATATATATATATACCCTAGCGCATTCTAGTGCATTCTTGGAAGTGCCCGTAGCTCCTTACGATGTTTAGGAGTTCGCAACACTGATTGGTTGTAATAGGTTATTATAGTTTAGTTTGATGGTGACAACTTGGTGTCCCAGTCTAGCTGCTTCTATCTTTGTGTTTTGTTTACGTTTTGAGCAAACATTCTAAACTGGCGCAAGACGTACCACATGGATTAACTGAGGAAGAATCTTAAATCACATCCAAAGTAACATGACAGAACAAGGATGAATACCCTGTTTAAATGTTTTTTTTTTTCATTTCTTTGAAATTTTGAAGCAAAAAAAAAAAGGAACATAAAAATACTTTTCCTGGTTATTAATTACTTTTCTAGTGGAGTAATGCAGTTAGTAACACAAATACTTTTTGGGGGAAGTAACTAGTAACTTGCAATTAATTACTTTTTCAAAGTAACTTACCCAGCACTGTCTATATGGAGCTGGCCTCAGGGGTATCATGGTGTAAACTGTGGTCTAACCCTGTAGACAGAAGTGTGTAGAACACTGGGTTCAGAACACAGGTAGGGTCAAGAAACAATACCACTGGGTTCACAGCAGGAGCAACAGTACTGTCTGTTGTCAGCACTTTAGTTAAATGGCTGAGGCTAGAAATAAGACCAGGGCTAAGGTCTAGGTCCAGGGCTTGGGTTATGGTAAAGAACTGAGACCACTGGATTCACAACAGGAGCGACACCACTATCAACTGTTAGAGGGGTAGGACTGAGGCTAAAGTTCCAGCTAAGGTGAGGGTTAATCCTAAGCAAAAACCCTTTCTCTGCTCCTGACACTTGTCCGTCTTGGTTCTGTTCCAGTGTTAAACCTATTAACAGTACGTTTTTCTGCACCAGATTTAAACCCGTTAGAGGTACTTTTTCTGCTCTGGGGTTAAACCTGTTAAAGTTTTTTTTTTCTGGTCAAGCTTTAAACACGTTAACTCTTTATGGTACCATTCTATTCGATTAGTTTCTGGTTTATTCTAGCTCTAGATGTTAAGTTTCTTCAGAAAATGTGTGTTATGAATTGGAAGTAGAAAAACAAAAGTTGATCGGATTTCAGTTTTTAAGAGTTAATTGACAGGGTTGACCAGATTTGAAGCCATTAATGGTACTTTTTCCATCCCTGTGTTAAACCTGTTAAATGTCCCTTTTCTGCTCCAAGAATAAATCTGTCAAAGGTACTTTTTTTTCTGCCCCAGGGTTAAACTTCTTAAAGGTACTTTTTCATTCTTCTTTCTCCATTTCCAGTCTTTATTACTTCTGTTGTTTCTATAAATTGACTTCAGTCTAGGTTTATTCCAGATCTATAAAGTAAACTTATGTTAAGTATGATTCAGAATATAATTTAGAATATAATTTAGAAAAGGATTCTATCTGAGAGTCAGAGAACTGAAGAATTGAGGAGCAAGTGGTCTGGACTCCTAGAGCACATGAGAGGAGGGGAGGGGGAGGGAGAGGGAGAGCAGGGGAGGAGGGAGGAGGTGTGGAGCTCCTCTCTGCGTCCCGGTTCCGTCTCCGGGTTTCCTCGGACTGCGGTCCCGGTTTGTCTCCGGGTCTACTCAGACTGCAGTCCCGGTTCTGTCTCCGGGTCTCCTCCCTTTCAGTCCCGGTCCCGGTCCTCTGTCCGGGTCTACTCGGACTGCGGTCCCGGGCTCCGGACTGTGGCGCAGCTTCCGCTCACATCACATCATGAGCGAACCGAGTCGAACCGACACCGACCGCGGACTGTGACACGCGCCGACGGAGGCGATGGACGCGCCGGAGGATGAGTCTGTGCTCAAGAACCGAACCGAGCACGGGCCGAGCCGCGGGTCCGCACGTCCCGCGTGGGCAGTGACGGCGCTGGCCAGCGTGCTGATCTTCACCACGGTGGTGGATGTGCTGGGGAACCTGCTGGTGGTGGTGTCCGTGCTGCGGAACCGAAAACTCCGGAATGCGGGTAAGAGGCTGCGTGCACTACTGGCTCTGTTCACGTGCGTGTGCAAGTGCGTGCGTGTGTGCTCGTGCAAAAAAAAACCTGAGACACAGACAGAGTAGGAGTGAAGGGGTAAATGACAGCCAGAGGTGAGGGGGGCTTTGTTCTCCCCACCCACCCACCTACCCCCCACGGACTGTGTGCACGTGAGGGCATGTCCGACCTGAAGCAAACATCACACCAAACCCTGAACCCGCTTCTGAGAGTGAATGAACCGAATATGAATGAATGGATGAGCTCTGATTCTTCATCTGCTGCTGTGTGAGTCAATGAATGAACCCCCACCCCACCCCCCACCCCTCCACGGGTCATTTCTGAGGATGTGCACGTGTAAACCTTTCCACAACGTGTGGACGACGATCAGAACCAGAATCAGGATCAGACCCAAACACGTACACTAGAACATTTTTTACTGACTTAAAATAACACAAAAACACAGTAAAATATGAAATAAAAATACATTTGCAAATGTTTTGTAGTTTCACAAATATGTTGTTTTCTATTTATAACATCAAACTGTTAATTTCAAGTTTAATATTGTAAAAATAAACAAAATCTGATCCAATTATTGACTATTACCAGTCAAAGAAGTATTTGTTCTGTAAGTTTAACATTTGTTAATTGACAAATATCTGCTGGAATTACAGGAGTTTTCACACCAAACATGTTTAATAAATGTCTTTTTGTGAATAAATAACATGAATAAACACTGATATACTCTTTAAATGCACTTTTTATCCATGGATGGAACCATTTAGTCTGCTCAAAACGCATATGTAGCCAAGTAGCCAAATATTATAAGATAAGATAAGATAAGATATTCATTTATTAGTCCCACTAGGGGAATCAATAAAATGTATGGTTTTCTTTATTAAACTAGTGACACTTTTTAAAGGAAACAGAAGACTGGGCTGTGTTTGGTGCAGTGCATTATGGGCAGTGGGTGTGTTCGTGGCTGTGTATTTTTGTTTTGGGTTTTTTGTGCAGAATTCAGCACGACGTTTGGGTTCATTATAAAGTTTTTTGGCATTTTTGTGTTTGTTTGTGAATTTGATCATTTTTGTGTTCATTGATGACTGCAATTGTTCTGTTCAATGTGATACATAGAACTCTTCAAATTAAAAGTATTTCCTATTCATTAATAGCCACTTTCAGACTGTTGAGGCAGGCTGAGCCGAGCCACCATGATGCTTATAGCCCAGGGCCAGTAGCTCCAAGCTCTGACACAGATGTGTTCATATGTGGGGCTACTAGTCACAGGTCCATTTTTGAAAACATCACTTGATAACAGCTTATTTTCAACCAGGATAGGCAGGCAATTCAGTAATATGATTTGTAGAAGATAAAAGACATCATAGTAAACAGAAGATCCCATTATATGCTATCTAGCCCACTCCTTCCTTATGATAGACACACACTATGGCATAAAGCACAACCTTTTGTTTACTGTGACTACCACATTATGCACAGTCAAAGTAATAATAGATTTTGATGTGTCTTAATATGCCCATCATAGAGCATCATCAAAAGAGTCCATTATACAGTATGCTATCTATTAGGTGGCATAATGGAACAGATGAACACCAAAGACAGAAGACCAAATACATTAGCAGAAAGTGGCTTATAGCATGCTAGCTAACCTATTATGGTTAAATACAATGGGCAGACATTTAAGCCCCGTCCACACAGAAACACAACAAGGTTTTGTTTTGTACTGGATAGAAACTATATCACATCCACATGGAGAATGGATCAGTAACCTATCACGTAAACATAGCATGCTGAAAATAATGCAATACACATGCCACAACTCTAGGTGCATTGTCAGACAGTCCCACTGGATACACCAGAACAAAAGAAGAAGTAAAGCGCATGCACATACCGGCTTATACTCAGGGGCAGACTTTCAATTAGGCAAAGCCAGGCAACCCCCCCCCCATCTGACCAGCCCAGTCACGGTAAACACATACACCAAAAGAAACCAATTTTAATTTGTGACTAATGTAAAGTAATAAAACACGCTAAATAGCTGCAGAATAAACTGAATTAATGTCTAAATATTTGTCCCATCACACATAGTAACCCCCATCTGTTGTCAATCTCTCTCTCTCTCTTTCTCTCTCTCTCACTCAACCTATGTTATTTTATGTATGTGTGTGTGTGTTTACAGAATGACGGCCCCAAAATGGCTAGATCCACCCCTGCTTATACTGGCGCAAAATGCACCTCAGAAATAGTATGTGTCTCTGCTACTTGTCTTGTTGTTTTAACATCAGTAGATTTTCCTTAAATAACACCAGTAAACTGATCAGTGACTTGCAGCTCTGCTATTACCACTACTTTGGTGTCCACCATGATGGTCACTGACCTGCAGTGCTGGGTACTAGTTACTTTGAAAAAGTAATTAATTACAAGTACTAGTTACCCCCCACCCCCCCAAAAAAGTAATTGTGTTACTAACTGTGTTACTCCAGTAGCAAAGTCATTAATTAACAGGAAAAGTATTTTTGTGTTCTTTTTTTTTTTGCTTAAAAATGTGAAAGAAACAAAAAAAAACAGTTAAACAGGGTATCCATCTTTGTTCTGTGATGTTACTGTGGATGTGATAGAAGATGTTTCCTCAATTACTCTATGCGGTACACCTCGCGCCAGTTTACAACATTTACTCAAAACGTAAACAAAACACAAAGCTAGAACTTCTATAGCAGCTAGAGACTCAGACAGTAAGTTTCCATCATGAAACCCAAGAGCACGTTGGATGAGTTGTGTTATTCATCTGACAGACCGACTGAAAATGACATGACAGGTGGACTATGGCAAAAGGAATTTATGCAGACTGATGGTAATCTGTACCGTTTTTTTTGTACACCATATTTAACAGCAGAATTTACTGGAATATCGAATATTTTCTCTATGTGTGACGGTATAAAATCAACTTTTAACATAACATTGCACGACCTGGCAGTGTAACCCGTGTTTAAAAAGTAACTGAAGCACAGCAGTGCATATGGCTGTGTGTGTGTGAGCCAACAAAGCAAGTGTTTTCTTTTGTTTTGCCTCATTAACTACAACCAGTTAATAAGATTCAGTGATCGGTCAAGATTTTTTCATGCATTTCATCACCCCTAGTCCACTTCTAATCTTGTGATTGCCTCCTATGCTGAGACTTTGCTTTGGCGTTTTTTGTTAATGATGTTACCATAGCAACTGATGCGATATAACGTCATTGAAAGGTTCAATGTCTGTATGGAGACACGCCTGAGAGGACCGGGCTAACTCATGGCCCGGTCAAAAGTCCCGGAAGTTCTGCTCGTGGAAACAAGCCTGTAATGCATCACATTATTTCCCGAGTAACGGTACCGGTGATACAGTTATGGATAAAATAATTAAGTAATTACTCTGTTACTCGAAATGTGGCTGCGTTAGTAATGCCATTAGACTCTAACACCGTTATTCCTACCACTCCTGACCTGTTTATGAATGAATGTTGCAGCTGCTGTTTGTTCTGGTCATGTGGTTGTGACGTAGATGATAGGTGTTTCACTCCGTTTGACTCGTCCACACAGCAACGCAAGACACTGTTATCCAATCTTTCTACTCTGGAATCTGTTCTCAAAATATATAGTTTTGGGGCACCCTACACGCCGTTGCTGAGTGGACGCTAGGCCCAAGCGATAACAAATTGTGTCAGATTCACTTGAAAACATTTCTGTGTGGACAGGGCCTAAAGAGGGGAACAGCTCAGGTCCAAACTAGGAAATGACAATTCCATCTCTTTGGTCTGTGGCACATCTGTGTCAGGCTCCCGAACATGTGTGATGTGTGGTGTTCCCATTACTCGCTCTGCAGCGCCAATGTCCCAGCACAAGTCATGACAAAATATGGACCTTTTTGGGTGGACCCACTTCTGCTGTTGTGGAGCTTTACCACTTTATACTGTACCCAGAAGTTTATTCAGCTTCTTGCGAACTCGCTGGGTTCCCAGCTCTGCCGCAAAATGTTCATTACATCCTCGTTTCTGCAAACTGTCGATTTTCTGCTGAACATTCTTCTGTCCAGACAGAGGACAGTGTGGACATCAGTTGACCAGAACTGGACATCCATATTCTTGCTTCTTTACAGATACAGCTAATACTCAGCTATCTTGACTTTATTTTGCTTCCAAATGTTAAATCTGCTGTGACACCGCCCCCCTACCCCTCGGCCCCACTCCCCACCCCTGTCCCCTGTTGGTCCATCATTTTGCTTGGGCCAGACATCCTGAGCCATTAGTCCCAAGATTCTGGCCCTTGGCCCCTGTTAGCACCTGGCCCTGATGGTGTGAAAGCAGTTAGCACCAGCTTGGCCCAGCTTTGGTCCAGTGTGAAAGTGGCTATTAACCATGATTGTTCTGTTCAATGTCACACATTCAACTCTTCAAAATTAACCTCCTAAGACCAGAACTCTTGCATGGCATGCATTTTTTATTTCTCTCGGCTATTTGGGGTGCTTAGGACCTGATGAGTTTAAAAACAAAGTATTATCAGGAGTGCTGATCTGAAAAAAATTAAATAAATAAATAATAATTTTAAAAAAAATAATATATATATATATATATATATATATATATATATATATATATATATATATATATATATATATATATATATATATATATATATATAATACTCTTCTGACATCATGTGGTAGCAGTATAATGTCCTCGTAAGTGGATACCAGGCCTTTGTAGAACAAAATGTGGTATTTTGGTCTATACAACAGAAAATGTCAAGTCCACATATGTGGACGCCAGGTTCTATGAGGTTAAAATCATTTCCTGTTCTATTGAAGTGACACAGTCTGTCAGTCTGTCCTATAAATTTAATGTTTATACTAAATGTGATCTAAAATTAACAGGAAATTATTGGAATTTAAATCTTGATGATTTCAACATCATCTGCATCCACATGTCCCCTACAACCTCCCAGTCTCTCTCTCTCACTCACTCTCTCTTATTCTCTCTGTCACTCTCTCTCTTACACACACACACGGTTAATCGTGTCTATCATTAAAGGTTAGTCTCTCTCTCTCTCTCTCTCTCCCTCTCTCTCACTGCGCTCCTGTGTTAGAGAATGTTTAATCATGGGTTGGGTTTCGGGTCTAATGTACGCGGGTATGGGTTTGTAAAGTTGAATAGTGCGGGACTCAGTCAGTCCACCAGTACTGGGTTCCTGGTGAGTCTCCCACTGCTGTCATGTCTTTAAAAATATCTCTGTAAACCAGGCACCAGCAACAGAAAGAGTTTTTATGAAATCAGTGACATTAGTGTTTTAGACAAGATTATGTTGATCAGTTGATTTTCCTCCAAAAGAATAAAAAGCTGTATTTTCTGTCTAACCTCAGTGTTATGTTCAGTCTATTATCACATTTGCAGGAATAATTAAACTTTATGACATTTTTATCTTTTATTTTGTCTTTCTTGAGGGAAAGTAAGTTTTTTATTTTAAATATGAGCAGATTTTTACAAACCTCTTAAATTAGTAACACCAGATTATCAGTTTTACATTTCATTAATACCAGTTACCTACAGGTGTAGTATATTGTAAAGACTTCAGTTTATGTTTTGTGAATTCATGTTCAGTAGTTCCTGCTCTATTGTCTCCGTGACACTAAATGAACAGAAGGATATGGTTTTGAAATTATATTTGTCTTTCTTTTTCTTCTCAGTAACATGAAATACGATTAAAATGTCAATTTATATTGAAACTGAATTCAAACTGAACTGAATTGGTTCGAATCATATCGAATCATACAGAATATATATTTATTTTTTATTATTTATTTATTCTACGGCCGTCTAGAACGTTGCGACAGCTCCCGTTCACTTTGAATTGACGTTGCCAGCCTCCAGCTGGCGGATTTTTATCGATAACCACTCGCTGTGCCGTTAACGCCCACAGATTCATGTTACCATATCACTCTGCAGGTAGTTTGGCCACTTTGAAAGTAAATATTCACTACGTTGTAACGGCTATTTTATCCAATCTGTTAGAGTAGTAGAAGTAATAACCTGTAATAACCCGTAGAATAAGCGGGATAATGCGTCGGGGTGCTGTTCGATCCAGTCGGGGAATATTTTTCTGATAGTAACATGTGGGGAATACATTATCCCTTGCGCATATATATATATAGATATATAGATATAGATATATATATATATATATATATATATATATATATATATATATATATATATATATATAGAGAGAGAGAGAGAGAGAGAGAGATGTATATATATATATATATATATATATATATATATATATATATATATATATATATATATATATAGAGAGAGAGAGAGAGAGAGAGAGAGATGTATATATATATATATATATATATATATATATATATATATATATATATATATATATGGTTCTGAGGCTCTTTATTCCTTCTACATTCATCTAAGGATTTGGGTCTGTTTGATGCTGTCACTTTGGGAGGGTAAGTTTGGGGTGTGTATGTTTGAGTGATCACAAAGGGAATTCCTAAAGGTCTTTGAAAAAAACCCAGATGTTTTATAAAGTAGAAAATATCAGTAAGCAGTAAATATTATTTCAAAATGTATGCAGACGTACAAACACAGATTCTGGTTCTGACAGTGAGAAGGGTCCGACCTCTTGGGGTCCAGGTTCGGACCCTGTGGTTCAGGTCTAGACTCTGGAGTTCAGGTCTGGACTCTGTGGTTCAGGAATGGACTCTGTGGTTCAGGTCTGGACTCTGTGGTTTAGATCTGGACTATGTGGTTATGGTCTGGACTATGTGGTTATGGTCTGGACTCTGGGGCTCAGGTATAGACCCTGGGGTTCAGGTCTAGACTAAGGAGTTCAGGTCTAGACTCTGGGGTTGAGGTCTCGACTCTGGGGATCAGGTCTGGATTATGTGGTTCAGGTCTGAACTCTGGGGTTCAGGTCTGGATTATGTGGTTCAGGTCTGGACTCTGGGGTTCAGGTCTGGAGCAGCTCTTTAAATCAGAAGCATTATGAGAACTCAGAAGCTTAATAATAAAAAAAAACCCTCTCATTAACCATCTGTTAATGAGACCTCCACCCATTAACAAAACCTCCACTTGTCAACAGCACCTCCACCTGTCAACAAGACCTTCACCCATTAAGACCACCCATCTACAAGACCTCCACCCATCAACAAGACCTACACCTGTTAACAAGACCTCCACCAGTTCATAAATCCTCCACCCATCATCAAGACATCCAATCATCAATAAGACCTCCACTCCTCAATGAGACCTCCACCTATTAACAAGTCATCCACCTGTCAACAAGACCTCCACCCATAAACAAGACCTCTACAATTAAAGAAGACCTACACCCATATAAAAGAGCTCCACCATTGAACAAGTGCCCACCTCCTTGGTTAGGGGTTAGGGTACCCCTCTCCCTCTGGTATATGACCACTTGCTTGGTTAGATTTAGGGATCCGCTCTGGTTCCCGGGGTTAGAGTTAGGGTATGGGTTCCTGGGGTTTGGGTTAGGGATCTCCTCTGGTTCCTTGGGTTAGGGTTTCTACAGTGATCCCTATTGCTATAGTTAGTTACTTCCACTGAGACAAAAGCCTAGACGATACCTGTTGAATAGTTTCAAAGGTTTACCCAGATTACATGTGTGCACGTGCCACTATGAGGCCTTCAGGAGGGTGCTAGTGGAGTCCAGTGCATCTGAGACCCATCTGTCCTGCTCTCCTTCACTGTGCCCTCACTTTTTCTGTCTATATTAAGCACCAGAAGGAGCATCTTTCTATTAATACCTGTGAGGCTGTGGGCACTATCTATAATTGATGCTGTTGCTGCTACTGCTGCTGCTGCTGCTGCTGCTGCTGGGTTAGGGGTTAGCATTTTATTTTTATTTTACTGTATCTTATTTATTCATGTATTTATAATATGCAAGGAACAAATAAATAGAAAGCAAGGCAAAAAAAAACCCCAAACATAACACAACATTCACAGCGTGTACCCTGCCTTCACCTATTGTAGTTGGATTAGGCGCCCAGTGACCCAGTGACCCTAGTGAGGATAAAGCAGAATCAGATGACGAGACAAGATGAAATAAAATAACAATCAAACAAATGCAGAGAATGTATCCTCAAGTACGTACAAGTGTGCATGATCGAAAAGGAGTAGGAAGAAGTATATGGTTAAGGTTACAGTTACGGTTAAAGTTATGGTTACAGTTACTTTCTAAAACTCATTACAAATAAAACAGAACTCCTCATCATTGGGCACAAATCCCCACCCACCCAGAACATTTCCCTTCTCCTTGATGGTGGTCATGTCACACCAGCTCTAGGGAACACATCACTCCCATCCTCAAACATCGTCACTGGCTCCGTGTTCGTTACCGTAAACACTCCTTCTCCTTACCTTCAAGTCCCTTCATAATCTGGCCCCTCCTTACCTTTCCCGCTTCCTCAAACAGCACCGCCCCACCCGTCATCTTCGCTCTGCTAATTCAAACCTCCTCATGCCCATCATCTGCACCAAGCATCACAGCCGCCACCCCCCAACTCTGGAAGTCATTCCCACTACCCATCAGGAACTCAGACTCACATTCCACATTGAAATCCCTTCTTAAAGCTCATCTTTTCAAACTGGCTTCCACTGACTTTACAATACATTGCTTGTTTGTCTGTAATGTAAAGCATCTTTAAGTGTCCAAAGAAGTCCTGTATACATTTGAGGTATTATTATTATTAGGCCCGAGCACTGACATGCAATGTCCGCCAGGGACTATTAAAAACGCATGGTTCCGTTATTATTCTGTCACTGCTTTAACCCCAATTTTCACCCTTTGAAAGTTTAAAAAAAAGTGAATTTGATTTGACCCCACATTCAAGGCCAGCGAAAATTGTGATATTCTGAAGTCGCTGAAAATTTTTTCTGTAAATACATTATGGGGATGGGAGCAACCCTCAGATTTTTTTCACCATACAAACATGAAAATTGGTACATACATAGCCCATGGTAGGACAAGTAAAAAGTTACATTATGGCCCTGCCCTATACCCAACAGGAAGTCAGCCATATTGGATGGAACTGTGAAACTCTAAAATACCATCCCTCGTACAAAATATGATCTCAACGTGTGTACATACAATTTACACCAAACTTGGTGGAAGTCACCTACACACATGTGGGATCAAAAGTTATCATGCCAAATTTTGATAAAACCTTGGGCATGGTTGTGATGACCTCACAACAAAGCGACCATTTTTAAACACATAAAAGTGTGTGGATCTCGCACATACAGTGTCAGATTGAGCTGGACCCAATGTAACATTTGTGCAGAATGACAACCTGAACACGATGATATGGGACTCGTATCATTAAATTGCAAAATGGCTCTCTGACGCCCCCTACAGTTTTTTGAATGGGAGTGAAAAAACGTCCTCCCGCTGTCGGGTGGTCTCAGTGGTCGTGTGGGGAGGAGGTCACAAGGGTCTATAATACCGCTTAGGGTTTTACTAGTTATTATTATTATTATTATTATTATTATAAGGTAATGGCTTTTGTTCATGGTGTCATCACTCAGAATGACAGTGGATGGCATTGGCACCAAACCAACAAACAGCACTACCACAGCATTAGGGAAGTATGGACGTAGATCTAGAAGATTCAAATACAACTTTGACCTGAGGGAGAAGTGAGCTATTGCACATAAGGTTAGGTTGACAGTATCCAGTGGTAACGGACAGACAGTTCAGAGTCACATAGAAAAGTCTATTAGAAATGGATCTGCCATCTTTGGAGAATGTCAATTACCAATGTGAGTATTTGCAGGGATGTGATGATTTATGAGGGGGTTGGAAGGACGTGCCGGCTCAGGTTAGTCTTCTGAATGTCTTTGAATGGTGTCCTCTATATTTATACCAGTGGAGTTCTCCCAGGAAACAGGAACCTCCTCCTGCAGTCATCACACCAGCACATCATCTGAACACTAGGAGCGTTACCCTCTGTGTGTCTGTGGGACATGATGGGAACTGGGAATTCCACTTCCACATTTTCCATCTAAACAAAGCCTTTTACTCAGTGGTGGAAGTACTCCCTTTACTGTACTTAAGTCAATTTGTTTATTTATTTACATTTGCACTTTAGTTGAGTATTTATTTTTCTGGCAAGTTTTTACTTTTACTCCCTACATTTATATAAAAATATCTGTACTTTATACTCCTTACATTGATATAAATGTCTGTACTTTATACTTTTATATACTTTTTACATTCACAGAATAGACTTGTTACTTTTTTAAACTAAACAAATGTGACAGTATGAAAAATAAGTCATAAATTAGTAAATCAGAAATTGTGACTGACTATATCACATTTTTGACTTTTTCCTTATAATTACAAATTTTTATCTCACAATTTAGAGGGTTTTTTTAATCTCATAATTTATTTTTATTTAATCTCCTGTTTATGACTTTTGAATTTTTCCTACATTTCCTATACATACCCACTAAACTGAGTACCATGACCCAATAAAACACGTCACCTATACCCACTAACTCACTTTTAAAGGGTTTTTTGGGGATATTTGACATTTTTCAGGTTTTTCCTGCTTAAATAAATATTTTTTCATCCATAGCCAAAAAAATAAAAATGCAGTTTTAATTTTTACTTAATTACAACTGAAAAGTTGTACTTTTAAACTTTCATTTCAGTAAAGCAGTTTAATCAGTACTTCTGCTTTTACCAGAGTATTTTTCATACCAATAGCTGTACTTCTACTTAAGTACACAATAGGAGCACTTTGACCACCTCTGCTTTCACTTACTGCTCTACTTTAACTACTCTGTCAAGTTGCTTTTGCGATTCTGGAAACTTGTGCACTTTTCCCCAACTTGAAAAGGGTGTGATCCCCGGTGGAGATTTAAAAGACACTGGATTCCACTCAAGGAGTTATCTGACAACAGTTGTTTGGTTTGGATCTTCCCTTTTTTTTTTTTTTATTTAAAGTTCATAAACACAACATTTGCTGCAGTTTTCTGGAACAGTTGCCAGTGCCGCCTTAGGTAAAAAACCTAAGGGTAAACAAAAGGTAGAAACAGCGACAGGCGTTAATTAAATGTGCAAATTATTTTGTGCAAAATGCTAACTTTTTATTGTGCAAACAAGATAGAATAAATATCACAAATGTGTTACATAAACTAGAAAACTATAAATTACACATTAATCTATAAAAATTATAAACATTTAAATAGTCCATAAAAATCATACACATTTTAAATTCAAGTAGTCCATAAAATTTAATACACACTTTTAAATAGTCTATGAATTACCATACCTTTTAATTTAAATCATCTCAAATTCACTATACACATTTAAATTAACCCAGAAGCTGTTCAAACTGACATTTATCAGATTACAGTAATAGGCAGCGTTACATTCCTACATGCAGTGGAACAAAATCAAATTTAACATGTGCCACCCCATTAACCTTATAACCAACTTAAGTTTAACAAAAAAAAAAAAAAAAAAAAAAAAACTCAGCACAAATGCTGGGGAAAATAGTCATCACAAACAGTTTCCTCTAAAATAATTCAGCTCTTACTGGCTGCCTCTCCAGTCTTTCCGGTGTCACACTTGCACAAGCTCTGTATATTTTTTTCTTTTCTGTTTGTCAGTACAGAGCTCAGGTTTTTTGTGCTACCCTTACCACCGCACCTATAAACTGAAGTACCTGTGCAATCTCCTCCCATCTGAATGTGGAAAATCAGCTGAAGTGTGTCCAGCTGATCACGATCAGCTGACCTGAACTTTACCCTAATTTTTACAGTTGATTCACACATCGCGCTGTTCAGACACTTTTTTTTCCCCTAATCTCACCTGTGCATTCCTTCAAAAGTAAAATACCATGTGAAACCAAGGTTTGACTTTACACTAACCCTAACCTATTCCCAAAGGTGGGAAATAATTAGAGATACATAAGTACTTCATTACTGTACTGAAGGAGATTTTTTAAGGTATCTATACTTCACTTATTTATTTTTCCATAAATATCTGTACTTTATACTTCTTATATTGTCATAATAGACTTGTTACTACCTTTTCAAATTAAACTCATCTAAACATAGAAATTAAAACTAAATATCTTGAACGTTATAAACTGTGCTGAACAAACATATGTGTAGTCTAATGCGGGCACCCATCATTTTCCTGGAGTATTTTCATCTGTTCTGTTAATAGCGAGCAGCCATTTTCTTCTTCTTTCAGGCTCAGTAGCCTCGGTAGGAATCATATGAAATGTTGAACACACAACAGCTCTTCACCAACTTTCCCCGTATCGTAAACAGCACAATTTATTTTAGATATCACCAGAAAAATACAATTGAATCAGAACAGGCACACGTGTAAAATGTACCAGCTTTGCTAGCAGTAGTGAGAGGTTGTATTCCCCCCTTGGCCTGGTTGCCATGGCCCGCACACGCCCACATGTGTTCAGTGACCCAGATGTTCCTGGTCAAGAATGAGGTTTAGTTAGTGTTAGCATTATGGTTCAAATTAAAGATAGGCTTAGGGTTAGAGTCAGTATTAGCATTAGGGTTAATATTAGGTTTAGTTAGTGTCAGCATTAGGGTTAACCTTAGGGTTAGAGTTAGGGTTCAAGTCAGGGTTAGTGTTAGCATTATGGTTAGTGTTAGCGTTATGGTTAGTGTTAGCGTTATGGTTAGAGTTAGCGTTAGCGTTATGGTTAGAGTTAGCGTTATGGTTATGTTTAGAATTAGGGTTATGGTTAGAGTTAGAGTTAGCATTAGAGCAGGGGTGTCAAACTCCAGTCCTCAAGGGCCGGTGTCCTGCATGTTTTGGATGTTTCCCTCTTCCATCACACCTGGAAACCATTACATCATTATCAGTCTTCTGCAGAGATGATGAAGAGCTGATTATTGAGTCTTAAGTGTCAGTGCTGATGTATTCTGAATGAATGATTTAGTTTAAATATTCAGAAAAATTCAACTGTTTTCCTTTGATTTTATTTTTACTGTGGTTTTACTGAATTTTGTTCATGGAACAGGTGTCAAAAGGGTTAGGGTTTTTTTTTTAAAGGCTAAATTAAAACTGCTGGGACCAAATATCAATATTAGTTTTGTTTTTTTAGCAGGTTTTTTTTGCAAATTTTAAAATTTTGTAAATATATATTAGCTTTTGTTCATTTTGTTGTTCATTTTGTTTATTTTTCTGCATTTATTTTTTTTATTTGATTATTTTTCTTTAATTTTGTTCCGTTTGTGTCTTACTTTGTTCATGTTACTAATTATTTTGTTAGTTTATTATTCTTTTTTTTTTGTTTTACTGTGGGACTGATAAAGTCTCAGGAGTTAAAGGGTTAAGTGACTTATGTGGAAGAGGGAAATATCTAAAACATGCAGGACACTGGCCCTCGAGGACTTGAGTCTGACACCTGTGCATTAGAGGCTCTGTTAATGTTAGCCTGGAATTTGGGATAGAATGTCCCGTTTCACTTTTGTCCCATTTCTGTTTCATACTGTTTCAGTTACATCACATGTCAGTTTCATATCGTATGAATTTCATCCCATATCAGTCACATGTCGTTTCAGTTTCATCTTGTTTCTCTTTCAGTTTTGTCCTTTTACAATTTCATTTATTTCAGTTTTTTTGTCCTTTAAGTTCAGTCTTGTTTCAGTTTCATCCCATTTCAGTTTAATCTTTTTCAGTTTTTGTCAACTTTCAGTTACATCTGCTTCAGTTTCACTCTTTTTTCCATTTCAGTTTCATCCTGTTTCAGTTTTGTCTGTTTGAGTTTCGTCTTGTTTTAGTTTGAACCCACGTGAATTCTATCTCATTTTAATTTCATTGTTTTAGTTTCATCCTTTTTCATTTTCATCTTGTTTTATTTTAATCCCAGTTCAGTTGCATCCCATTTCATACTGTTCCCGTTTCATAGATATTACAGTTTTATCCTGTTTTAGTTTCACCTTTTTTCACACGGACATGTGATGGACACAAACATCACCATGACGACAGACAAATTACAGATTGGGAACTTGTGCTTTGAATCACAATCTGTATGTAACCTTCTGTCCTCTGTCCTTTTCTGTCTTCTGTCTTTTTATATCCTCTTCTATTCTTTTCTGTCTTTTGTCCTCTTCTGTCCTCAGTCATTTTTTGTCCTTTTCTGTCCTCTGTAGGAAATGTCTTTGTGGTGAGTCTGGCCTTCGCTGACCTGCTGGTGGCTTTTTATCCATATCCTCTTGTCCTTTATGCCATTTTCCATGACGGATGGTCCTTAGGAGAAACCCAGTGCAAGGTGAGTCATTTCACAGGGCATCTACTTCATTCATGTAGGCATTCAGGCAGGTCAAGGTTCATAAGAAGTGTCCGTTTTTTTCAGGTTGTTCACATTGTTTTTATTTGGATCATTTATAAAAGTAACTATTTTCCTAATTTAATGTTTTTTGGTGTTTTTTTTTTTTTTTTGCACTAATACAAAGATAAACAGTTGGAGTTATCATTATTTCTAGTTTATTATGCTTTAATTTTATTGATCAGCCCTACCTTAGTGATTATTAGGGTTAGTGGTTAGTTTTAGACAGGGCTCTCTCTAGGAAACATGTTGTCACCCGCCCTACCCCCACCCCCGGTTCTACTCATCACTCATCCCCACCACCACCATCCTTGTGCTGCACATCACAATCCCTCCCTGGGCTTTATGTATACCTTCATGATTTGCATCACCTGGAGTGGTTGATAGAATACTGTTGCATTTAAAAGTGGCGTTTTAATGCTTGAAACATCCAGAGCTGACGGCACTCCCTAGGGTTCACTAGCATAACGTCATAAGCAATGAGGCAAGGAGGTGCTGCATCTCTATGCTACCATCAGGGAAGATCCCTGTTAGGGTTGGGGTTAGCATTAGCTAGTTCCTGTCTGACTAAGCTGGTCTCTCTTCTCTCATAGGTCAGTGGTTTCCTGATGGGCCTAAGTGTCATTGGCTCCATCTTCAACATTACTGCCATCGCCATCAACCGTTACTGCTACATCTGCCACAGTTTCAGCTATGACAAGCTGTACAGTTACCGCAACACACTGCTGCTGGTCGCACTCGTCTGGCTTTTGACTGTCGTGGCAATCGTGCCCAACTTCTTTGTGGGGTCTCTGCAGTACGACTCTCGAATCTACTCCTGCACATTTGCACAGACGGTCAGCACGTCCTACACCATCACAGTGGTGGTCATCCACTTCTTCGTACCCATTGCTGTGGTCACTTTCTGTTACCTGCGGATCTGGATCCTGGTCATCCAGGTGAGGCGGAAGGTAAAGTCAGAGGTTCGTCCACGTATCAAGCCCAGTGATCTGAGAAACTTCATCACCATGTTTGTCGTGTTTGTATTGTTCGCAATCTGTTGGGCACCGCTTAACTTCATTGGCCTCGCTGTCGCTATCGACCCGGAGACCGTGGCGCCTCGCATCCCCGAGTGGCTGTTTGTTGTCAGCTACTTCATGGCTTACTTCAACAGTTGCCTTAACGCCATCATCTACGGGCTGCTGAACCAGAACTTTCGCAGGGAGTACAAGCGGATCGTCATGTCTGTGTGGCAACCTCATCTGTTTTTCCAGGAGACGTCGAGAGGCGGAACCGAGGCTATGAAGAGCAAACCATCACCAGGGCTCAACAACAATGACCAAGTCAAAGGAGAAACTCTGTGACACTCCTCTTCCATCTCCTCCTCTTCCATCTCCTCCTCTTCCATCTCCTCATCCCTCTTCTTTCTCCTCCTCCACTTTTTCTATCCCCTCCTCCTCGTATCTCCTCCTCCTCTTCTATCTCTTCCTCCACCTCTTCTTCTGTTTCTGTGGTCACTTGTGCAGTGCCATTGATCAAACTTTTATCTCTACTGTGCCAAAGCCTCAGTTCATTCAGACAAAGTGACAAACAGTCACAAGTACCAAGAAAAAGGACAAAAAGAGGCATATTTCACTTACCTATACTTTGAAGAGTGCCATTTGTAGAAGCTGAGGCTCGTCATGTTTGGTTTGTAGTGATTTGAGAACTATGTGACTGGGCTGAAATTATTTTTTGAGTTTTATGTTTAGCACAAAAACACAGCTGAGCTACCGACTGAAAAACAGCAGCAGTGACGGATGACCTGAACCTAACCCCTAACCCTGTTTTTAACCTTTGACCCTGTTCCTAACCCTTTCCCTAATCCTTAACCTTGTTCTTGTTACTAATCCTTATCCTGACCCTAACCCTGTTCCTAAATCTGATTCTAATCCCTGACCCTGTTCCTAACACATTCCCTAACCTTTAACCCTGTTCCTGTTCCTAACCCTAATCCAAGGGAATGTGATTTTTTTTTTTTTTTTTTTACAGTTTAACCTTTTTTTTTTTTTTTTTTTTTACAAAAATGTGAATAATAGAGAAATATATAAATAATGACAGTTGTTATTTTGATATAAACTTTTGTTTCTTTCAAAGCATCTTATTGTGATGCTAACCCATTGTTCTAACACACCAGATATGTTTTTCATGACAGCTTTTCTACATTTTTTAATATATTTTCATAAGACATCAGCATCCAACTACTAAAATGCTGTAGTGTAAAGGACTGATAGACATAGGTCTATTTATTTAACAATAAATTACAAATTCAAATCTTTAAATTCTTATTAGATACAGTCAAAGAACAGCTGTAAATGAAGCCAAAACACAACAGTTGTGACTCTTCGATGACTGTTGTCAGATTATTTATGGCTCTTTTCAGTCTTCTTTCTTTTACTTAACTGAGGAATAATCACACTCATACTTGGATGGACTTGAACCTTTTGGCACTAAGCTTATAGAGAGCTTTTCTCTACAGTATTTTCATTTTATATGACACACAAAGTCATGTGAGTTGCTTTTTCTTGATATTTTTAAAGTTAATCTGTCCTTACTTTGGTGTTGCTTTTGGTTAAAGTCCAGTATTTTCTCCAACACTGGGTTAAGGCTCAACTTAAATTAGTCTTTTTACATGAAAGGAAAACTGTAGCATCCTCCAAATACTTCTTCTCCTTGACTTTCTTCTATCCAGACTTGAAAGTTCAAAAGTAATCTATGCATTAAATCACTTGTAGATTTAGTCTAAAGTCATGGCAGCGTAACCTCACCCAGAAAAGCTTTACACTTTACACTTTAGACTGTCATATCAACACTTCCAGAACCTTCTGGCAATTTCTGCAGCATTTTGGTATCATGTTTATTTAGTGCTATGCAAGCATTTAGATAAAATGCAAAATACAATAAAATCACACACACACACACACACACACACACACATATATATATATATATAAGATATATTAAAACTGATCAAACAAATACAGAATAATAAAATAAATATTATCTAAAAATATAACCAGAAGCTGAAATACTGCTGATTTTAGGATGTTTTTTTCTTACATGACAGCTGGAGTTCTTTATAAACCAAACATGATGAGCCCTACACATGTATTGTATATTCTTCTGTCCACCTAAGGGTGCCTGCCTCCTCTACTGATGGGAAACAAGGATTTGAAAATGGAGGCATTTAAGACAGATTTGACCTGATGAAATCCACGACGGCTCTTTGAACAGGACCTTCATCGTCCTCCTGGATTTCTACACCATCTTAGTAAAGTACTCTTAAGTGTTTTTAATGCACCAAATGTTTTTAAAGGTATGCTTACTGTATGTTTGTTATCTTTACTTTGTACCAGAAAAAGAAGTACATTTTTTTCTCATATGGTTTTTTAGGACAACCATGGGGGTGAAATGCACAGTCGCATGATGAAACCCAACAGATGTCTTTGTCTTTGTAAATGGTCAATGCCTCAAATTTCTATTGGGTATTCCATGGTTTGTCAAAGGTGCCTGATTTATTGCTCATCGCCTCAAAATGAAAACCTAACCAAAAAAAAAACAAAAAACCTAACCAAGCTGATGGAAGGCTATGGTGGAATTACAGGTAAACTATTACTACTGAGCTCTTTCATCAACATTACTCACCAGTTCAGACAGTAGCATTGAAGATGTTCAGACTGAATGCAAAGTTAATTTCAGAGGAAGAAAAGACTTCATATAAAGAAATTAATCTTACCCATACCACATAGTTTTATAATAATAATAATATTAAATAATAATAATAATAATAATAATAATAATAATAATAATAATAATAATAATAATAATAATAATAATAATAATAATAATAATAATAATAATAATAATAAATATATATATTAACACTGGTCTACAATTAGTTTTTAGAAAATATTTTCTTTAGACATTAAATATACTAAATCTTTCATACTTTAATAGTATGAAAAACATTTTACTTTAGTGCTGGTTAGTTCATGTTTATATATATGATGGTGTGTTATTCCACATATATGGTGGTTTATGTACATGTATACAATGGATTAGTAAATATTCCACTAGAAAGAACCTGTAATGTAAAGTGAATGGATCATAATGTGCAGAGAGTGTTTTGAAGTAGATCTGAGACCAATATTCCTTTGGACTAAAACATATTCTACTATTCATTCTAAGAATTTTACATTTTGACACCAGACTTATCTTGCAAATTTGAGCCAACCAGCATTTAACACTTGAGTTTTATTTATCAATGACACACACTTGGGAACATTGCATTAGTTTTATTCCAGAAGCGTTTAACTTATAGACCAGTGTAACAAAAAAAAGGTTAAATTCAAAAAAGTCAAAAATGACATTCTAAGAAAGTGCCATTCTCACATGTGAGAAAAAAAACACAGGCTAACGCTAACACATGCACATGGGTTTCAGGGGAAATGCATCCTGGGATATTCATCTCATCAAAGTTATTATCTCCAATATCTCTATTTACAGTTGTGCTCAAAAGTTTACATACTCCTGCAGAATTTACAATGGTCCATTTTTGAAACTTTTCTCTCACTTGGTTTGTGGTTTGAATCCATTCACCATCAAACTAATGTGTTTGTTCTGTTTAAATCCTACTGAGAACACAAACTATCCAAATGAGCCTGATCAGAAGTTTACATAGCCTAGTTGTTCCTTCTCTGTATTGGCTCCACCCCTTTAACATAGCCTTGTCATTCTTCCTCTGTATTGGCCCCGCCCCTTTAACATCACTGACAGATGTTAGTCTTTTGTGGTCATTGTTTTTTGTGTTTTTTTTCTCTGCCCATTTTTCTTGGTCAAACACCTTCAGTTTAGGGACAGAAAAAGACACAACATAGTTTGAAAAAATTAATTGTTAAATTTATAATTAGTAATTTATTTATTTAATGTGTTTGTGTGACTTTTTTGATTATCTTATACATACTGTTATGGTTTTTATTGTGTTGTTTGTTGTGTTTCAGTGTTCATAAAAGTATGTATGCTATGTAGAGGCCCTACACCCTAACCCACAAATGAGGGAGGCATGAAACCCTCACCCTTAAACAAGTATTCAGAGAATGCCTTATCTTGCGCCTATTTTGTGCCAACCTCAATTTTCTCAAAAACTATTGGTCGTAGGTGATAACACCAATTATGAAAATGATAGAAATCTTCATTCCACATCCTTTTACCAATCTGAAAGTTCTGTGACCCTCCGTTCTTGAGTTATCACCGATAATGTGATTTTAACATTTCAGTTAATTGTGACCTTGACCTTTGACCTTTACTCAATTGGATCATTGCATCTGATGCGCATAAGCTATATGTATATCCCCATGTAATTTAATGGCGATATCTCAAGTATTCATTGAGTTATAACATGATATGTCTCTGCGGACACACACACACACACACACACACACACTGATTACAATAATCTCTCCCAACCAATGTTGGGCAAGATTAACCATAAACCATAATGAGGGATGCCCTAAACCAAAACCCTTACTTAGATCAACCATATGCAGAGCCGAAACCCATCATGCAGATTTTACCCTCAGTTCAAATTAACTTTGACTTCAGTCTGAACTAACACATGTTTTTTTTTTACATCCTGGTTTGTATTCAGAGTGTAAGTCATAGACACACACTCTGAAGGTCTATCAAAAGCACAATAATGTGGGGGGGCGGGGCCACAGTGTACTTAGCATATGCAGTTTACATGTTGAAATCTTAGTAACGTTAGAATCTTAGTAACGATGAGAATCAATACTTTCTCTATGCATTCCATGGTTCATATCACTGCAGCTTCTTCAATATCCAACCAATAACAACGTTATCCAGTTGATCTTAGTAAAAAAAAACTTTGGAAAAAGGTGATGGGCGCTGGTCTATGGCTCTGTCATGAGTCTGTTTCCATGGTGATAAAGAATGAATTTTATCCACATGATCTTAGTACAAACTGTAGGAAACTGTGGGCATCATCACTCTGTTTCTATGGTGATAATGAATTCATTTTATCCTGTTAATCTTAGTAAAAACTGTGGAAAGCTGTGGGCGTGTCATCACTCTATTTCCATGGTGATAAAGAATGAATTTTATCCAGTCGATCTTAGTAAAAGTAAACCACGGAATAAGGTGATGGACGTTGGTCTATGGGCATGTCATCAGTTTGTTTCCATGGTGATAAAGAATTAACTTTATCCACAATCTTAGTAAAAATTGTGGAAAACGGTGATGGATGCTGGCCTGTGGGTGTGTCATTCATTTGTTTCCATGGTGATAAAGAATTAATTTCATTTACTTGATCTTAGTAAAAAACTGTATAAAAAGTTGATGAACACTGGTCTATGGGCATATCATCAGTCTGTTTCCATGGCGATAAAGAATGAATTTTATCAACGTGATCTTAGTAAAAGTAAACCATGGAAAAAGGTGATGGACATTTGTCTATGGGAATGTCATCAGTTTGTTTCCATGGTGATAAAGAATTAATTTTATCCACATGATCTTAGTACAAAATGTGGGCATAATCACTCTGTTTCTATGGTGATAACGAATTAATTTTATCCTGTTGATCTTAGTAAAAAAACTGTGGAAAAAGGTGACGGATGGTGGCCTGTGGGTGTGTCATTCGTCTGTTTCCATGGTGATAAAGAATTAATTTCATTCACTTGACCTTAGTACAAACTGTGGGAAACTGTGGGCATGTCATTACTCTGTTTCCATGGTGATAAAGAATTTATTTTATCCAGTTGATCTTAGTAAAAAACAAAAAAAACTGTGGAAAAAGTTGATGAACACTGGTCTATGGGCAAGTCATCAATCTGTTTCCATGATGATAAAGAATTTTATTTTATCCACTTGATCTTAGAACAAACTGTGGAAAACTATGCGCATGTCATCAATCTGTTTCCATGGTGATAAAGAATGAATTTTATTCACTTAATCTTAGTACAAACTGGGAAACTGTGGGTGTATCATCACTCTGCTTCCATGGTGATAAAGAATACATTTTATCCAGTCGATCTTAGTAAAAGTAAACCACGGAATAAGGTGATGGACGTTGGTCTATGGGCATGTCATCAGTTTGTTTCCATGGTGATAAAAAATTAACTTTATCCACACAATCTTTGTAAAAACTGTGGAAATAGGTGATGGATGCTGGCCTGTGGGTGTGTTATTCATTTGTTTCCATGGTGATAAAGAATGAATTTTATCCAGTTGATCTTAGTAAAAAACAAAAAACTGTGGAAAAAGATGATGGACACTGGTCTATGGGCATGTCATCAGTTTGTTTCCATGGTGATAAAGAATAAATTGTATCCACATGATCTTAGTACAAACTGTGGGAAACTATGGGTGTGTCATCACTTGGTTTCCATGGTGATAAAGAATGAATTTTATCCAGTTGATCTTAGTAAAAGTAAACCACGGAATAAGGTGATGGACTTTGGTCTATGGGCATGTCATCAGTTTGTTTCCATGGTGATAAAGAATAAATTGTATCCACATGATCTTAGTACAAACTGTGGGTAAGTGTGGGCATCACCACTCTGTTTCTATGGTGATAACGAATTATTTTTATCCTGTTGATCTTAGTAAAAACTGTGGAAAAAGATGATGGATGCTGGTCTGTGGGTGTGCCATTCGTCTGTTTCCATGGTGATAAAGAATGAATTTCATTCACTTGATCTTAGTACAAACTGTGGAAAACTGTGGGCATGTCATCACTCTATTTCCATGGTGATAAAGAATTAATTTTATCCAGTTGATCTTAGTAAAAGTAAACCATGGAATAAGGTGATCGACGTTGGTCTATGGGCATGGCATCACTTTGTTTCCATGGTGATAAAGAATTAATTTTGTTCACATGATCTTAATACAAACTGTGGGAAACTATGGCCGTGTCATCACTGTTTCCATGGTGATAATGAATTAATTTTATCCAGTTGATCTTCGTAAAAATAAACTTTGGAGTAAGGTGATGGACGCTAGTCTATGGGTGTACCATCACTCTGTTTCCATGGTGATAAAGAAATAATTTTATCCATTTGATCTTAGTACAAACTGTGGAAAAAGGTAATGGCCGCTGGTCTGTGGGCGTGTCATTAGTCTGTTTCCATGGTGATAAAGAATGTGCATGATGTTTTTGGACTGCTTTCTTCTGTTTTCACTTCTTACCTTTGCGTTGCACGATTATGGTTGAAGGTCAAAAAATAACTGCGAGAAACTGATGATGATATGAAACATGAATAAGAATTGAATTTGCATATTCAGTTGATCTGTTGTAAATGAAATGATTAAGACATTAAAGACTTTGGATTGTAATAAATGTACATTTTCTGTTTGTTTTTTACTACTATTCTCTCCTTTAAAAAGCCTTTAACTCAACATTCACTGCAAGTCTATCTATACTGACCTAACCATAACCTCACTAATGACTGCAGCTGATTCTGTCTCACATCCATTAGAATTAAATAAAAGTTACACCAAATGTTAACCCTGGGTCAGTGGTAGGTCATCCTGGGTAAATTGTAGGTTATTCTGGGTTAATAGTAGATTATCGTGGACTAGTGGTAGTTTATCCTGGGTAAATTGTAGGATACCCAGGGTAAATGGTAGATTATCCTGGGTTAATGGTAGGTTATCCTGGGTTAGTGGTAGATTATCCTGGGTTAATGGTAGGTTATCCTGGTTTAGTGGTAGATTATCCTGGGTTAATGGTAGGTCATTTTGGGTTAGTGGTAGGTTATCCTGGGTTAGTGGTAAACTATCCAGGGTTAATGGTAGGTTATCCTGGTTTAGTGGTAGGTTATCCTGGGTTAGTGGTAGATTATCCTGGGTTAATGGTAGGTCATTTTGGGTTAGTGGTAGACTATCCAGGGTTAATGGTAGGTTATCCTGGTTTAGTGGTAGGTTATCCTGGGTTAGTGGTAGGTTATCCTGGGTTAATGGTAGGTCATCCTGGTTGAGTGGTAGGTTATCCTTGGTTAGTGGTAGGTTATCCTGGGTTAATGGTAGGTTATTCTGGGTTAACATTTTTTAATGTAAATACACACTTCAACTTATTTAGGAGGGGAATGGAAAAAAATAGTTATCACATACAATTACTTGTCACAGTTCTAACCCAGAACCCAAACCCAGAACGTGTGTGTGTGTGTGTGTGTGTGTGTGATGGAGCATGTCGGTGGAGAACATCTTGGTTTTTTTTTCCCCTGCGGAACGTAACATGAACAATCCAGAATCATCTTTTGTTTTCTTTTATTTAGACAAAACCAAATAAAAGGCACATAAAACATTGCGCATGTTTACATAATTATTTTCAATGGACATACATTTAAAAAAAATGTAGGAATGTTTTCCCTTTCTGCTAATCAGAAAGCCTCGCCTTCATATGTACAAAAGTTACCATTGATAATGTTCTAATACAAAAGGATGTAGAAAAGGTTACTTTTGCATGTGTCTGTCATAACTAATGTGTCTCGGATCTAAATGCTTTGTACAAAGATATACATTCATTTGCCTTCGCAACATCTGCCAAATTCATCATAAAACTTCACAGAAATTTAAAAAAAAAAAAAAAAAAAAAAAAAAAGGTCAAATCTTTATTTGGCCAAAAGAAAATGGGCTTTTTCACATTAAACTGGAGTGGAAATTAAAAAAAAAAAAACCTAATTAAACCACATGGTCAAATGTCACTGATACATTTGCACAGGAAATAAAAACAGATCCATCCATGTTCCAGGGCAGTTCCTGGAGAACGTTCCATATTTAACAATGAAAACCAAAGGCTTTGTTTCCAGAGGTGTGGAACCCACCAAGGCTTTTCTAACAAACCCATTCCATAAAAACTCACCACGCAGACCAAGCATCGACGTGTGGAAAATTCTGGTAAAGTTTTTCAGGCACACTCGTTTTACGGAGAAGGACAAATGACAGAACACAAAAAACATAAATAAAATGAAATGACAGCACATTAAAATAAAATAAAAAAAATGACAGCACATTTTTTTCTTAATGACACCACAAAAACATAAATAAAATAAAATAAGACAGTACAAATATTCTTTCATCCTAATTTTTTTTTTTTTTAGTGTTTTGTTTTCATAAGTCACTAACCTTTGAATAATGCTTTTGGAAACTAAACTCACACTGGTGAAGAGCAGAAATGAAAACCCTTCACAAACTCAGAATGTTATTAGACTTCAGAGTAAGAGGACCAACAACAGCCCTTGTTACCCTGGAAGTCCCACTCTTCTGAGCTGTAGTGCACATCCTATAGCAGGGGTCACCACTCCTGGGCCTGGGGGGGTGCCACTACCCTGCAAACTTTAGATGGATCATCTTCTATCTGGTGGCAATTCTCCTTCTTCTGCATAGCGGGATGATAAGCCCATCATCTGGATCAAGTGTGTTGGAAGAGGATCCATCTAAAACCTGCAGAACAGGGATCTTCCAGGACCAGGGCTGGTCTACAGACTAACTCCCTTGTGTTTCCCAAAGGCCCTGAAGTCAAGGACCTGTGAGATGAGGACGGGACCCTAACCCAAACCCTGTGGGATGAGGATGGGACCCTAACCCAAACCCTGTGGGATAAGGACGGGATCGGAAGCCTAATCCTGATGAAAAGAAACTGTTGAAGTGCAGATCCAAAGGGAACATCAGAGAAGCCCCCTCATAAGCAGTGCCAGAGTTGGAACCAAAGTGAGCATCCACTTAAGAGTTAGCCCAAAGCGAAGTTTCAACCAGGTTAGGGTTAGGTTCACCTTGTGTTCGGGGTTTAACTCTTTTTTTAAAAACGTTTTTCCGGCGTTCAGTCACTAGGCACTCGTTCCAAACTCAAACCTGGGCACTGATGGATGTCAGGATGAAAACTGACCTCGGCCCTGGCTTTCAGGGACCAGAGCTTTGAGCAGGGAAATGAAGTCTCCTTTAAGATCACAGTTTCAAACTTTTTGAAGGGACCCCCCCCCCAAAAAAAACTTAAGTACCAGAAGTTAAAGAAACAAAGTCATGCCACTGAGACAAGCAGAGAAAAGAGCAGAGGAAGGAAACAGCTGAAGTTCCTTTGTCTTTTATGTCGTCCTCAACAAAAACCTCAAACATGTCTGTGGCGTCTACGATGCCAACATGCCTTTATAGCCATGTTTCCACTATGCAGTACGGTACAGGTCAGGTATGGTCGGGTATGGTACGGGTCTCTTCTGGACAGCTTGGGTTTCCATTGTCTAAGGCAGTGTTTCCCAACCCTGGTCCTCGAGGCACACTGTCCTGCATGTTTTAGATGTTTCCCTCTTTGAACACACCTAATGGTCATTATCATTCTTCTGCAGAACTGATCATATGAATCAGGTGTGGTTGGAGAGAAACCTCTAAAACATGCAGGATAGTGTGGTCTGTAGTCTGGTCTAGGGTGACCTTCAGAAGGAGGCGTGCTGTTTCGTGGAAGTGTCACATGTCGTATCAGGTGCGCCGTGAGCTGGAAATATAAAACAGACCAGTGAAGTAGAGGGACAAGAGAGCCATTTCCAATGCGTTCTTTTTGAGCACTCCCACTTTTAACTCCCACCTGCCGATAATCGCTGCGCAGTTTGTTTGTTTTTTAGCTTAATCCAGCACTGGGCCGCCAATCGAATGAAGCCCCTCTGTGCCATTTTAACCAAAACCAGCTGGAACACTTTTTCATTGCAAACAGCCCGGTCCAACTCCTGCTGCACGGCCTCCTCACCAATAATGCACAATAAAACTTGTACCTCATCACTACACCAAACTCCGTTGCCAGACATCTCTTCTTTTCCGACGCAGATGGACTTTAAAAATGGTACGGTTTGTTCTTTCTTTTCAATTTGTTTTTCTGACGCACTGCACGATTACATCTTTCCTCAACCAATCACTGTTTGGCAAATGCTTGGTTCCTCCCAAATGGGAGCAGTACAATACACTCGGGAGCCCAAGCAGAAGGGTGACCAAAGTAGTAACAGGTACCATCGAACCAGTACAATTCGTCGTAATGGAAACACTAAAATAAGCATACCTTCTGAACTGTACCATCCCAAACAGCAGAGTGGAAACGGGTCTGAAGATAGCCTTTCCAAGTATGAGGAACACTTCTTGGAGCAGAGGCCAGATCTTCAGATTTAGTGAGGTGGTGAATTTTTGGTTTTGATCCATGTGAAAATCTCCAAGTTGCATGTTTGCACGTGGCAGACACCATTCTGAAATGGTTTCAGGTTATGCTTGTTAGTATTTCTTCACACCATTGCATGTGTCTGTTCAATCACTGCCTCACATCTATAATTTGACTTATTTCTACCAACCTCACAAGTACCTTTGGTCTTTTTTTGTTTTCGGTGCCCACATGAGCAGAAATGACAGACAAAAGCTTTTTCTCTTGGATGACTGGTACCAAAGAGTCCAGTTCCAGCAGATCTGTTCCAGCCTTTGCATAAGACTGTGAGGAGGAGGAAGTGAGTGCAGCCTGGTCGTTCCTTCTGCTCAATGTCTCTGCTGTCCACAGGTTGGACGGACACTTGACTCAACACGTGTTGCATTCGGAGCCTGTGTCATAGTGACCCAAACTCTCCCACAGGGAAAAGGCAATAAAATAGTGTTTTATATTTACAAAAAAATAAAAAAAATAAAAAAAGGTCAGTGTGTAAAAGGGCAAACATTGTTTGAAAGTCTCTTCTCAGTAACTTTCCTGAGTTTGACTGACAGTGATGGGATCTGAAACCTGCGACAGTAAAACAACGCAACCCACTTTCACCAAAGTCAACTCTATTTCTAATCAGCACAAAGGTTCATAGGTCTGATTTCTACTGTTCCAAAGGCCATGCTGATGCAAACTGACCTTTGACCTTTTATAATACTGCCATCTAATGGGCAGCTCTGTTGGACTTACATGATTCAAAAGGATGCATTGATCCAAACTGACCTTTGACCTTTGATAATACTGCCATTTGATGGGCTTCACCTCTGGGACACGCCGTTCGTCCATCTGAACCTTCAACCGCCATGTCCTGAAATACAGTAAAAACGTTCCCGCTCCAAATATGTCACAGATAATAAAGATTTGTGGAGAACGCAGCAGTGATGAGTGACTGTTTTCTAACAGACATTAAGAAGCCGACGGTTCAAAGTGACCCATCTACAAACAGTGTCTGAACCGTCACCAAAACAAATCAAAATCACTCACCCTCCCCAAAAATGGAAGCTTCGTTTTCGTAGTACTTAAAACTTTAAAATACATAAACTATTAAATACTGATAAGTACACTAAAATAATAATATAAAAAAGAATAGAAAACAAAATCTGCTTTGACAGCAAGCATTTAAGAACTCCAGCAATACAATTCCACTTAAGGGGTCATTAGCAATGCCTTATGGGTAGTCAGCCATGTTTGTAGTCCAATCACTGTCCTTCAACACCTACAAAAAAACTACAAAAGGAGGAAAGAGTTAAGCTGGAAACGTGGTTCATTGTCAGTGAAAACAAAGCACAGACTGTACGTTTAACTGACAGGACCAATACTAATGGAAGAGGTGGAGACTAGGGGGCGGAGCCAACAAGGATGTAATAACTGCCAAACAATGCCCCAACTTCTCCAAATGAATAAAATCTGACATCTAAGTGTGTCTCCAAAACTGTTAATGTGACAATCTGCCAATAAAAACATGGAAATTATCATAAAATAAGGCAAATGCTACAGTTTAGAGCAAACGGTAGTGTTCAGAGCAGGGGTCTCAAACTCAACTTCCCTGGGGGCTGCTGGAGGTCCATTAAGTGGTCCACAAAAATAGGTTTCTTTAGTTTTACTCGCAGCTTGTAACATGCACCTTTTTGATGAGCAGGCCTTCTTTGAATGGCTTTCCGTCTGTTGGTGCCATTTTCTATTCAATAATTTAAGCTCATATTTAGTTATTATTGTTTGGATATATTTAGTATTTGCATATAAAAGAATATTTATCATTTCATTATAACTGCATTACTAGATTTGTAATTTGTATTTAGTATAATCTGCATTCAGGTTAATGCTTAGATTTCCAGGATCAAAAGCCAATAGGAACTGATGTTGAGCATTTGTCAAATATAAAAACTGCTGTGTGTTTGTTGTGTGAGATCTTCAGTTTTCTAATGTTGTTCAAACTTCAACACGTGTAGACTCGCACTTTCCATCTAAGAGTGGTTATTTCCATGGATTCCACAAAGAAATAGTTTAGATCACAGAAAGAGCCATCTAGCCACTACACCATCTTTTACAATCTCGTAACTCCCCTCGTAGCAGTATGACTTGTAGTCCAGAAAATACGATACATGAATTAAATGTGTCAGTAATTGTTTTGTAATCGAATCGTAATCAAATCACCTCTAGTCTTAACATAACCTACAGGCTAGGCTAATTAACGTTAACATATCAGTGAAGGGTAAATATCCAGTGGGGGCCGGTTACATGTTGCTATTTCAACCACAGGTCAGCAAAACCGTAAATGCATCTTTAAAAGAAAGGACTTCAATATTTTAGCCTGTCCCACTAGAGAAGCCAAAGTGTAACTGACACAGGGCTCTGCAGTGCGCACATTTCACTCACATTTGTGAGCGAATTTTCCAAATGTGAACGGTAAAAAGAAAACACTCACACCCGTGCAAGTGCTTCTTTGCGAGCCAATTTAGGAAAGCAATGAGCACAGACACGAGTTTAACATTCTGAAATGTATCAAACGGGGCTCTACGCTAACTTTTAGTCCATCACCTACATAGAACAGACATGCTTATCCAAGTCTTTACACTTGGAACATTAGCGGCGGCTCCTTGGTAAATGGAAACAGTTTTGACTCCCTGAAGTAAAGTCGTAGTGGTGTATGGGTATAAAAGGGTAGGATACACAGGCTGAAAATATACAGTTATGGTGCATCCAACAGATGTTGCGTCACGCTATAACAGAAGACTTTATCCTCCCGAACCAAAGTTTGAAAAGCAAAATGATAATGTGCACTGCACACACAAGAAGTGCACATGACAGCCACAGAACAAATAAATTAGTGATGTGTTGGTCATGAACTAAACAGCTCGGCTCGACGGGAACCAGCTCCTGATTGGGAACAGTTTAGGAGCTGCTGTTTTTCCTCTCTCTCTCTCTCAAAGCCACACTTGATTGGTCAGTATAGGGTGTTGTGCATTTCTGCACTGAGCAGAGCATGGAGCAGAGGGGCGGAGTTACACATACAGGGGCGGAGTTACAGACATCTCTCTCTCATCTCCCTCCCTCCAGAAAATGAAAATGGGCTGGAAAGGTTTTGTGTATATATATATATATATATATATATATATATATATATATATATATATATATTTCAATTACATTAACTTAAAAAGGCCAATTACAAAGTGCATGGGTGGAGAAAGCCTGCTGCTATGCACAATCACATGATGTGCAGGTGTATTTATGATTAGTTGAGTGGGGAAGCAACAACAGTGGACTTTACGGAAGCAGAGGGAAACTGAAGTGTTACGTGGCTCATGGTGGAAAAAACCCCCAGAAAAATCGTCTCTTCATCATCAAAAGGAGATCGTGTGTAGGTGTGAACCGAGATCACGCTTTGTTTAACGATGTATCGTGCAGCTCTCGTCTGCCCACACTCGGTCCACTGTCTCAATGTAGCAAACACAAACTTTCTACTACTTGCCCCCTTTTACATTTCCTGTGTTCCTAAAATGTTTCTACTTAGGGCACATGTGCTCTTGAAAGGAAAAAAGAAGTTAGCATAGAGCCCTACCGATGCCAAATTAAATGACTGCTGTTCCTTATCCATCACCATCGTACTTTTGCAATTTACACCATCATACAGCCTTGGTGTCATTGTGTCAAGTACGCCCAACAAACTCCCTACACAGACAGAGCGTTGTGATTGGTTGGGCCTGCAGAGGCTCTAAGGAGCACTAGACCAACCAGCCAGGCAAAAATAATTTATACCACTAGAGGTACGCTAGATTTGTAGACTACAGTTATTTCTCTCATCTCCCTAGTGTTTTGTAAACTCCTCAGCAGGTCAAGTGAAATATTGACGTCAGATAGTAGCATGACTGGAACTGGGCAGAGGTGGAAAGCAACTAAGTAAAAGTACTTTGTTACTTTTTAGGTATCTGTACTTTACCTGTGTATTTATTTTTCTGGAAACTTTGTACTTTTCCATCCTAAATTTGTTCATAAGTATCTGTACTTTATACTCCTTACATCCTCAGAAAAGGTTTGTTACTTTTTTCAAACTAAACAGATGAACAACCATGGCTCAGGAGGTAGAGCAGGTTGTTCATTACCCGAAGGGTTGGCAGTTCAAATCCTAGTCAGTCTGTTGTATTCTTGGGCAACACACTTCACCCTCCACACATCTAGTATATATGAGAAACATGCGGCTTCAAGGGAAAAATCGGAGGACAAATTGTGACTAATTATATAATTTTAACTTCTTGTCTTATAATTATGCATTTCTTAAGTCATATTGATGATTTTTGTCTTGTAATTTTGATTTTGTCTCACAATTTTCATCAATTATCTCATTACTAAGCTTTGTTGTTTTTAAATCTCATAATGACTTTTTATCTCAATTGTGACACTTTTCCTAACCCTAACCCACAAAACTGAGTGCCATGACTTGATCAAACTCACATTAAGGGGCTTTACTTTTGGACAGTTTTCAGATTTTTCCTGGTTAAATACGTATTATTTCATCCATGGCAAAAAAATGCAGTTATTCTTTATAATTTTTTTTTTTTTTTTTTACTGTATTACAATTTGTCACACAAGTAGTTGTACTTATACTCAAGTACAGAACGTGAGTACTTTTACCACCTCTGGAACTGGGTGATGGCCAGTGCTGTAGTCCAGGGTAGACTGCACTTTAAACAATACACCTACTGATTTTTTTTTTCAGTCTCAATTGGGTATAGCCACTTGTAAATTTACCTGATGAGCATGGAGGACCGACCCTGTTATATTGAAAAATACAGAAATATAACAATGACTTGATAAATTTATTTCCATTATATTCATTTTGTCTTTATGTTTTTGCTTCTTTTTTCAATATTTATTTAGATTTACATTTTATCTTCATCTGATATCTTAATTATTTTATAATAGTGAGCAAATACAACTGATAGATTTCTGGGTATAAACTCAATAGTAGTCTTGTATATGTACCGTTTCGATTATTTTTTTCCTGGACTACTTAAAAGGGGGGGGGGGGGCAAAAATTGAGTATATACCCACTTCTCCAGGCAAAACTATACCACTGGTGATGGCAAATATTATTTTCCAACCACTTGATGTTACTCTGGAATAGGTTTCAACTAAGTGCTAATGTTCATCCTTCCTCTGGTACTTCGTGGTTGGCTAGCTTGATAACTGTTGAGAAACAAATGCCATCAGAAGGTGTCACCAGACTATAGAAGGGCATAAGTGCCCATAAAAGAAACGTGTGACAAGACTCAGCAAAAAGGTGCATGACAGAACTGTGTGTAGTTTGAGTTAGGGCCACACTAACACTAAACTGTGATGTCAAATAGGGGGACACAAAATATCACCCTGTGAGCAATGAGTTTGAGACCCCTGGTTGATAGCAAATGGTACTGTTTAGAGCAATCTGTAGTGTTTAGCGCAAATGGTCCTGTTTAGAGTAGTATTTGTGTATAGTTACAAAAAGAGTAACACAGTTAATGTTAATCTCTAAACAGCTTGAGTTATAGAAGAGCTGATGGAAGGCGACAGATGTTAAATGTTTTTTGTTTTGTTTTTTCTGAAGGCCATTTTAAAATATTCCTTCAAAATAAACTCATAAACTCATAGTGAACAAACACACTTGCAAACTCTTTGGCATCATTATTATGTACATGAGCACAAATATCAGTCTCCCTACCATCCACTCACCCACCCACCCCCCCTCACAGAATGGACATATATTCTCAGCATATGAAAGAACTCATCCAAAATTCCAATCATTAGTCATATCCCTCTCCTTAATTATCCTACTCAGCTTAGTGTATTAAGTGACTGTTGGTATTTTTTGCGTTGATGTAATGAGATATTGTTATTACTCATTTACCTGGAGAAGCCAACATTAAATGTCTTTTAGAACCAGTTTCATTGCAGTTCTGTTTAGTCTGACGAGCTGCAGATGTAAGTACAAGCACGTTTGGGTTCAGACACTTCTGTGAGCACTAAACTTAACTCTAAATCCCTAACCCTTTACCCTAACCCTATGAGCACATATTTGGGTTCAGACACTTCTGTGGAGCCTAACACTAAACCTGGGATATTATGGAGACAAACTTAGACTGCAGATGAAGACTGAAGACAATGAAAGGAAGACAGGCCATAATAATGTGGTTCTGTCACAGTGTCCCTTAGAAAAAAGGAAGGTGTCCTCTAACGTTTGGATCAATAGTGTGTCTTAGAATCAGAAACTTTGAAAATCACATTCAAAAAACATTCCCTACTCTAGATCTCTGTAACAGCCGTTTTTAAATAAGACACAGATGAGTTACTGGTAGGAAGGACCCTCCCATGGCTGAATGAAACCTAGTGTTAACATTTGTAATGTTAAAATCACCCCATTTACATGGTGGTTCGAACCTGAAGTGACAAGCTGGTTTATTATTTGGCAGTTAAAACATCCAGCAGTTCTACTGAGGGGGCAGGACCTGGGACTGAAAAGGCATGGGTTAGGGTTACCCTAACCCTAACCCAACTCTACCAGGGTGGGGAGGAGGGCAAGACCTGGGACAGAAAAGGCATGCTTTCCATGGGCCTCATAGCGATGTTGAGCGGCCCGGTGATATTCATGGGCATGGGTGTAGTGATGGCCACTGGGTGGGCGATATTCATGTGTGCTGTGGTGGGTATGTTGACCGAGGCCAGGTTGACAGGGCCGGTGATGGTGACCGGGTGCTGCAGGTTGACCGGTGAGGTGATGTTGACCGTGCTGGTGGTGATGTTCATCTGGGCGGCGATGGTGACTGCGTTGGTGGCGTTGATGCTGCGGTTGATGGCAGAAGTGATGGCTGCCGAGTTGGTGACTGGTGTAGTTGTGGCTGAGCTGTTGTGTAGGTTGTTGGCATCTAAAAACAAATACAGGAGCAGAAGTTTAGGTTGGCTGATCCCCATCCAGAACACAAACTAGCGGTCCAAACATGGCTCTGAGCTCCGTGGCTGTTTAGCTGAAACTGTCACTATGACATTATTATTATATTATTAGTGTTGAAGAAACGTACCTTTGTGAGAGTTGTCAATTAGGACTTGGAAGGAGTTATTTAAAATCTCTCCTACCGTCAACTCACCTGAGGGGTAAATTCAAAAAGCAGGATCAATAGACTAACCAGCTAATCATCTATTTGTTTTTAACTTCAACACATTATCAAGTACATTCTGTGTGTATGTCTGCCTGGGTTTTGGTTAGTTTTAGTGTTAGGTCTGGACGTACAACTTTTGCCTGGGGTTAGGGTTAGAGTTGAGCGGACCACTTCCACAGGTCTGCACGTCCACACCATCTCCTACGGCTCTGAAGCCAGGATGTTGCATGGTCAACTATTACGGACACTTTATATTCAGGTACACATATTAAGCAGGTACTAGTGGCTTGCTCACATTTAGAGAAGTCAGAGAACTGCCCTGCAATAGTCAGAGCCATATACAACACTTTACTCTGCAGGACCATATTCTACAACAACTTCAACAGTTTTCCACCAAATCACATTGAAACTCATGATGGAATTGTTTACATGGTTACAATGGGCCTCAGAAGGTTAGAGTCACTGTCCCTTAATAGTACCTCAGAAATGGGGTCCATTTCTGGAGGCTTCAGGCTATGTTGGCAGACCCATGTGCCCATAGTAATGTGTAATTTTTGTTTTAATGGAGCGTAAGGTAAGTTTGGATGTTGTCATAGATGTGTTTTTGTGTATTCTAATATGACATGATGTCAATTTGGACGTTATCATGACCAAACATGTAGTTTCATGTCTCTGTACAAGGACACAGGTTTCTGAAGATCAGAGCTACATATTTCGTGCCACATCTCTTTGCACTTCATATAGCTTCAATTATTTTGTGCAGAATATGGAGTTGCTGCACTTATCTGATGAATTACACCCAAATACATTCCACATTCAGAATGCCATCTCCAGCCTACAACATAAAGAGATGAAGGGGGCAACTCAGACAGGTTGTGTGGGGTTAGGGTGGACTGCTCCAAAGTCACCAGGGTAGAACAGGAGTGCTTCCACATGAAGGCCATACCTCAGGGCAGCCAAGGTCCCTGGACAAGATGGGAGGCTTCTGTGAACAGATGCATCAGCTGGGCAGCCATCTGGAGGACTCCAACAAGCAGACTGAGTTTTCTGATCAGAGCTGTGTATGAAACCCTCCTATGCCCTCGGAACCTCATCCAGTGGTTCGGGAGTGATGTAAGCCGTCCACTGTGCAGTATCACCAAGGCTAGCCTCCAGCATATTCTGTCTGGATGCAAGATGGCGTTGACCCAGGGACGCTTTAGATGGTGGATGTAGGGTGACAACAAATCGCACCCAGGAGGCAACAAGGGCTGCAATAGCTACCTTTGTCAAGCCAGGCGAGGTGCACAGAGCACTCACACAGGAACTTACCATCCTGAGAGCAGGTAAGGAGTGGCAAATGCTATTACGCCTACTGCAACAACTACTCTCACGCCAAACAGCCATGTAGTCTGCAGTAGAGAGAGTAGTCTACACTGTGGAACCCGCCATCCTTTGGGAAGAGGGCATGGCAACAGCCCATCAGAGGAAACACCTCAAGTACTCCGAGCTGGCAGCAGAGTGCCAGGAGGCTGACAGGAGAGCCAGGGTATACCCTGCAGAAGTGATAAGCATGGGTTTTGTTCACAAAGTGGCAGTCAATCTGTTCCGCAGTTCTGGGTTGATGGGGTCAAGTCTGCAAAAAGCCATGAAAGAGTTAGGAGAAGAAGGCAAGCTACTGGCTGTGGCTTCAGTGGAAGGAAAACGGATGAGGGGCCAATACCCCAATTAAGGGCAGTCGCAGGGAGTGACGGGGAAATGTCCCCATATACCCTCCCACCCACTGGGAGATGTACTGGCGTAGGGGGCCAAACATCCATGAACAGTGGCCTCCAGCTGGTGACCCTGTGGCCTCCCACACTGCCACCAGAGTATGTGCAACAGGTCAGAAGGCCAAAGCAGGGACCGACGTCTCACCTGTACAATAAATGGATAAGACAACCATTTGTTTTCAAATAGTAACTGAATAATGACTTTTTCCTGTAGAAACCATGAAGTTCATTTAGAAAAAAATGACACCTGTAAAGTAAATAAGCATCTGGATAATGTTAAATATGTGTACCTTAATATAAAGTGTGATGCTTTGGATGGTGTCCTAACTTTTGGGATATTTTAATTTCATATGGCCCATTAGTGTTATGGTACAGTTTGTGGTTCGTGTCGTTTATCTACTGATCCTGCTTAGTGAAATTTAACCGTTCATTAGTTTCCCAACAGAGGAACCTTTAGAACAACAGCGGTAAGGTCACTGTGCTTAAGTGTCGTAGGAAAACATGAAGACCAAAGTGGCCACGTATGACTGACATCAGTTCTATTGGAGTGTTCAGGGGGTTCTGCTACATTCTACTGAATTTTACCTTTTCGTGGCCCTGAGTGGTTCCACTGCCAGTCACTTATGCCTATTCAGGAATACAGACACATATTTGGGGTTACAACAGTACAGGGAAGCATCGCCATCAGCTGGGACACACACACGCTTTGTGTGTGTGTGTGTGTGTGTGTATGTGGTGTGTGGAGAAGTTGTTAAGCAGTGGTTTTAAAATGTTTTCACACAGTGTATTCTAGTCCGTACCCCAGTCTGCTCTCTTTGGTTCATGTCAACACAACCATTTCTTGCTCCAGTACCATGCCCTAGTCCATTTCAGAAGATGGTTCAGGATCTGGGCCACCTGTACCCCTGCACAATACGATACTGTATGAACCCAAGTCTAGATATGACCTCATCACTCTTTCTGCCAACAGAAGTGAGTCAATCACCACACCACCATAGATTTTGTGTCTAAAAAGCCTCTGATCAGCATGGCTCAGGTTCACCTTGTGAACCAGAACCACTGGATTCAGGTTCACAAGTTCACCTTATGGACTGAACCAAACAGACTAACACATAGTTAAGTGTTGGACTTCTTCTTCATTTGTTGGATACAGAATACCTCCACAGGTTCACCTACTGTTTGCACATGGAACACACACTGGTACTCGGGCCGTGGTACGAGCATGTGAGCATAACATCTGTGGGAAAGGTGTGAACATACCCGAGTATGGAATGGACTACAGTACGGACTGGTGTAATGTATGCACCACAGTACGGAATGGACTGGAGTATAGAATGGACTGAAGTACGCTGTGTGAGGACAGACCATTAATTCAAGGCTGTTGTGGGTGGGACTGTGCTCTGGAACCACTAGAGTCCATGAGGTAAGACTCAATGCTGCTTTACACGGACTGACTGTCTAAACACAGACTGACTGTCTACACAGATTGACTGTCTCCTGTGGTCAAATCCTAACCCTTTTAGTAGTTAAAGTTTTATTAGTGATGAATCAGACCCTTTCGTCCTTTTTTTCTCTGTTAATCAGCGATGAATCAGACCCTTCAGTACATTTTATTAGTGATGAATCAGACCCTTCATCATAATCATAATAATAATAATAATATGGTATGCATTAAGTTCGGCCAAAGTCAGCATGTAATGGTCATTTCATTTACATTTTCATCAGTCCAAGAACTAGGATCAAGTGTCCAAATAACAACATACTAACATTATATAGTGATTCACTGTATTTATTTACATTTATATTTATATTCTATCCATGTTACATATGATACACACACATCTTAGTGACCACTGGCACATTCACCAAGGAACAAATAACAGACTGTATATTTCAATTGGTGCAATGGCAACTAGTGGTAGGATTTTTAAGGGTTATGAAATAGAATCCTAACCCTGTGAGGCAAGGGTATAGTTACCCGGCCCCCAAATGGGAGGTGGGGTATATTTGGTTCAGTTTTTATGTCTGCACTGTTGTACAAAAACTACTGGACCAATTTCTATAAAAGTTTCAGGAAAGGTGCAACATGGCTCAGAATAAATCCCATTAAATTTTGGTGAATGTGTGTCATAGGTCAAGGACACCAAAAATACGTTTTCACACCAATTAGAGATTAGGGCCAATCAGGTCAAACGCTCGCGGGAAATGCAAGAAACAAACGCTTGTTGTGGTTTCCATGGAAACAGCTGTCATGGATGTGGCATCCCAATTAAAAACCTTTGGGGGGGGTGAGGGGGTTTCTGTGGCCCCTTCCTCTACAGACACTGCTGGCATCTGCTCCTATTCAGGACTCTTAGAAACATGACAAATGTACTAAAATAACTCCAACTGATAAGGATCCAATAGTTGAACCTCAGATCCAGGAGGAACAATGCAGTTTTGGTCCTGGTGTTTGAACACTGAACCAACTCTGCACTCTCCCATCAGGTGCTTGAGGGTTTAGTGGGAGTTTACCCACCTAGTCCACATGTGTTTTGTGGATGTGGAGACAGCGTTTGACTGTCCCCTGTGGTGTTATGGGGGGGGGTGCTTCAGGAGTAAGGGGTTCAGGGCCCTCTGTTTAAAGACAGTTCAGACTCTGTATGACCAAAGTATGAGTCTGGTTCTCATTACTGCAGTAAGTCCGAACGGTTCCAGGTGGATGCTGGACTCTGCAGGGCTGCCGTTTGTCACCAGTTCTGCTCAGAATTTTTATGGACAGAATTTCTAGGTGCAGCCAGGGGCTGGAGGGAGTCCAGTTTGGAAACCATAGGGAACCACAGGATTTCATCTCCGTTTTTTGCAAATGATGATGTCCTATTGGCCTCATCAAACATGGGCCTACAGCTCAACTGGAGCAGTTTGCAGCCCAGTGTGAGAAGCGTAAGGATCAGCACCTACAAATCCAAGTCTATGACACTGGACTAGGAAAAAGGTGGTCTGCCTGCTCTGGGTGGGTGGAGAGTCCTTGCCCCAAGTGGACAAGTCTGGGTCTTGTTCAGGAGTGTGGGAAGGACTGGTGTGAACTGGTGTGTTGCTCACAGTTTGTGCGTGTGTGTGTGTACATGCGTGCATGTGTGTGCGTGTATGTGTGTGTGCATAACCTACCTTTATTGTGACAGGGGTTGCTGTTGAAGGCGGCCTGGCCGTGCGTCTTCAGATGACTTGTAATGTAGGCAGCACTTAACATTTTCCCACAGATGTTACAGGTCACTTTGCCTTCATGTCTGATCATGTGAGAACGCAGACGATCTTTGGTGGCGAAGGCGGACGTACAGGCCTGTCATGGGACAAAACAGACACACAAATAGTAAATCTACTGTTGTATTCAAATGCTCTTGTTTACAATTGACTACACTTGACTGGAAACTAAAACAGCCTGTTGAAGGGCTGATTATAGCTGAGTGTTTTTAGCTGTTTGTTTTTTCATTCAATGCGAGCAAGTCATTAAAACTGCATACAGCTGTGGACAGCATCTCACGTCATGTGCCCAGACGTCTCCATCCTGGCACCAGCTCCCACCCTCTCATCCCTAGCACCCCTCTGCTGAAACCACTGTCAACTTTTCATTTTTTTGCTTTTATTTTGAAAGATCTTACATCATGTGTATGGGCATCTGTGAGAGACAAAAAAATTGGACAGTTGAGTTATTTAATTTATTATTTTTAAAGGAAAACTAGGAGGGATTCTATCGTTTTGATTCTTTTTCACTGGTTTTGGTTTTTCTTCGCTAGTTTTCTCCCCCTGCAGATCCGTAGCACATATTTACTATCAAAACTCACCGCTCACTCTCCGCCTTCAATCATGTGCTTTTATTTTCAATGCAGGCGGCGACAAGATGAAAAAACTAGTGACCTTATACACTACTCGAGGGGATGGGAAACTTTATCCAGACATTGAAGTGTCAGAAGTCCGTTTACACATCACATTGCTCTTTAGCTCTGTGGGTAATGTTAGCAGATCACTGCCAGCGGTAATTAGCCTAATACCACTGGTTCACTTGATTTGAAATTGTTGTTTGATTGTTGAACTGATGTTCCAGGGGTCTGAGTCCATGTGATGTTGTGTTATTTTTATTCTGTGTGAGGAATGTTATGATTACAGCATTTTAATTTCACCATTTGGGGATTAATAAAGTGATCTAAGTCTATCTTGGCCACACAGGAGAAGAGCCAACAAACATCAACAATTCCCACCTGTCACTGCATCCTAGCCGCGTTAGCTATTAGCGCCCTATCCTCCTGAGGTCAACATATACTGCTAGTCGCTATTCAGATTAAACCAGTTAGACACAGGTCATTAAATAAACTCTAACATATGACGAAAACTAGATTCATTTGACAAGATTCTGTCCATGTCTAACTAAGAAATCATAACTTGTATTAAAACTAAGCCTGTGTTAAAAAAATCGATTCACGATTCGATATCGATTCACGGTGAAAAAACACGAGATCGATCCAAAAACCATGTGGGTCGATTTTTTTATTTTTTCTTTGTCTGCACTATTTTCTTGATTGCTTGCGGGACTATTTTCTCTAACGCGCAAGGAGCATGAAGCGGTTTCCGGCAAAACGAAACTTAAGACAAGAATATCATTCAAGATGGAGGAAGCTGAAGACATAAGAACACCGCGGGGAATGACATCAGATGTGTGGAAACCCTTCGGCTTCAAACGGTACAATGACAAAGACGAACTGGACAAAACGAATGCAGTGTCCAAATTGTGCCAACAAGAAATAAAGTATCTCCGCAATACCACCAATCTAAGGAACCTTTTATCCAGGCATCACCCCGAGGCAGCTAGTGCTAAATCTGACATGAAGCCGACTGCACTTGAAAATGCTTTTGATGTAAATTTCCCCTCCCAGTCTAAGCGTGCTTTGAGCCTCACAGAGGGAGTCGGGATCTTTATTTGTAAAGACCTCCACCCCTACAGCATTGTCGAAAATGCTGGTTTTCGGCTACTAGTAAAGAGGTTAGAGCCACGCTACATCTTGCCCAGCTGAAAACACCTAAGCGAGAGAGTCATTCCAGCTATGTATGCTAAGTCAAAAGATGCCGTTGCCAAATCACTGCACTGTGCTGAGAGAGTAGCGTTGACATTTTTTTATGGTCATTGTTTGTTTGTTCTGGTTTTGTTTTACTCCTTCCAAGAGTATGTTATTCAGCCAAGAGTGCCACCTGACTTATCTGACTAAGTTATTAGTCAAGCACAGTTCCTAGTGCCACTACTACCTGTCATGTTAGACAGAGACAGATCAGTTTTTCTGTCCATTTTTTTTCTTTGAGGTTATCAACCCTGTGTATTTTTATTTGGCTAAAAGAGGACCACCAAATGCCAGTTTTTATTTAGACAAATACAATGAAATAAAACCTGGATATGTTTTCCTTTAAAAAATAAATAAGCTTACTGTCAAATGTGAACTCTTGTCCCTGTGTGTCCTTACACATACAGATACAAGCACAAACCCACATGAGGGTGTCAAAAAGGGTGAGTTTTTATTTAATTCAGCAATATTAATGCAATGAATCGATATCGAATCGAATCGTGACCTAAGGAATTGAAATCGAATCGATTCAGGAAATCTGAATCTATTCCCAGCCCTAATTAAAACAACCTCTTTGAAGCGGACAATGGGCCATCCAGTAAAAAAACTACAGGACACAAACAACCAGGATGTACGTTAACATCTGTGCTAGCCCAGAAGCATTCAGACATCGTTCATAAACTAATAAAGCCTGTTACAACCAGTAGCATTATCCAGAGCATAAATCCACTGAAACGCAGATTATAGAGAATTTATCTGAGATGCTCTACCATTGTAAACACCTCTGAAATGAAGACAGGGCTTATGTTTACAGTCATCAGTGCTACCTGGCTGGAAGTGTGTTTGTGTGGTAATCTGTGACGTTTCTCACAACACAAGACCTTAGACCACCAAGACAACATCTATAAGTGTTCGGGACATTAATGTAGATGCATTTTCTATCAGCAACATTGCTTTAGGGTTTGATAAATTGCTTTGTGCTAATTAATATGTTTACATTTTCTTCTCCCACTACACTAGGGGTGCAATGGTACAGGTATTCCAGGGTTTGGTTTGTATCTTAGTTCTTGTGCCACAGTTTTCAGTTTGGTTTCAGTTCATGTTTTGTGCATCAAGAGAACAGGGTTTTTATCCCAAAGTTAAATTTTTATTATGCTTTACAACAAAAACTGGATTTAGTAGGAAGACATTTTATGACTGTATTGAATAAAATAACTCTTTTTCTCCTGACCAGAACTTGTTATTCCTTTACTTGTATAACACACACAAGGGGGGGGTTTAATGTTCTGCATAGGGATGTAAAAGAAAATGTCTGTATAAAAACACTATGGTTATCTACTGTATGTTTTTCCTTATAGTAGTGCATCATCATATTGTGTGTGTGTGTAACACTGATGACAGTTACTGTAACACTAACAAATAATGACAGTTGCATCTCATCTGTTCTCCTGAAAGCGGCATAGTCACATGACTATACCTGCAGCTGTCCAGTGTGAATGTGGTGTCACTTGCTCCACATCCACAGGATAGACCTATCTATTCGAACGTTCGTACTGATATGACCATTTGCAGGAGATAGTCCTGTTTAGTGATGCACCGCTAAGATTTATTTTGTCCCGACCGCTACTGATCACCAAAAAAGTTGATCTGCTGATCATCTGTAGCTTGTTTGGCAGTTTGAAAATGGTTTCTCGTAATTTCTTTTAAATTTTATTTATTTCTTTTAAATTTTTTTATTATAATTCTATGCAATGACATAACTACACAGCATGATTGCGAGATCATTAATCATGCACCACTAGTTATATGTACATACAATAAGCATAAGTGCAGGTGTTGTGGGTGTGTGGAGGGCGGGGCTTACCGTCACTTGGCACTTGAATGGCCTCTCTGAGGAATGGACATGTTTGACATGACAGCTTAGATGATCAGGTCTGGAGGAGAAAAATAACTTTAGTCAATTTCATTTATAGTCAACATAGTCAGATTCACAAAACTCATCAGTATAAACAGTAAACTCACTGTCCTCTAGTCTGAATAGATTCACCACATCTGTCATTATTTGTACTGCACTGCTCCGTTACCCCATAGTATTATAAGTCGAACAGAAATTGACACATGCACGTGATCAAAACGCACGTGTGTGTGCAGCTGAGTCCTACAGGAAACACTATGCAAGTGACCAGACTAGTTGTAGAGTGATGTGACAAACACAAATCATAAGTAGACAGCAGTTCAATAAACATATTCAGAAAAAAAAACTGATGCCAAAAATTGTAATCTGAATTCTAAGCAAAAAAATGAAAAAATTATTCACATTTTTGCCAGAATGGTGCAGCCCTACTTCACAAAATCAATAGATGAATATTTACTGCACCAACATCAATAATACCAATATTTCCTGCACTGACAGCATCAAAAACACTAATATTAACTGTACTGATACCATGAGTAACAATATTTACTGCACTGAAGGTATCAATAACACCAATATTTAATGTACTGACCATGATTTGAAACAGAATGGACGATCCACAACAGACGGATGGTCTACAACAGAGGAGACGGCCTACCACAGACTGGACAGTCTACTACAAAGTGGGTGGTCTACATACCTGGAGAAACCCTTCCCACAGACAGAGCAGATGTAAGGCTTGTGAACTCCCCCGTCGTGCGAGCGGACGTGGTAGGTCATGCGGTCCTTTCTCTTGAAGCGCTGCTGGCAGATGGGACACTCAAAGGGCTTCTCATCAGAGTGGGACAGTTTGTGGCGGTTGAGGTGGTACACATCCCGGAAGGCCTTCCCACACATGTCGCAGCCGTGGTTCTTCTTTACAGGTTTGGGGGGTTTCTTGGGCAGGCTCTGTTGTTGTTGTTGTTGTTGTTGTTGGTGTTGCATGGGTGTCATGACGCTGGTGCCTGTGGACGTGGATGTGGTGGCTGTGGTGAGAATGCCAGCCACCGTAGTGATGTAGGAGGGGTTTCCGCTGTTTTCACGTGGAACAGTGGATATTAGCGGTACCATAGTGGGGGCCGTTTGGGTCTTCTTGGGCCGTGAAACCATTTTAATGCCGGTGTGACAGGACTCATGCCGTCTCAGGTGGTAACTGTCCCGGAAAGCCTTGTTGCAGTATCCACAGATGAAGGGTGTTTTTGATTTGGGCTCCTTCTTGACAACGGCAACTGGAGGCCCTGCCCCTCCTCCTCCTCCTACCCCTGTCCCACTGGCCACATTGTCTTTCAGAAGTTCTGCAGCACTCACTGGAGGTTTCTGGTCTAAGGGAATGGGTAGCACTGGTTTCTGATCAGGTGGTTCTGTTCCAGAGTTTAGGAGAGGGAGGAGGCTGTTCCCAGCAACTTGGTGCTGATGATGGAGAGCCTCATTGGCCTGCTAGAAGAACACAAGACACTAGGGTCAGGCTTATCACAGTCCACATGCAAACACGGGGTAGGGTTTTGACTCCGAACTTTAACATTCAAATATATTTCAGAAATTAAGAGATATTTGAACGTATATTAACCAGCCCTTTGAAACTCTTATGTATACACATTTTTTGTGTTTGCTTGTATAATGACATACACTAACTTTGGAATTTTTAAAGTCAAACTAAAGGACATTAGTGCACAAATATGAGTCATAATTTTTTATGTGCATTATTACTGAACCTCTACTGTAGTATAATAATGTGCTCCTTTAAAAATATACAGTGCAAATATCAGACTCCCATCAGAAATAGCATTATATTCTGAAAAAAAAAGTAACAGCCTAAATAAACTGTGTTCGAGCTGGTCAAAGATGGAAATAAGAAATAGTACTGCACGATTAATTGAATCTAAATGTCATGCTGTGTAATTATATAATAACATAAATGATTGCAATTTGATGCAAATGAATCTACATGTTGTCATGTTGTCTCTTTTTTTTTAATGAAAAACAAAAAAGGTTCAATGTCTGGTTTTCATTTAGAAAACCAGACATTAAAAACATATGGCCTAAATGAAAACAGTCATATCAATCCAAATATTTTCACTGAACAAGACTGTCCACCAAAGCCACACAGCGTCAGGGCTCTAAAGTGGAACCAATTTGGTCACAAATGTGACCTAATTTCTCAAAAGTGTGAAAAAAAAAAATTTGAGGTCGCACCAGTGCGACCAGCCCTAGGAGATAGAAATGTCTGCAGCTCTAGAAGTCTCTGAGATGAGACTCATTGTTTTCGTGCCAGTTCATGCAGGTGGGTGTGTTTTGGGTTGTACATAGTCATGCAAGAGAGCTGAGAATCGTGCACATTTCCGTGTACGTTCCAATAACATTCTAATTAGTTATCAACACATACACTTGCATGAGCTATATGCTAACAGCTATATGCAGCGCAGACACGTGCATCACACACTCATACTGAATGACGTCAGTGCATCTGACGAGCACACGATTGCAATGGATGACAATTGAGATGTTCAGTTTGGAGCCTTAAGGACCTTTAGCTTAGAATTTTTTTAAAAATATAACTTGAGATGTTTTAAGTGTAAACTTCAGCTCAGTGAAGCACTTCAAACAATAGCACTTTTCTGTCAGTTCTAATCTTTCTTGTAGGGCTGTGCTCCAAATAAACGACTTATGTTATCAAAACTGTTGATTAATCATTTACAAATCAATATGGACAACCATGTAAAAAAAGAAAAAAACTGAACATGAAAAACTGCAGTGTTAAATACAATGCGATTGAAAAATTTGGGTGCACCTAACTTTTGTGCTGGTGCACCTAAGAAAAAAAAGTTAGGTGCACCAGTGCAAAAAGCTAGTCTAGAGCTCTGTTGCGTGGAGCAGGTTATAGTCACATCCACACTGTGTGGAGCAGGTTATAGTCACATCCACACTGTGTGGAGCAGGTTATAGTCACATCCACACTGTGTGGAGCAGGTTAGAGTCACATACACACTGTACAGGTATAGTCAGTAACGCCTCAGTTTCCACCAGAGCAGAGTGAACTACAAATCTAAAGTCTCTACGTCCAGCAGCTAATCTAAGCAGCGCGATCACGAATGTCAGCGCTGGTGATCGCTGTGAGTGAACGTTCACAGTTGAATCAGATCCACGTATGACTGTGATCAGGTTGATTAGCTGTGCAGATGGAACTAACTTTTAGGAAGGAACAATAATGACTTCGTTCAATTTGGAGGAATACCTTTATTTTTAAACTTTTTACATTTTTAAGTTATTTGGGGAGAAAATACAGATCTGTAAACTTCAGGTTTTGTATTTTGTGTCATCTTTGTATGTTAAAAAGATTTTAACACGTGTTAAAAAAGTGTTAAAATAGGGTTTAATAAAAAACAATTTTAATACTGTGTTGTCCCTGATATTCAATAAGTAGACTCATGTAATCACAAAATAGTACAATAACTACAATTGTACATTTTCTTCAAATCGTGCAGCACTAATAAAAAAAAAAAAATAGAACAAGTGTGTATTCAGTGTCTTAAAAACTGTTCCGCACCCAAAAAAAAGCAAAAGAAATCTGTGGACAATAGATAATTAAAAATGTACCATTGTGAAAAAAAAAGCACAGAAAATGTAACCCAACAATAGGGAAAAAGAAAAAAAGAAGGTTTGAGTCTGCAGCTGCTGGAAGGCTTTGTCCGATTGGTCACAGCAGATCCCCAGTGGGACGGGACAAACAGAGGACAGAGCGTAAATAATTCTAGACCAGCTGAGGGCGGGGCTTGAATAATACCGGCTCAGATTCAGACCAGGATCAGATTCACATTGTAAAACAAGATAAACCTTTATTCTTCTCACAATGGAGAAATTTACAGTTACAGCAGAGTGATGGATGGTTTGGTTTCATTTGTTTTACAGATATAGTCCAGGTTCAACCTTTAAGAAAAATGTACTCAACTGCATTTAAATTATTAAAGTACTTATATTCTACTTATATTTGGATGCCTTATAAATGAATAGACATTATTAGTTAATTTAATCGCCAAAGAGCAGGGTTAAAGACTTGACCCAGGGCTTTTCAGGGTCAGCCAAGCATCCCACTTTGGTCAGCTGAGCAGGGGGATGTCGTCTTCGGGAGTCAGGAACCCAAGCCCTAACCCTAAAGACACCCCCCGCCCCCTTCCAGCCCCCCCATGCTCTTTCATGTATGGCACAAATCCAAGCACCACGGAGGAGTTGGGGACATTCAGCTGGGAGCAAGTGAGAGTTAGGGCTAGGGTTAAGTTGAGTGTGAACGTTAGGCTTAAGATTAGGGTGAGGGTTAGGGTCCCGCTACAGTGCACACAACCGTGGTGTGTGTATATATTAGAGCTGCACGATATATCGTTAAAAAACCGTGATCTCGGTTCACACCTAACCATGATTCGCTTTTTGATGAGAGCCGCATAACACTTCAGTTTGCTTCACTCCTGCTTCCATAAAGTCCACTGCTGTTGCTTCTCCACTCAACCAATCATAAATGCACCTGCACATCATGTGATTGTGCGTAGCAGCAGGCTTTCTCCCTAAACCAATCATTAATGGACCTACATGTCACGTGATTCAGCGGCAGGCAAGACAGAAAGACGTACAGAAAAAGAATGAGCGAGGAGATAGGTGAAGTCTGCATGAGGAAAATGAATGAAAACCCGGTGGAGGTCTGTGCTGTCAGAGTGCTTTTTCTAGTTAAGTTAAGTGGGTCTGAAAAAAACAGAATGCTGTTATTGTGCTTCGCATTTATTCCGAGTGTTGTCACTGCTGTCGTGCTGACGCTCGTCTTGAAGTTGGAATTGGAATGCTAGACACTTTAGTTAAAAACTGAAACGCCCTTCCTTAATAAATATACAGTAGCCATACACCGTTAGAAGGCTGAGAATGTCCCAAATCATTTAAGACCAGTCCCGAATCAAATTGGTGCTCACAAACAGAAACATAACAGCTGTTAGCTCAGTTAGCTTCTCAGCTAACTTGAGGCTAACATGTCAACATTACTTGTGTTCTGCTCCAGGTGCAGCAAAGCAGGACAATACGACCAACCTGTTTAGTCACCTCAAACGACAGTATGACGAAACAGTATGAAACAAAACCCCTGAAAATGCATGTCCAAAAAACCAGACATCCATAACGGACACTATGACACCCTATCCACCCAGCACCAGCAGGCAAAAGGAAAAAACTGTAGCAATCGCTTATCACATCGCGAAAGACATTGCCCAATTTATTACGCAGTAATGTCGGATTTTTAAAAAAAAGAAGAGAAAAACATTAGATAAATGATACTTGATGGCATTTTGAAGTATATAGCCAAACAGCAATAATTATCAACTAAGCTTACTGATAATAATAATAATCTATTTATCAATATATAATGATATCACACTTAATAAACTGCTAAATTAATAGTTCAACAATAGTTAAATGATAGGTCAATAGTTAAATATTTTGTAATTTCTAATTTTGGATTTGAGTTGAATAAAAATGTACTTAATTTTTAAAAAAAATCGTGCAAAGAATCATGATATCAAATTTTTTTATCAGGAAAATCATGATACACATTTTTTCCACAATTGTGCAGCCCCAGTGTGTATAAATATATATATATATATATATATATATATATATAAAATTTATTTTGCGGTTTAATCCTGCCACACTGTAGCAGCACTCAGACAACAATCAGGACCGGAATGTAAACTTCTGTGAACAAGCAGGAGCCAAAATGACCCTAACCCTGGTCTAAACACCAACCCTGATGTTAACCCTAACCCATCACTGTGTTCTGATGGGTTAGGTTCTGACATCATGACATCAAGGTTCTGGTCCTTTTTTAATATCAATCATACTGAAATGGAGTGAAGAAGATGAGAAACAGACTGCAGAAATAAATATATCTGGAAAAGCACTTAGACCGCAAACCTCCACCAAGGCAGACCACCCCCCCTTTGAATGCCAAAAAGGTATTCAATTTGAGTCCGTTTGTCTGTTTTCCTGTCTGTCGGCAGGATTACACAAAAGGTTCTGAATGGATTTTGATAACATTTTCAGGATGTATTGGGAGTGGATCTCTTTGAAATTTTACATTAAATGGAGAATACATTTCCAGAATCCAGGATCTCATCCAGATCACCACCAAAATTTAATCATTTGTTCCTTGTGACACTCCCAACACATCCTAATATTTTTTTAAATCAAAATCTGTTGAGAACTTTTTGCATAATCCTGTTGACAGACAAACAAACAAACAAACTCGAATTTAATACCTCTTTGGTGCAGGTAACTAGAGGCTGTTTCAGGTGGATTGGACATGTCATGGACTGAAGGAAACAATTGATATTTTCCATTTTACAGACCGAACATGGATCCAGATAATTGAGAAAGTATGTAATTAATGAAAGATGAGCCCACTTTAATGTCGCTGAGAGGCACTGTATGAACTCACTCAACAAATCTGCAAAATATATGAAGCTTTGATGCTCAGACGGAACTAGAAAAGCACTGAGAGACTACAGATACCGCCAAGGCAGATCAGACATTGTCTACTTACTAACAAGTGCTTTATTTTTTAATAAAACGTACACTTAATGCTACTCAGTGACATCTGTGGCTGGATATAAAGCTCATTCAAAATAAAACAAACCGACTGTGGATCAACCACGGATCTGCAGTTTCATCCATGAATCTTCTTTTATTTTTGCACTTCCTGTTCTGATACCCGCCCACACTTTGTTTACCTTTACCTGTGCCTGTACCCCTGTATTTTATTCTTTACACATCTCCACATATTTTTGTGGTTTACCCCTTTGGATACCTGACCTGGTCCAGGATTGTGTGGTGTTCTATCCAGTGTTTTTGTGAATAGTGGTGCTGTAGGTTATACACTGGTAGGAGACTATTATGGTCTGGTTGATGTCTGTTTACACACAGATCAGTGGTCCTGTGAATAGGTTCTATGGGAAACTTTCTTTGGTGGATTATACCGTAATTTCCGGACTATAGAGCGCACCTGATTATTAGCCGCACCCACCTCATTCTAAGAGGAAAACCGATTTTGTACATACACAAGCCGCACATGTATATAAGCCGCATGTGCCCACATTAAAACATGTAACACAAACACAAAATTAACCCAAACCCGACTTCAAGTCCCGCGAATGAAACTGAATGTCCTTCATTAACCCTTGTGCGGTCCTTCGTAAAAGACACACTGGCTGTGTACTACAATCGGGTCTTAAAAACCCAGATTCCAAAGTTCAGTTCCATAGACTCATCACCCCACCCCCCCAAGGATATATTACTGTTTTCAGTAGTAAGCAATGGCATCCTACAGTACGTATAAAAAGGTACATTTGTGAACCACCGGCTCTCTTTGACCCGAAGGACCACACAAGGGTTAAAGTCCACAGTCCAAAAATCACAGTCGGCAAAATGAACGGAAAATGATACTTAAGGTTTGATGCAGACCTGCAGAGTCCGGGTCCCGTTGAAAGTAATCCAAGGAAAAAAAAGTGTATATTTCCAAAGGTAAGGGAGGGAAAAATGTCCGCCTGCATCCACAAACAGGTGGCTGGTCGCCGCATCCACAAACAGGTGGCTGGTCGCCGCCTCGCCTCATCTATCGCAGAGTCAGCGATAACTTTCTCTTTCGCAGAGAGTTCAGGTCAAACTCCTCCGTGCCAACGTGCAAAAACAATCCACAGGGTCTGGTCGAGCCTCTGTCTTCTCTCACACACCGCCGCGGGTTTTTCTTTAAGCAACTTTTTACCCCTTGTACACCTGTCCGTCACCTTTACCGCTCCCACTTAAACCCGTCACCCTGCATTTGTTCCGCCCCTCCTTTTTCATTCAGTCTTCCTCGACGCATATATTCCACCGGTCTAAATCTTACCTTTTCTACTCGAGCGCCTCTGGCGGCCGTTAGGAAAATTACATAAATTGGCCGCGTCACTGAAAAAGCCGCAAGGTTGAAAGATTAGGAAAAAAGTAGCGGCTTGTAATCCAGAATTTACGGTACTCACTATTTTAATCTGTCAAAATGATGGATGGCCTTCAGAATTTTCTTAGAAAAAAAAAATTCTGTCAATGATGGAATATTTTCCATTAACACGATCTCTGGGTACAATTTGTCATGTACCCTGTGAATAAATATGTTTAGTAGACATGGATGGTTGAGGCAGTGCTGGTGTGGAAAACGACATGGGTTATACAAACTCAACCGTAACAACAGAGCGCATCACAACTTCTGCCGATGTTGGCTGTTAATTGAATTGAATTAATATTACAATGTTGTTGTTCACACACACACACAACAACCCTAACTGTTAATTCCAAACACCAGGAAACACAAATTACACTAGACAAGACTAGTAATATTTCTCAAAAAACTACAGGGGCCATCAAAACCACGGTTGAAGATGAGTAGGGGTGTCTCGATCCGATATTAATATCAGAAATTGGTCCAATATCAGCCAAAAAAACAGCTATCTAATTTTATCAGACTGCATCTAAAAGCTGTGATACAAGTACCCTAATAAGCAGGCCATTTTCCACTCTTGCACAAGGACTATACAGATTAACTAACCACTACTATACAAGTGAACTAACCAGGACTACTATAGGTAAACTGACCAGTCGAGCTGGGTATCAATTCAAATTTCAAGAATCGATCCGATTCTGAAGATTAAGAATCAATTCTTTTCGATTCTATCTGATCCAATTCAGGTTAGTGTTGTTTTAAAAAATGACAGAGTACAGCCACATGTCTTTACAGACAAATTCTGCAACCACCATGGTTATGTTATAAGATTGTTCTAAATTGACTGGCAGTGTTAAAGTTTCTTTCAGCTTCATTGCTGTCCTGTTTGTCCTGTGGACGGCTTGGTGCCCAGGTGATGTTGTTGCAAGTACTTGTTCAAATTACTCGTATTTCCAAAATACTTTACTTTGATTTGACACAACTGGCACCAGCATCAGTTTTCTCAAACACATCTGTGTCTTTTTGTTTTCAGAACCTGAAATATTTCCAGACTGGAGCCTTGAGAGACGGTGATGTTTTCAGGAAGTTTTCGTTAACTCTGTCACTACTCTGTGACGCAGATGTTTGTTTGAGGTCACACACCAAGTGCACCTGGGTGAATTCTATGACGTGCCAGGGGTCACTGGGGGAAATATTCACTGGTGGAAAAGATTTACTTAAAAAACATGAATAATAAAAAACATTCGATCTTTGGATGTACGAATCGATCCCAAGTAATTAATATGCAAATCGATCTAGAACCAGAAAATTTATTTCTTGGACATTGGTCTACTGACAAGTAGTACTACAGGTAAACTAACAGGTACTACTACAGGTAAACTAACAGGTACTACTAGAGGTGAACTAATGGAGTCATGTGACACAAGTATTGGTCTTGCACAGTTCACAACATAAACTTATTCGTACCCATGTAAATTAGACCTCCACCCAGAACCCTGATCAAGCACATTGTCTATTTGGTAAATCACTTTATTTTTGTCTCAAAGACGTGACACAAATGCTGCTTAATGACATCTGTGACCACATGTAAAGTTCACTTCAAAATAAAACAAACCGGCTGTGATCAACCACAGTTACATCCATGAATCTTCTTTATTTTCCTCCACTTCCTTTCCCGCTACCTACCTGTACTTTGTTTAACTTTACCTGTGGCTGTACCTCAATATTTTAAACTCAATCATGTTTAAATGACTTTTTTTCCTGCATGTTTTTGTGGGATTTGTGGGCGCAGTCAGTGAAACTGGAGCTGTGAACTTGGACCTTTGAGCAATTGGGACAGTGTACAATATTATGTTGTTTTTGTGGTTCCCACCATATACTGACATAAAAAAATAACTGAAGTCAACCTCAAAAGTACAGGTTGCATAGCACTTTAAAAGTATAGTTTGTTTTTATTGAATTTATTTTGGTTACGTTTCATGGTATTCCAATTTATTTTTCATGAATTGTATTCAATTGTAGAATACTATTGATATTATGTTGAAGATTAGAAATGTATGTCACCAATTTGTTAATAATAAATGGGTCGGTTTTCTGAGACTTACTGTTCCTGACAATTGTTCTCTGAGTAACATCACTTGATCAAACCTTTTCTAGCATTCCACACTATAACATAAGTAATAATAGTGTACTTGATTAATGACAATATCGTATCATATCAGTCAATACTCAATGCTGCAATATTGATATCTTAACGGAAGTGAATAAGTTAGAACCCTAAGAACAACCGCAGAAGACTTCATGGTAGTTTTCATCTAAACAGTCTTAAACACCTCCCATGAACAGATGTGTGAATCTCACAGCCAATGCACACAGTAAGTAAAAGTAGAGCTGCGCAATCTATTGTTTGAGCATCGACATTACAATGTACATGTTCGCAATAGTCACATTGCAGGTCCTGCAATTATTTTTATTTATTTGTATATATTTTTATGCATGTTTATTCATTTATTTGTTTTTTGTATTCATCCTTTTTTTATATTTTATTTTTAATTAACTAATTGATTATTTATTTTAATTAAGAATTTGTATTTAATTATTTCAGCTACAAGAAGGATGACACTGAAGCATATGTACTGTGTCGACCACTAATCGGTTTCCCATGTGCGTCGGCACCACACAACTGTTATATACTAGAGTATTTTTTCATATCGTAATATATATCACAGGGTTAAAAAAAAATTTATAAAAAAATCGCAATGCCAGTTTTTTCTAATATCGTGCAGCCCTAAGTAATATTATAATCAAAACCATGACAACAGAACATCTTCAATGTCTCCCATGGACATGTGTGTTCAGCTCACAGTCGACACACGGTGAGTAAAAGTATGACAAATACCATGGCAACAGAACGGACGGTTTGTGCCAAGTGATGTGGATGCCTTCAGGTGTTCAATCTGGGCCCTTCAGTTGTTTGTGTGCGAAGAAAGAACACGTAGATGGAAAAACAATACTTGACTCTAAAATGGCACTGGAACCCAAGAATATCCATCCAATTCTTAATTTAGTAGAAGTTACTGAGTCCAGACTGGGTGGGTGAGTACATAACAGTGGTGGCGAATCTGTGGAAACGCCATGATTGGATTGCAGAACTAAGGGCACTAACTCCGCCCACCTCTGATACCCTCAGACTAATGTACAATGACACAGAGGGGCAACAGCCCAAAAAATGTACCACGATAAGAAAAAAAAATAAAGCTTGTGATATGTTCAAAAGTATCTGAAAAATAAAATTTTAAACTAACATTGAAAAAGAAAGTCCCCTAAAAAAAGCCACCTATAATAATAACAAAAATTTACTTCAATAAAAATTGTATCCAATAAAAGAGTCTCAAAATAAAAAAGAGTAACATCAAAAATGTAAATCAATGTTAGGTTTACAAAATTGTTGCCTGAAAATGAATATCCAAATAAGAAAGTCACTTCCACACACACACACACACACACATATATATATATATATATATATAAAATCTAAAACTTGTAGTGCTGTCAAATTACTAAAATTTTTAATTAGATTGGTCACAGAGCTGCTGTGGATTCACTTCAATTAATGGAAGTGCATCCATCTGCACTGAATAGGTTTATCAAAGCCCTTCAACAGTTCAACTGGACCAACTGTTCCATCTTGGTTTACTTTGTCCTCCTGTTTCCATCTTTATGGGGATGGTTCTGCTGCCTGGCACTACTGGACCAACATGTGCTAAAGCTAATACTAACTACCTGACAAACTGAGCTACATATGCTGGAACAGATGTTCACAGTGTTAGGGTTATGGTTAGCTAAAACCTCTCCATGTTTGTGTGATTACTATCCTGAGAGAACCACGTATCTCTAGTGTTGTCATGATATCGAAATATGAGTATGACAGTCACTATCATGGGCATAAAACACAGCTTTAAACCAGGGGTGGGCAACTTCAGTCCTCGAGGGCCTGAATCCTGCATGTTTTCGATATTTCTGTCTCCCAGTACACCTGATTCAATTAATGATCAGCTCATCATCCAGCTCTACAGAAGCCTGATAATGATGCAATGGCTTCCAGGTGTGGTGGAAGAGGGAAACATCTAAAACTTGCAGGATACAGGCCATCAAAGCCTAGAGTTCTTCATCCATGCTTGAAACCATTACTGAACTGCAGCTCTGGACCCAGAGGTCATCACATATGGATCCAGACCTACAGCCAATGGTGGAGCAGTTCCATTAGAACCGGTTCAGCTGAAGGTAGCATCAGCTGATCCAGTGACATCCCTAATCAGTTGTGATGTGTGGACATTGTACCTCCTGGTTTTCAGACGGGTATAGGTTAAATATGTGACTGACACTTGTCAATTACTAATCAAAATCCAAACAGAAATGTTGGGCTCTTTCACAGACTTACTTTAATTGTAATAATGACAAGTATGGAAAAATTGTGATGGGTAAATTTGTCTTTTCATTACCTCTAAAAAAGTAATGTTTCTGCTTCATGGGAGACACAAACTTTAAAATCTAAAGGTAAATGTCATCCATCATCCTACTGAGACTAAAATCAACACACATGGAGATATAGTTTTCACCAGAGATAAAGGGGATGGGTTCAGCTGTTCAACCAATGTTCATCCAAATGACTTTAGAAAATGGTAAATTACATACTCATAGATTATCAATCTGATGAATTTGCGTGTGTGTATCTGCACAATTCTGAGAAATGCAGTTGTGTTTAACTGTCCAAATTGGTTCAACGGTCTGTGTTAATATGCACTAGTTTCATAATATTTCCGAAAAGGTTACACCATCACACTCTGGTTCTCCAGACATATGGCAAACATAAGGAACATATACGTTTGTTACAGACATCAGGCACATATGTCATTGGTGCTTTTATTAGAACCAAATTTCACCCATACAATAAATATGAAACTTGTGTGATAACGGCATTAGTATGTTTGTTACCACATTTCAATACCTATAGACAAAAGCGCATTAGTGTCCAACACATTAGTGTTAAACATGTTTTATTAACAGTATGTTACCAGACAACGTTCAAGTATTGTAATAAGCATTTTATGCTGTAAAATTGGTTTGTGTGGATTCAAAAGCTAATGAGCAGAATAATAAAGATTTATGATGCCATTCACATTTGTACAAGAGTGTTCTTATGATTAAATTGAAAATTGGTATCAAAGTAATGGTGGCATTCCAATGTCAGCCTGTGCCTTTATGCACTCACAAAAGCCTGCAATTTAACAGGCTATATGACAAAGGGCCTAACCCTAACCCTATGACAAAGGGCCTAACCCTAACCCTATGACAAAGGGCCTAACGCTATTTAACAGGCGACATGATAAAGGGCCTAACTCTAACCCTATTTAACAGGCTATATGATAAAGGACAGCTAGGTTAGTACTCTGTGGAACCTGCTAAATGAAGCTCCATGGACAAATAACACAATGTATGGTCTGAAATGAATATGCATTTCAAAATGACAGGGAATCTTTGATGGACTCTCACTATCAATAATTTATAGTGTGTTCTCTCAAAATCACATCATGACTTGTTCACCAAATCCTACAGAGAAAAGTTTAAGACACACTAGAACAGGTTTAAGTAGCATCTTTTTCCAAAGGTCCCAAAAAGGGAGCATGAATGGCACCGTTTAGGCCCTAAATTGTTGGGGTTACACAAGTGATTTAGACAGTTCACACCGCTGTGATCTGATGCAGTACTTTTCTGCTTTTACGGGATGTTTGGAGCCTCAGCTGTGGTTTACTGGCTCCCGTCCGCGTGAAACTCCTTCGTGTACACTTAGCTTAGCTTAGCTTTCTCTGTTGGACTAATGAAAACACACCGACTCACTTCATGAACCCAATCAGACTTTAAAAATAAAGTGTTTAGGATTTAATATTGCTTGTTGTGTGGCACTGACTGCTAAGGTGCAGGCGACCCGGTTAGTTAGCTATTAGCCAGTTCTTATAGCCTACACTCATGTAACACATATAGCGTTAGCCCCACAAACAAGCTAATTTGCTAACGCGCGCATATACTGCAGTAGCTGCTGCAATTAGCTGCGGTGTCCAAACACAAACCTCTCACTCCATTTCCGCGGGGATTTCACAGTATTTCAGACAAAAGCAACAAGGGTGTGTTGTAAAGCAACCGCGGACGATTAAAACCCAGAGGAAGTTTTCAAGCTAACAGTTTTATTATAGCCAGCTAACTTGGCGGAGCTAGCTGGTAGGCTAATGCTAACACTATTGTTTTGCTTGGCTAACTACTTCATTTTAGAAAGTGAAATTAAATATTTACCCAGCCGCACAAATCCTTCAACAGATGTACAGTGTGTGTGTTTGCACTGTGCACTTACTTGGAATAAAAACGTACTCCAGCTCGGCTCCATTGCAAGACTTAAAAGCTCAAATCTGCAGGAAACCTACAAGGAACCTACAACAATGCAGCTAAACATGGCAGCTCCAACTTCCTGTGACCCCGGGGGCTGAACCAAGTCCAATCCACTCTGGGACAAGATTTAAAACACCTTCTGTAGACAGAAAATACTGGGTAAAAAATACACCCACAAAATACTGCGAAAAATGCGTCCAGAAAATACTGGGAAAAATACATCCATGAAGTACTGGGAAACATACACCCAAAAAATACATGTAGGCTGATTATAAATGTCTATAGGTTGACTATAAATGTCTATAGGTTGAATATAAATGTATATAAGCTGAATATAAATACCTATAGGCTGAATATAAAGTATATAAGCTGAGTATAAATGTCTATAGGCTGAATATGTATATAAGATGAATATAAATGTATATAGTCTGACTATAAATGTGTATAAACTGATTATAAACGTCTATAGGTTGAATGTCTATAGGCTGAGTATAAATACCTATAGGTTTAATATAAATGTATATAGGCTGAATATAAATGTGTATAAGCTGAATATAAATGTCTACAGGTTGACTATAACTACACTGTAGATTTTGCAGTGTTAATTTGGAGACAATGGGACCAAATACACTCTAGAAGAAGTTAAATAAACTCTCTAAGTGTTGATTTAACACTGCAAAATTTACTGTGTATCTATAGGTTGACCATAAATATATACAGGCTGAATATAAATGGCTATAGGATGACTATAGATGTCTATAAACTGAGTATGAATGCCTATAAGCTCAATATAAATATATATAGGCTGACTATAAATGTCTATAAGGTTATATAAATGGCTATAGAATACATGTAAAAGTCTATGGGCTGAATATAAAGTGTATAAGCTGAGTATAAATGTCTATAGGCTGACTATAAATGTCTACAGGTTGAATATAAATGTCTATAAGCTGAATATAAATACCTATAGACTGAATATAAAGTATATAAGCTGAGTATAAATGTATATAGGATGAATGTCTGTAGGCTGAATATGTACATAGGTTGAATATGTCTATAAGATGAATATAAATGTATATAGGCTGACTATAAAGGTCTATAGATTGAATATAAATGTCTATAAGATTAATATAAATGTCTATAAGCTGAATATAAATACCTATATGTTGAATATAAATGTGTATAAACCGTTTATAAATGTCTATAGGTTGAATATGTATATAGGCTGAATATAAATGTGTATAAGCTAATTATAAATGTCTATAGGTTGAATGTCTATAGGCTGAATGTGTCTATAAGCTGACTATAAATGTCTATAGGCTGAATATAAATGTCTATAGGCTGAATAAATATCCATAGGCTGAATATAAATGTCACGTCTCCTCTGTACTTGCTTCTACCTATACTGTACCTGGCTCTTTTTTCCAGTAATAGTTTTTATTACAATAAATGTACACATTTTGCCTAAAGGATACATTACTCCATGGAAATCAATAGGAGATATGCATACTCAGAATATCCCAGAGAAGGGCGTTTCCATCTGTATGGCTTGAGTTGCCTTGGAAAAGGAGTTTATTGTGGTCAGAAGTGGATGATATTGTGAATATCAGTGTAATTAGGCACTAAACTTGCAGCTCTACTTAAAAAAAGGATGAAAAATAGGAAATAAGGCTAAAATAGTATGATTTCACTGGTGTGTCAAGGTCTCTTTAGTTCATGACGTTAAGAAGTAATCATATTAGGTTCAAAGTGATTAAAAAAACATCTTTCATATGAAATGCTCAAAAATAAAATGTTCACGTTATTGGGCTTGAATTGTCTTGGAAAAGTAGTTTATTTTTGCCAGAAGTGGATAGTGAATATCAGTGTAATCTGGTATTAGACAGTGAAGCTGTAGGTCTATTTAATAAGGTATGAAAAATATCAAAGAATACTGTTGTTTCAAGCTCTTTTCAGTTCATGAAGTTTTACATAGTAAATACACATATTAGGTTCAAACTGATCAAAAGAATCACTTTTTACGTGAAACGCTCAGAATTTTTTTTCCAGCTGTTTGGGTTGAATTAATCTGATTTACGTCATCTGGCTGCATAACGCTATGCTCACACAACCATCTTAGCAGCACAGGGATCAAATCTACTTCAAAACGAAGGAGCCAATCAGTGTTGCAGGGTGGGACGATGCGGCATATTTGCATATTTGTATTTGTATATTTTCAAAACAAGCAAAAGCACAAAACCTAGCTGGATGCTACTCTCCATGGTAAACACGCACAGAGTGAGAGGGTGGGGGGAGTGTTCCTTCACGCATTCTGAGCCAATCAGAGATGCCTCATTTCTGCGTCATGGACATGTATGTGGAAGTACCGGTAAACTGTTGTTCAAGCAATTTTTCTACCCTCCAAAAATAGCTTGAAACAAAGCAATCCACACGTTTTTTGAATAGAACCAACACACAATGTATTCAATAACAATGGAGAACATAGCAATATTAATGAAATAACCATGGAATGACTCCTTTAAAAGTCTCTACCCCAGGGGTCAACAACCCTGGTCCTACAGCGCCAGTATCCTGCATATTTTCATCTTCCACCTGATGGTTGTTATCAGGTTCTGTGGAGCTGAATGATAGGTTTAGTATTTGAATCAGTGATGGAAGAGAGAAACATCTGAAACATGCAGCATAGTCAGGGCCGGCCCAAGCTTTACTGGGGCCCTAAGCGATATTTCATTTGGGCCCCCCCCCAATACCAGTCTCCTCAGCATACGATGCTTTCATCGTATAGGCTACACACTATGTGTACAAAAGATATCCAGTAACATTACCATCATTTATAAAGTGCTTAAAATATGCCATTGTCATCCTGACTCTTTAAACCTTACTTATGAAGCAAACTTGCATCATATGAATGTGTACATTGAATTATTTTCACTATTTGTAAAATCAGCAAACAACACACTGAATTTCAAAGTCGAACAGTTTAATTTTGCTTCTTTTTAAAATGCAAAAGAGATGTGCAAAATGTCTCACAACAAATGTAAACCAAATGACAAAATAGAAAATACAAATACTAAATAAGACGAATAATAAATACAAATAATAACAAATAAGATTACTAATAACAATAATAACACATTTGTGTGTGTGTTTGGCTAAAATGCTCTCAAGTGACCAAATTGTACTATTTTATTACTAATTTTTAAATTATTTGTTGTACAAACCTTAAATTTTAAACAGTAAATGTTCAGAGAAGGACGGACAGATTCATAATTTACAGTGACATCTTGTGGGTCTAAATTTACTTTAAAGTTTTATTTTCAATCTAGGCAGAATTTTTTCCCCCTTTTTCTGCTTTGTATTTGTTATTTGGTAACAAATATGTAATTTGCTATGATATGAGTTGATTTACAAACTTTGAGGTGATATCTACGTATGTTTTAATTTGGGCATGTATTTAAGGCGGAATTTGCCTATAAACCCCCACGGGGTGGAAGCGGTTCTGAATGAATATAATGAATATAATGATATTTTAAAGTAAACTGAAGAAAAGAGAATAGCAGCCCTGTAAACTGATCTGGAACAGCATCTGATGTTGTTGGTGACTGCTCCTCTGTCTGGTCATGTGCTGGTGCTGGTACCTGCTGAACTGCCTGATGTGCTGGTGTTGGTACCTGCTGAACTGCCTGATGTGCTGGTGCTGGTACCTGCTGAACTGCCTGATGTACTGGTGCTGGTACCTACTGAACTGCCTGAGGTGCTGCTGACTGTTCCTCTCTCACAGGTACTGGTACCTGCTCATGTTCAGTTGCTCATGATCCTAGTGAAGATGAACCTGTTGGAGGGAATACATATACCTTAATTAAGCTCATACTATACATTTGTTGCATTGTTTTATTTGAAATTACAACCAACCAAACTACATCATTACTCACCTGCTGCATCATCATCATCAACTGAGGAGTTGATTTGAGGAGAAGGAGATTTTGCTGCAAGAAACTTCATCAATGCCCCTGTAAAATATTACAGAAGTATGTCAGAGACCAAAGTAATTACTTAACTTTACTATAATTCACACAAAGAAGGAATTGCCAATTTTCCCTGAAAGTCACATTGTATAAGTAACAAGTAATTAATAAAACAATAATTTTAAGGAGATAGTACTAATACTAGTACAATATAGTAACTAATATAGTACAATATTGATTTTAAATAGTGAAAAACACCATAGTAATTTAATTAAGTTTAGGTCTGGTTAATACTCCTTCAAATGTCTTCCTGTCTAACCCTAGGTAGTTGGTGCACTTTCCATAGATTGCTAAATAACTATCTAGCTACCTCGGCAAAGGCTTGCCGATTGATGACAAAATACTGTCATGTTGAACATGCAAAAATGCCAACCTACCTTTAAACCCTCTTCCAGCTTCTTCTTTTTTCTGTGCCAGATGGATAATTTCTTTTTTGAGACATGACAGTCAGAGAATCGACAATGCCCGATGGGCCAACCCGCCTGGCTCTGGATTGGTTGCGCATGTGCACTGGGCAGTACTCAATATACATTTACACTGCTCACCTTAAGTGGCCGTATTAACGTTCCATGACCACCAGGTGGCAGTGCAGCACTGCCGATCACTTCCAGTGCTTCAGCACGAGCTGTGTTGAGCGCCTCTTGGGGCCCCCCAGAGTGTGCGGGCCCTAAGCGGTCGCATATCCTGCAAAGCGGTCGGGCCGGCCGTGATTGAATCCTGTATTTCATTAAACAGACTGTATTTTATGTGTGACCTCTCCAAGTCGTGCATTTGGGTCCAGACGTTAGTTCTAATAGTGTCACAGATTTTCACACGTCAGACTGAGGGTTTTCAAGTATGAGCATATTAATTTATGTTACTTTTAAATGTGACCCTGTACCCCATCTATCTATCTATCTATCTATCTATCTATCTATCTATCTATCTATCTATCTAACCTGACCATAGGCTTTCTCATGCAGGAATGTTTTCAGCCTAATTTTAAATGTAGAGACTGTTCTTCTTTAATATTAAAGGGAAGCTGATTCCATAAGACAGGGGCCTGATAACTAAAGGCTCTAGCTCCTACTGTACTTTGAGAAACCCTAGGAACTTTTAATAAACCTGCATTCTGAGAACGAAGGGTTCTATTGGGCTGGTACGGAACCAGATCATCTTTAAGATAAGAGGGGCCCATACCATTAATGGTTTTATATGTAAGGAGGAGGATTTTAAATTTAATTCTAAACTCAACTGGTAGCCAGTGAAGGGTTTGGAGGACAGGGGTGATGTGTTCTCTTCTATTTGATCCTGTTAATAATCTGGCTGCTGCATTTTGAACCAGTTGCAAGCTTTTTAGGGAATATTTAGGACATGCTACAAGTAAGGAGTTACAATAATCTAATCGTGATGTAACAAATGCATGAATTCATTTTTCTGCAGTCATTTTAGACAGAATATTCCTAATTTTGGCTAATGTTGCACAGGTGACAGAAGGCTGTTCTGCATGTTTGGTTAATGTGCATTTTGAATGAAAGATCTGGATCAAATAAAACTCCTAAATTTTTAACTGTGGCACTGGGTGTTACACTTAAGTTGTCCAGAGTAACTATCTGGTCAGTTAGGGAGTCTCTCGCATTTTTAGGACCAATTATAACGACTTCAGTTTTTTCAGGGTTCAATAGAAGATAATTGGCACTCATCCAAGTTTTTATGTCTTGGACACATGTACTTAGTTTATCTGTTTGCCTGGTCTGATCAGGTTTAATCAATAAATATAGCTGTGTGTCATCCGCATAACAATGAAAATTAATGCCATGATTTCTAATGATGTTACCTAAAGGGAGCATAAATAGTGTAAACAAAATAGGCCCAAGGACTGACCCTTGGGGCACGCCATAATTAACTCTGGAGGACTGCGATGATTGTTGATTGACGTGAACAAATTGGTAGCGATTAGATAAATATGATTTAAACCAGCAGAGGGCTGCTCCTCTAATACCTATATCACATTCTAATCTGTGCACTAAGATACTGTGGTCAATGGTGTCAAAGACTGCACTAAGGTCTAATAACACCAGGACCGATATTAATCCGATATCAGCGGCTAATAATTAGTCATTAGTAACTTTAACTAACGCCGTTTCAGTGCTATGATGGGCACGAAAGCCAGACTGAAACTGTTCAAATAAACTATTATCTTGGAGGTATTGGCACAGCTGTTTAACTATTACTCGTTCTAAAACCTTTGACAGGAAGGGCAAATTGGATATAGGCCTATAATTGGCTAGAATGTCAGGATCTAGGGTAGGCTTTTTCAGAATTGGTTTAATAACAGCATATTTAAATAACTGCGGCACATATCCAGTAATTAATGAAGTGTTAATTATATTTAGGACAGTGCTAATAATTAGGGGCAGAATGTCTTAAAGAGTTTTGTTGGGATTGGATCTAAGAGGCAGGTGGCTGATTTGGAAGACATGATAATAGATATGACATCAGTTTGGTCTACAGTGGTGAAATTATTTAGTGTTACAGAAGGATTTATTAAAGGGCCTTGGTTTGAAACCGCTGCTTTTTCTCATTAAACTTAATAGAGTTACTGAGGTTTTTTATATGAGATTTAAAAGTAAAGTTCTGGTCAAGGATGATGCCTAGATATTTAAACTCATCTACATTTTTTATTGCTTGCCAGTCAATTGGAATTTCTGGATAGTTTCCTATTTTTCTCCTGTTTGGAAAGAACATGGATACAGTTTTAACAGTGTTTAAGACAAGACAAGAATTTTGCAGCCATTCCGCAAAACTTTTCATTTCATTTTATAAAGTCCTTGCAACCTCAGATGCAGTTTTGCCATACACAAAAAATACAGTATCATCTGCATACATAACAATATTAACTCTGTCACATACTAAGGGGAGATCATTAATATAAATAATAAATAAGAATGGCCCCAAAATAGACCCCTGTGGCACCCCCCTCTCACAGGGCTGGGATGAGGAGAGTGCACCATTTACCCACACGCACTGCTGAGGATTATTCAAATAAGATTTAATCCATTTTTGTGTGCTAACAGATAGGTCATTGTTTACAAATTTCTTAATTAGCGTTTTGTGGTTCACTGTGTCAAATGCTTTACATGGATCAAGGAAGACTGCTCCCACCACACCCCCTTGATCAAGGTATGTTTTTATCTTCTCGATGAAGTAGCAACCAGCAGTTTCAGTCGAATGTTTTTTCCTAAAACCAAATTGCATTGGTCACACTGTTGCCAATTTGGCGCATTTGTCGCTATATTTAATGCTTTTTCAGACCCCTCTAGCGCCCAAATTTGTGAAAAGCGCATGGCGCAAAATCTAGTGCTTTTTTGCTGGTGAGTTGGGGCGAAATTTATTGACAGGCGCTAGAGATAAAACCCTCGTTTTTCATACTTTTTCCTCTTCTCCATTTGCTTGCCTGGCTGACAAGACTGTGCGCGGGAGGCACGGCGCACCAATGTGCACACCTTTCGAGTATAGGCGGAGTTACAACAATGATCCCGTCATCCCGTTCACATTATGGGGCCAGTTCAAAGGCGGCTCTTCATAGACTTCTATTGACAATAGGAACAAATCGCGCGCCTGTGACCCAGGCCGTTTCTGTCCCCTCAATATCGCAGCGATTCTACTCAGGACTCAGGAAGCACTCGCCAAGCAGCAGCTCTGGTAAAAAAAAAAAAAAGAAAAGAAAGAAAAAAAAGAATCACACCCATGTGATTGTGAAGTGAGGGGCACTTCTCGTCTGTCTGTCTGTCTGTCTGTCTGTCTGTCTGTCTGTCTGTCTGTCTGTCTGTCTGTCTGTCTGTCTGTCTGTGTCACGGATCGGGGTGAGGTGGAACAGGAGAGGACTCCAATGCACAGTACTGAAGGGCAAAATAATTTAATAACAAAAGTACAACATAAAGACAAGACAGACACAACCTGGGAGTAAACGGCCAGAGTCCGTGGTGATGATGAGTGTCCGGGTTATGGTGATTGGGGAGATGGAAGACATTGACCGGGTTATGGAGGTGACATAGATGAATGGTCCTGCACTGGCAGCTACAAGCCTCACCGCTTAAATAGTCACCGATTAGGAACGGCTTGCAGCTGCGCAGTGCAGGACCAGGTGAGTGTGGAAAATTGGGGGAAAGGTCACTGGAACGGAGGTCATGACAGTACCCCCCCCCTAAGGGGCGGCTCCTGAAGCCCCTAAAAAACAAAAAAAAAACAAAACAAAAAAAAAACACAACCCCCCCCCCGTTGTCCAGAGCTTCTCCGAGCAGGGCGGCATGGTAACCTCCTGGTCGGAGTACCCTCTGGGCAGAGCGGTGTGGCATCCTTCTGGGCAGGGCGGTGTGGAAACCCCCTGGGCGGAGTACCCTCTGGGCGGAGCGGTGTGGAATCCCTTCTGGGCAGGGCGGTGTGGAAACCCCCTGGCGGAGTACCCTCTGGGCAGAGCGGTGTGGCATCCTTCTGGGCAGGGCGGTGTAGAAACCCCCTGGGCGGAGTACCCTCTGGGCAGAGCGGTGTGGAATCCCTTCTGGGCAGGGCGGTGTGGAAACCCCCTGGCGGAGTACCCTCTGGGCAGAGCGGTGTGGCATCCTTCTGGGCAGGGCGGTGTGGAAACCCCCTGGGCGGAGTACCCTCTGGGCAGAGCGGTGTGGAATCCCTTCTGGGCAGGGCGGTGTGGAAACCCCCTGGCGGAGTACCCTCTGGGCAGAGCGGTGTGGCATCCTTCTGGGCAGGGCGGTGTGGAAACCCCCTGGGCGGAGTACCCTCTGGGCAGAGCGGTGTGGAATCCCTTCTGGGCAGGGCGGTGTGGAAACCCCCTGGCGGAGTACCCTCTGGGCAGAGCGGTGTGGCATCCTTCTGGGCAGGGCGGTGTGGAAACCCCCTGGGCGGAGTACCCTCTGGGCAGAGCGGTGTGGAATCCCTTCTGGGCAGGGCGGTGTGGAAACCCCCTGGCGGAGTACCCTCTGGGCAGAGCGGTGTAGCATCCTTCTGGGCAGGGCGGTGTGGAAACCCCCTGGGCGGAGTACCCTCTGGGCAGAGCGGTGTGGAATCCCTTCTGGGCAGGGCGGTAGCAGGAGCAACATGACTGGTCTGACTGAGGACCAAGGAGACTGATTGGGTGGGGTCACCACGGACTCTGGCTAGACAGGAACAAGACAAAAAGAAGAAACTGGCAACAGGCAGGGACAGGAAACAGGCAGGCAGAAACGAACAACAAGCAAGGACAGGGGACAGAAGCCAGCAACGGGCAACAAGCAGGGACAGGGGAAAGAAGCCGGCAACGGGCAACAGGCAGGGACAGGGGACAGAAGCCAGCAACGGGCAACAGGCAGGGACAGGGGACAGAAGCCGGCAACGGGCAACAGGCAGGGACAGGGGACAGACAGAAAAGACCGACAGACCAAGACGGACGAAAAGGCACTCGCCGGACGAAAAGACAAAAAGCCGGACGACAAGACAAAAAGCCAGACGACAAGACAAAAAGCCAGACGACAAGACAACAAGCCAGACGACAAGACAACAAGCCAGACGACAAGACAACAAGCCAGACGACAAGACAACAAGCCAGACGACAAGACAACAAGCCAGACGACAAGACAACAAGCCAGACGACAAGACAACAAGCCAGACGACAAGACAACAAGCCAGACGACAAGACAACAAGCCAGACGACAAGACAACAAGCCAGACGACAAGACAACAAGCCAGACGACAAGACAACAAGCCAGACGACAAGACAACAAGCCAGACGACAAGACAACAAGCCAGAAGCACGGAACGCTAGCCAGAAACACGGAACGCTAGCCAGAAACACGGAACGCTAGCCAGAAACACGGAACGCTAGCCAGAAACACGGAACGCTAGCCAGAAACACGGAACGCTAGCCAGAAACACGGAACGCTAGCCAGAAACACGGAACGCTAGCCAGAAACACGGAACGCTAGCCAGAAACACGGAACGCTAGCCAGAAACACGGAACGCTAGCCAGAAACACGGAACGCTAGCCAGAAACACGGAACGCTAGCCAGAAACACGGAACGCTAGCCAGAAACACGGAACGCTAGCCAGAAACACGGAACGCTAGCCAGAAACACGGAACGCTAGCCAGAAACACGGAACGCTAGCCAGAAACACGGAACGCTAGCCAGAAACACGGAACGCTAGCCAGAAACACGGAACGCTAGCCAGAAACACGGAACGCTAGCCAGAAACACGGAACGCTAGCCAGAAACACGGAACGCTAGCCAGAAACTCGGAACGCTAGCCAGAAACTCGGAACGCTAGCCAGAAACTCGGAACGCTAGCCAGAAACTCGGAACGCTAGCCAGAAACTCGGAACGCTAGCCAGAAACTCGGAACGCTAGCCAGAAACTCGGAACGCTAGCCAGAAACTCGGAACGCTAGCCAGAAACTCGGAACGCTAGCCAGAAACACGGAACGCTAGCCAGAAACACGGAACGCTAGCCAGAAACACGGAACGCTAGCCAGAAACTCGGAACGCTAGCCAGAAACACGGAACGCTAGCCAGAAACTCGGAACGCTAGCCAGAAACTCGGAACGCTAGCCAGAAACTCGGAACGCTAGCCAGAAACACGGAACGCTAGCCAGAAACTCGGAACGCTAGCCAGAAACACGGAACGCTAGCCAGAAACACGGAACGCTAGCCAGAAACACGGAACGCTAGCCAGAAACACGGAACGCTAGCCAGAAACACGGAACGCTAGCCAGAAACTCGGAACGCTAGCCAGAAACTCGGAACGCTAGCCAGAAACTCGGAACGCTAGCCAGAAACTCGGAACGCTAGCCAGAAACTCGGAACGCTAGCCAGAAACTCGGAACGCTAGCCAGAAACTCGGAACGCTAGCCAGAAACTCGGAACGCTAGCCAGAAACTCGGAACGCTAGCCAGAAACTCGGAACGCTAGCCAGAAACTCGGAACGCTAGCCAGAAACTCGGAACGCTAGCCAGAAACACGGAACGCTAGCCAGAAACACGGAACGCTAGCCAGAAACACGGAACGCTAGCCAGAAACACGGAACGCTAGCCAGAAACACGGAACGCTAGCCAGAAACTCGGAACGCTAGCCAGAAACTCGGAACGCTAGCCAGAAACTCGGAACGCTAGCCAGAAACTCGGAACGCTAGCCAGAAACTCGGAACGCTAGCCAGAAACTCGGAACGCTAGCCAGAAACTCGGAACGCTAGCCAGAAACTCGGAACGCTAGCCAGAAACTCGGAACGCTAGCCAGAAACTCGGAACGCTAGCCAGAAACTCGGAACGCTAGCCAAAAACTCGGAACGCTAGCCAGAAACTCGGAACGCTAGCCAGAAACTCGGAACGCTAGCCAGAAACTCGGAACGCTAGCCAAAAACTCGGAACGCAGAGACGCAGAACGCAGAGACGCAGAACGCAGAGACGCAGAACGCAGAGACGCAGAACGCAGAGACGCAGAACGCAAAGACGCAGAACGCAAAGACGCAGAACGCAAAGACGCAGAACGCAGAGACGCAGAACGCAGAGACGCAGAACGCAGAGACGCTAGGAAGCAGAGACGCTAGGAAGCAGAGACGCTAGGAAGCAGAGACGCTAGGAAGCGACACACCACGCTAGAAAGCGACACACCACGCTAGAAAGCGACACACCACGCTAGAAAGCGACACACCACGCTAGAAAGCGACACACCACGCTAGAAAGCGACACACCACGCTAGAAAGCGACACACCACGCTAGAAAGCGACACACCACGCTAGAAAGCGACACACCACGCTAGAAAGCGACACACCACGCTAGAAAGCGACACACCACGCTAGAAAGCGACACACAACGCTAGTAAGCGACACACAACGCTAGTAAGCGACACACAACGCTAGAAAGCGACACACAACGCTAGAAAGCGACACACAACGCTAGAAAGCGACACACAACGCTAGAAAGCGACACAGAACGCTAGAAAGCGACACAGAACGCTAGAAAGCGACACAGAACGCTAGAAAGCGACACAGAACGCTAGAAAGCGACACAGAACGCTAGAAAGCGACACAGAACGCTAGAAAGCGACACAGAACGCTAGAAAGCGACACAGAACACAGAGACACAGAACGCAGAGACACAGAACGCAGAGACACAGAACGCAGAGACACAGAACGCTTAAGCCAGGAACACAGAACGCTTAAGGCAGATACACTGAACGCTTAAGGCAGATACACTGAACGCTTAAGCCAGAAACACAGAACGCTTAAGGCAGAAACACAGAACGCTTAAGGCAGAAACACAGAACGCTTAAGCCAGAAACACAGAACGCTTAAGCCAGAAACACAGAGACGCTTAAGCCAGAAACTCAGAGACGCTTAAGCCAGAAACTCAGAAACGCTTAAGCCAGAAACTCAGAAACGCTTAAGCCAGAAACTCAGAAACGCTTAAGCCAGAAACACTGAACGCTTAAGCCAGAAACACTGAACGCTTAAGCCAGAAACACTGAACGCTTAAGCCAGAAACACTGAACGCTTAAGCCAGAAACACTGAACGCTTAAGCCAGAAACACTGAACGCTTAAGCCAGAAACACTGAACGCTTAAGCCAGAAACACTGAACGCTTAAGCCAGAAACACTGAACGCTTAAGCCAGATACACAGAACGCTAGGAAGGATATACAGGACGCTGGGCAGATAAACTGAATGTTGGGGCAGGGAAACATAACTAACTGGGAAATACACAGACAGGGACAGAACGCAAGACTGGACAGACTTTAGACAGAACAAAACGGGGAAAACTAAAAACAAAAAGGGTCCCTTCAGCACTGGCGGAGTCCAGATGGTGGCAGGACCATTCTGTCACGGATCGGGGTGAGGTGGAACAGGAGAGGACTCCAATGCACAGTACTGAAGGGCAAAATAATTTAATAACAAAAGTACAACATAAAGACAAGACAGACACAACCTGGGAGTAAACGGCCAGAGTCCGTGGTGATGATGAGTGTCCGGGTTATGGTGATTGGGGAGATGGAAGACATTGACCGGGTTATGGAGGTGACATAGATGAATGGTCCTGCACTGGCAGCTACAAGCCTCACCGCTTAAATAGTCACCGATTAGGAACGGCTTGCAGCTGCGCAGTGCAGGACCAGGTGAGTGTGGAAAATTGGGGGAAAGGTCACTGGAACGGAGGTCATGACAGTCTGTCTGTCTGTCTAATATAACAATCATAATTTAATATTAAGCGTTCATTTTTTAACCATTGGGTCATTGGGCTTCCCTAGATTAATCACAAGGTTGCTGTGGAATAATTCAGATTAATGATGATTAAAGATAAATCATTTTCTATGTATTTTAATCATGTTTTATTTTGCATAAGCAAATAGACTCTAGAATGAAGGGTATAAAGTGGTGCCAGGCATAACAAACCCCTCCCCTCATCAATGTTTTAGCTTTTAATGAACATCTCCCTTTTAAAATGTGAGACTATGGGTTTAATCTTTCAAGATCACTCAAGGTCAAAGGTCATGACACCATTTTAAAACCCATGCCAGATTTGTTATCTATCAACAGTAGAAACAAAGTCTCTCTCTCCACTGGTTTTGCTGTTATAGTCCATTTTAGTTTTTTAGGTATTGACCCAGTGACCTCTGACCTTTTAGTTCAACAATAGGTCAAAATCCATACGCACGCAATACAGAATTGAAAAACCAGAATTCTGGTGTTTATTGGAAATTTGTGAGAGGAATAGTTAAAAAGTTATATCCAAAACCAGATTTTTGACCTTTATTGTGACCTTTGAACTCAAGTCTTCAAACGTGTCCTTCAAGGTTCTGATGTCAGTGCACATCAACAGTGAAAGCAAAAAGAAACTATATGTAAAACTGAGTATACAGGAATGAAAAGGAAATTCTCGATTTGTCATATCTCTGATCAATATGAAAACCCATTATTGGTGACTGTGACCTTTGACCCACATTCACCAAAATGTAATAAGATCTATTCTGGACCACCTCACAACTTTCCTGAAAATGTAATGGAAATCAGTCCAGTAGTTTTTGCATAAAGTTACTGAAAATCACACAAACAAACAAAGAAACAAAAGGGGGTGGAGTCTAGAAGTTAAACGTATTCTACTTCTATATATTTAGTTGTATTAAAAAGTTTAATTTAAGCCTATAATGTAATAATTTAACTCTATGTTGTAATAATGTTACCCAATAATGTAGTAATTTCACTCTACAGTGGAATTATTTCAATTATAATGTCACAATTTCACCCTATAATGTAATAATTTCCTTAATAATGTAATAAGTATCCTGACTGATATTGTAATAACATTTTTATCGTATTACATCGTATTACAAAGTTCTGTCAGATCTGCTTTTACAAAAAAAAAAAACAAAGAATGAAAAAAAACAAAAAAACACCATCAACCAGGAAAAAGATCAGAGGTGGAGCCACATTGAACAAAGATCATTTCCCATAAATGAAAGTGAACAAAGGTTCCAGTGTGAGCAGAGCTACAGACCTGTGTGTGGAACCCTGGAACCAACCTGAAACTGACTAGAACTAACCTGAAATTGACTTCATCATAATTGTTTTAAGTGTCTGCGGTGAGTCCAACTGCAAAACACACACACACACACACACACACACACACACACACACACACACACACACACACACACACACACACACACAAACACACACATATTGATATCAGAATATAAATAGTAAGTGTATTGATAGAGTCCTAGTTTCCTCAAATACTGGGTGTGGGTGAGTCATATGAATAAACAACAGCATTTATACATGTTCAATATTCTTTTAAACTATGGCCTTTACGTGAGAGAGCGAGAGGGAGGGAGAGAGAGAGAGAGAGAGGGAGGGAGAGTGAGCGAGCTTTGGTCACATGACAGCTGTAACTATGGGTAAATATATAACTAACAAACTACCACAGTAATGAATGATGTCTCATATCTGATGTTCAACTGAAACATGATTTATTCATGAAATCATCATGAATTAAGAGTCTTTGTTTCTCTTATATAATATGAAGTGTGTTGGTGAAGAAATACTTTAATATACTATAAATAAATAAATAAATAAACTATAACTATATATTTATATACTATAACTATATAAATATACTATATATGTTTTCTATAACGAAATACAACAATAAATATAATAATAATAATAATAATAATAATAATAATAATAATAATAATAATAATAATAATAACAATAGTAATAATAATAATAATAATTAGAGCTTCTCAGTACCGTCTGGAGGCAGAGATCTCATCTCTTATAAGAAATGTCACATGACTGCAAAAATACATCTGTATGAATTGGTGGGGTGGGTAAAGGCATGTGTGTGTATGTGTACATGTGGGGGTGTGGGGGGTTACTGATAGGGCAGTGGACTGTGGTGGATCCCTGGTGACTGGTGTTAGCGTCTTCAGTTCTGGTCGTCACTGCCTTATGGGGACATACGGTGGGTCTGTCCAGCTGCTGGAGGGGCTGGTGTTCTATCAGATCAACATACCTGGTCAGAGTAGCATACCTATATGCTGGACAGCCATCTATATCGAGTGAGCATACTTTATCAGAGTAGCATTCCTGTGTTTGTTACGATGTTCCAGTAGATAACACTAACCCTGTTTACATGAGAGTTTTTATTTATTTTCATTAGAGGTTTTTTTAATTATTATTTTATGTGAGGGACCGAACCAAGGACAAGGAGACGCAGATAAATTATTAAAATAAATGTTGGGTTTATTTTCCAAAAAAAATATTCAAAGCAAAATCAACCAACAGAAACAAATGCTAGGCCAAAAAAAAATAGATTAACAGAAAAGAACTATACTTAAATAAAAGCAACAGGTACCGAACAAAACTGAACCAACTTGACTGAATACAAGTATCGGTCACTTCTGTTTCTGTACATATGATGACTAGTGTTCAGTAAAGTCATGAGAAACCTACAGTCCTGTGTCTGCGTATCCTTCATAAACTAGGATAGTACAGTAAATGTAGCCAATAATGTACTGTAATTAAATACAGATGCATGCTAATCCTACAGCTATCAGGTTAGCATAGACATCGTTTCCAACTTGAGTGAATACAGGCATCAGAATAAACTAACTAGTTTTACCAACAGTATGTTAATGCAATGACTGAACACAGGCAGCAGTGAAAAACTTTTATCAATAGTAAATATTTAAATGTATAAACACATAATGTGACCCATGACACTAAGTGCATAGTAAAACTTACTATTTAAAAGATATGTGCTTTCACTGAATAAAAACATTAGAAAATGCATAGCTACATTTATGTATGATTATTACTAACTAACTCAAAATATATGTATGCAATAATATTTACAGTGAAATCCTCAGTACCATCATCTGGCTTTTCCTGTCGTCTAGGGGACGAGTTTTCAAAGTATGGGATAGTGAACCTCCCCGAAAAGAACGCGAAAGCAGCTTTGCCCCTCCGTCTTTTTCATATATTTTTTAAAATTATTTCTTGAACATTTTTTTTTTTATTTTAACATCCTTGAGTGATTTTCCTTTTTTTTTTTTTACATTTTGAAATCAGTGTGTGTTTTTTTTTACCAGCTCTTTTAATACATTTTAAAATTTTATCTCATTTTCACTTCAGATGTGATTTTTGCCCCTCAAAGAAAACAAATGACAAAAGTGCTGCTTAGGTCATGTTTGTAATATATATGATGCTTTGTTATTACACACACACACACATATACATATATATATACAGTGTATGTATATATATATATATATATATATATATATATATATATATATATATATATATATATATATATACATGAAATCCTGGGGGAACACAACTACCTGCTTGCCAAGGCTAAAGAACAAAGTACCAGACCAGTCTCTACTGGAGGACCTGAACACTGCACTGCAAACTGTCCCGACCACTACCATCACTGAGACCAATCAGCTGATGTACGCAGCAGCAACCATAATCCTAGAGATGCTTGGCTACAAGATGAACAGCCAGAGCAGCCAGAAGGTTGCCCCATGGAGGAGAAGGCTAGAGGCAAAGATCATGGCAGTACGGAGAGAAGTCAGTGTTTGAACAGAACTAAGCAGAGGTGTGAATCTGAGGAAAGCACTACCCAAGAAATACAACAAACTGTCCACAGCTGAGGCACTGGAGACTGCTAAGCAAAGGCTCACAGCACTAGCTACCCGCCTAAAGAGATACACAAGAGAGGTAGAGGCCAGGAGAATAAACCAGGTGTTCTCCACCAACCCAGCTAAGGTCTACTCTCAATGGCAGGGGGGCAAGGTGACAACGGACCCACCTAGGGCTGAGACTGAGCAATACTGGAAGAGCATCTGGGAGAAGGAGGTAACACATAAAACCAATGCCCAATGGCTGACAGACTTACAGGCAGAGCACAGCCAACTCCCAGAACAAGACCCAGTAGTCATCACACTAGCAGACATCCAAACCAGAGTGTCCAAAATGAAGAGTTGGACAGCACCAGGGCCCGACATGATTTATACCTACTGGCTTAAGAAACTGACAGCACTCCATGAACGCCTAGCAGCACAGATGAACCAGCTGCTGATATTGGGAAACCACCCAGAGTGGCTAACCCAGGGCCGGACAGTCCTCATAATGAAGGACTCCCTGAAGGGAACAATACCATCTAACTACCGGCCTATAACCTGCCTCAGTACCACATGGAAGCTTCTATCAGGCATCATAGCGACGAAGATGAGTAGGCACATGGAGCAATACATGAGCAGAGCACAGAAAGGAATAGGCAACAACACCAGGGGAGCCAAACACCAGCTACTGGTTGACAGGGCAATTGCTCGAGATTGGAAGATGATTAACACCAACCTGTGCACTGCCTGGATTGACTACAAGAAAGCCTATGACTCAATGCCACATACATGGATACTGGAATGCTTAAAACTGTATAACATCAACAGGACACTAAGAGAGTTCATCCAGAACTCAATGAGGCTGTGGAAGACAACTCTGGAGGCCAACTCAAAGCCAATTGCACAAGTGAGCACCAGATGTGGCATTTACCAAGGAGATGCTCTGTCCCCCCTGCTGTTCTGCATAGGCCTAAACCCCCTCAGCCAGATCATCTCAAAGAGTGGCTTCGGATACCAGTTCCAAAGTGGAACATCCATCAACCACCTCCTCTACATGGATGACATCAAGCTGTATGCCAAGAATGAGCGTGACATTGATTCCCTAATTCACCTCACCCGGATCTACAGCAAAGACATTGGGATGTCATTCGGACTAGATAAATGTGGGCGGATGATATCTAGAAGAGGAAAGGTGATCACAACTGAAGGGGTTGACCTACCTGAAGGGAATATCACAGATGTGCAGGAAAGTTACAAATACCTAGGGGTCCCACAGACAAATGGTAATCATGAGGAGGCAGCTCGGAAGTCAGCCACAGCCAAATACCTACAGAGGGTAAGGCAGGTCCTGAAAAGTCAGCTGAACGGCAAAAATAAGATCCAGGCCATTAACACCTATGCCCTGCCAGTAATCAGATACCCAGCTGGGATAATATCCTGGCCACTGGAAGAGATACAAGCCACTGATATCAAGACAAGGAAACTCCTTACCATGCATGGAGGGTTCCACCCCAAGTCCACTGTCCTGAGGCTGTACACTAAGCGAAAGGAAGGGGGCCGAGGACTAGTAAGTGTCAGAACTACTGTCCAGGAGGAAACGGCGAACCTCCAGGAATACATCAAGAAAATGGCCCCCAATGACCAACTGCTAAGTGAATGCCTCAGACAACAAAAGCCCAGTAAGGTCGAGGAACCAGAGGGGGTATCATGGAAGGACAAACCCTTGCATGGCGTGTACCATCGGCAAATTGAGAAAGTGGCTGATGTGGAAAAGACATACCAGTGGCTGGAAAAGGCTGGACTAAAGGACAGCACAGAGGCGCTACTCATGGCTGCACAAGAACAAGCCCTGAACACCAGAGCAATAGAGGCCGGGGTCTACCACATCAGACAGGACCCCAGGTGCAGGCTGTGTAGAGAAGCCCCTGAAACAGTCCAGCACATCACAGCAGGGTGTAAGATGCTGGCAGGCAAGGCATACATGGAGAGGCATAACCAGGTAGCGGGCATACTGTACAGGAACATCTGTAAAGAGTATGGACTGGAGGTCCCAGGGTCAAGATGGGAGAACCCCCCAAAGGTGACAGAGAAAAGACAGGCCAAGATCCTGTGGGACTTCCAGATCCAGACTGACAAGATGGTGATGGCCAATCAGCCTGACATAGTGGTGGTGGATAAACATGAGAAGACAGTGGTGGTGATAGATGTAGCAGTCCCCAGTGATAGCAACATCAGAAAGAAAGAACATGAGAAGCTTGAGAAATACCAAGGGCTGAAAGAGGAGTTAGAGAAAATGTGGAGTGTGAAGGCAACAGTGGTACCAGTTGTGATCGGAGCACTAGGGGCAGTGACCCCCAAGCTGGGAGAATGGCTCCAGCAGATACCAGGAACAACATCAGAGATCTCTGTACAAAAGAGCGCATTGTTAGGAACAGCTAAGATCCTGCGCAGAACCCTCAGGCTCCCAGGCCTCTGGTAGAGGACCCGAGTCTGAAGGAGACACCACCCACGTGGGGCGAGGGGAAAATTTTTTTTTTTTATATATATATATATATATATATATATATGGTGGTTTATGTACATATACAATGGATAATATTCCATGAGAAAGAAGCTGTAAAGTGAATGGATCATAATGTGCAGACTGTGTTTGGAAGTAGATCTGAGACCAACAATATTCCTTTGGACTAAAACCTATTCTCTTGTTCATTCTAAGAATTTCTCATTTTGACCCCAGACTTATTTTGGAAATTTGACCCAACCAGCATTGTCATTCCATGGTTATTTCATTAATATTACTGTGTTCTCCATGGTTATTTAATACTTTGTGTGTTGGTTCTATTTAAAAAAACTGTCCAGATTGCTTTGTTTCCAGCTGTTTTTTCATGGTAGAAAAATGACTTGAGGTCGAACAACAGAGTTTACTGGTACTTCCTCATACATGTCCATGACGCAGTCACGGGGCGTCACTGATTGGCTCAGAATGCGTGAAGGAACACTCCCCCCTCCCCTCTCGCTGTGTATGTACCCAAGTAGCATCCAGCTAGGTCTTTTGCCGTTGCTTGTTCTGAAAATGTGCAGGGAAACAAACAAGGCTTTATTTCCACAGAGAGGACATGAACCAGTTTGATCCGCCATTTTTTTGCCGTTTGTGCAGCAGCTACTGTGGCGCCGTCTTCTCTTGTAGATGCTAATGCTAATGCTACTTCAGATTAGCTGCCGGTGATGGGCTTACCCCCATATTTTATAGAAATATCTGTACTTTATACTCTTTACATTTCCAGAATAGACTCATTACTTTTACAAACTAAACTGATGTGACAGTAAGAAAAATCAGTTGCTTCAGAGAGAAAATCAGTGGAGGAGAGAAACTGTGACTTTACATATTATAGTTATTTGACTATTATCTCATAATTTGGACTTTTTGTGTCTTAATTTTGACATTTTATTCAATAATTTAGACTTGTTTATCTCATAATTTGGACTTTTTATCTTAAAATTATGCATTTTTATCTCATATTTCTAACTTTTAAAAAACAATCTTATAACTTTTTATCTCAATTGTGATTTTTCTTCCCCCATTTTTCCTACATTTTCTGCCCATATCCACAAAACTGAGTAACTGTGACTTGATAAAACATTATCTACACACTCACTCACTTTTAAATGCTTTATTTTAGATACTTTTGAAACATTTCTGATTTTATTGCCTCAAGTATTATTGTGTTCATGACAAAACAAAGCAGTTTTACTTTTTACTTTTGTACTTTATTACAATTAAGCAGTTGTATTTGTTTACTTTTACTTAAGTAGGTGAGTTGAATCAGTACTTCTACTTTTACCAGAGTATTTTTTCACACAACTAGCTGTACTTCTACTTAAGTACAGAATGTGAGTACTTTGACCACCTCTGGTATTTACACATGTGTGTTACTCATAAACATATCAATGTTCTCATAAAAATAGGAATACAAGCACACACACACCAATATATAATGATGAATATGTAATTAATATGTGTCATTGTCATGTCTTCCTCATGTTTGGTTCAGTCTTCAACACTAAACCACTCAGCTGGTTTGTCCCACTGTCTTTTCTGTCTGAGACCAAGTAACATTAGTTGTATAATTAAAATTTAGTTTTAAATCAAGTTGATTTGTTGTTTGAAAATTTTGTTCCATGTGTCCTTTTCTTAAATTTGAGCCCCTGCCCCTCCATAGGTCTCTGCATAGCCCAGACCTGCCTCGAACACAAGCTTTGAAACAAATAAAACCACAGAAGAAAACTTTGATTAAAATCTATGTACAAAAACAAGTGTATTAGAACCATTAAAACCATTAAAACTGTTAAAACCATAACCATTTGTGCCTTGTAACATATATGTTCTTTTGGTTCCATAGATATGGCTGCTGCCGGTCGTGTTCGATCTGAAGATCAGTTCCTGTGTTCCATCTGTCTGGCGGTCTTCACTGATCCAGTTGGGATACCATGTGGACACACCTTCTGCAAATCCTGCCTCTCTGAATACTGGGATAATAAAGAAAACTATCAGTGTCCCATGTGTACAAAAGCTTTTGACCAAAGACCTGAGTTGTACACCAACACCTTCATATCAGAGGTGGTGGCTCAGTTCAAACTTGAAGCTCAACATGAACCAAACATCTACAGCTCAGACCAACAAGCTTCCAAACCAGGAGAAGTTCCCTGTGACATCTGTTCTGAACCCAAACTGAAGGCCCTGAAGTCCTGCCTGGTGTGTCTGACCTCCTACTGTCAGACTCATCTGGAACCTCATCTGAAACTACCAAGACTGAAAAGACATCAGCTGATCCACCCTGAGGAGAACCTGGAAGACAGGATGTGTAGGAAACACGACAAACTTCTGGAGCTGTTCTGTAAAACTGACCACACATGTATCTGTCTGCTCTGTCCTGTTGTAGACCACAAGAACCATAAGTTTGTTCCTCTGAAAGATGAATATGAAGAACAGAAGGTAGAGCTGAAGAAGACAGAGACTGACATTGAGCAGATGATCCAGGAGAGACGAGTGAAGATCCAGGAGATCCAACAGTCAGTGAGGATCAGTAAGAACACTGCAGACAGAGAAGCAGCAGAAGGTGTGGAGGTCTTCACTGCTCTGATGGAGTCTGTTCAGAGAAGTCTGGACCAGCTCCAAGAGGAGATCCAAGAAAAACAGAGAGCCACCGAGAAACAGGCTGAAGACTTCATCAAAGAGCTGGAACAGGAAATCTGTGAACTGGAGAAGAGAAGCACTGAGGTGGAGCAGCTCTCAGGCTCTGAAGACCACCTCCACTTTGTCCAGAGGTTCACATGTGTAAAAGCTGCTCCATCCATGAAGACCTGGACAGAGGTCAGTGTCTGTCCACCATCATATGAGGGGACTGTGGTGAGAGCTGTGTCTGAGCTGGAGGACAAACTCAGAAAAGAGAAGAAGAAGGTGTTTGAAGCTGAGCTGAAGAGAGTCCAACAGTATGAGGTGGATCTGACTCTGGATCCAGATACAGCACATCCTAACCTCATCCTGTCTGATGATGGAAAACAGGTTCATTATGGTGGTAAAGAGAAGAAGCTTCCAGACAAACCACAGAGGTTTTCTTCTTATCATTGGTGTGTCTTATCACAGCAGAGTTTCTCTTCAGGCAGGTTTTACTTTGAGGTTCAGGTCAAAGGAAAGACTGACTGGTATTTAGGAGTGACCAGAGAGTCCATCGACAGGAAAGGATGGCCCATACTGTGTCCTCAGAATGGATTCTGGACCATCCGTTTGAATATAAATCAGTACTATGCTTATGATGAACCTAATGTCCTTCTGTCTGTGAAGTCTGGTCTTCAGAAGGTGGGGGTGTTTGTGGATTATCAGGAGGGTGTGGTCTCCTTTTACGATGTAGATTCTTCAGTTCTCATCTACTCCTTCATTGGCTGCTGCTTCAATGACAAACTCCTCCCACTCTTCAATCCATTTCATTATGCTGGAGGTTCAAACTCTGCTCCTCTGATCATCACTCCTGTCAAACGCTGAGAAAGAAACTCATCAAAACTTCAGATTTCCTGGAGTCACTAAACTTAGTGAAGATGTTTGAACATGTTTTAATCATTTTCCAAATGCACTTCAACTCTAACATTTGTGCTGATAATGATCCTGTTTTGACACATTCTGATGCCTGTGGTTTAAAGGAGTTTCAGTGGATTCTAACATTCAGCTGAATTATTCAATCTTTCCTGTCTTCAGGAAGTCCAAATAAGTCTGTCTGTCCAGTTCTATCCTGGGACACATTAGCCTGTATGATGTCCCAGTCCTCACTTCATAGACTTTCCTATTCTGTATCCATTTGGACACAACACCCACATTAGCATCCAAAGGACCACCCACAAGAGGATCTAAAGGAGCACCACCAAGTCACCGTTATTCGTTGCCTTTTAGGTATATACGGGATGTATGTAAGAAATAAGTGAGATTGCTACAAATAAAAACAGGACACTTTAATTTTCCTCAGATAAGGCTGAATATGTAACTTTGGGGTCTCCTGGGGGGTTGGGGGCCCTAAGCATTTGCGTCGTTTGCATATAGCTAGAAACAGCCCTGTTCATCACTGCTGTGATGGTACTGTGCTTCTAATGTTTTTGTGCTGGTCAGAGGTGGTTTTTCAGCTGTAGCACAAATAGTATATTACGTAAAACTGCAATGGAAAGCGGGTGAATTAAACTAAAGGATGTTGATGGTCATTATAACAAGAGAAGAAGAAGACTGAACAGTTTAAACATGGTGCGGTATGTGTGGAAACACCAGAAATAAACAACATTTTAATTTAGTGGCAGATAAGAGGAAGAATATAGAAGAATAATGAATATATCTGTAAAACAAAAGGATATTTACCTTCATGTATATGGAATGACTTCTACTGTAATCTACCAGAATAAATAAACAAATCATTACATTTGTGATTTCATGGAAAAACCCACATTATGTACTTTTATTTTTTCATATTTAACAAATAGTGGTAAAGATGTGCACAGATATCAAATGGAAAATAGACTAGTGTGATTACTGTGACTTTTACTGTCTGTCAAAGGTCCCTGAAAAATGACCCCAAGACGCATTAATGCTAACAGGCTAGTAGTTCATATGTTAGAGCTGTCAAAAGATTAAAATATTGAATCACATTAATCACAATGTTGCTGTGGAATAATTCAGATTAATGATGATTAAAGATAAATCATTTTCTATTTTAATCATGTTTTATTTTGCATAAGCAAATAGACTCCAGAATGAAGGGTCAAAATCCATACGCACACAATACAGAATTGAAAAACCAGAATTCTGGTGTTTATTGGAAATTTGTAAGTTGAATAGTTCAAAGGCTAGATCCAAAATTAGATTTTTTACCTTTATTGTGACCTTTGAACTCAAGTCTTCAAACGTGTCCTTCAAGGTTCTGATGTCAGTGCACATCAACAGTGAGAGCAAAAAGAAACTATATGTAAAACTGAGTATAAAGGAATGAAAAGGAAATTCTCGATTTGTCATATCTTTGATCAATATGAAAACCCATTATTGGTGACTGTGACCTTTGACCCACATTCATCAAAATGTAATAAGATCTATTCTGGACCACCTCACACCTTTCCTAAAAATATAATGGAAATCAGTCCAGTAGTTTTTGCATAAAGTTACTAAAAATCACAAACAAAGAAACAAAAGGGGGTGGAGTCTAGAATTTAAACTTATTCTACTTCTATATATTTAGTTGCATTAAAACGTTTAATTTAACCCTATAATGTAATAATTTCCTTAATAATGTAATAAGTATCCTGACTGATAATGTAATAAAAAAAATTATATCTTATTACATTATAATAAAGTTCTGTCAGATCTGCTTTTACAAAAAAAAAACAAAGAATGAAGAAAAAAAAACCCATCATCAACGAGGAAACAGTTCAGAGGTGGAGCCACATTGAACAAACAAAGATCATTTCCACATAAATAAAAGTGAAAGTGAACAAAGTTTCCAGTGTGAGCAGAGCTACAAACCTGTGTGTGTGTGGAACCCTGGAACCAACCTGAAACTGACGAGAACCAACCTGATATTGACTTCATCATAACTGTTCTAAGTGTCTGCGGTGAGTCCAACTCCAAAACACACACACACACATATCAGAATACTAATAGTAAGTGTATTGATAGAGTCCTTGTTTCCTCAAATACTGGGTGTGGGTGAGTCAGTCACATGAATAAACAACAGCACTTATACGTGTTCAATATTCTTTTAAACTGTGGCCTTTACGTGAGAGAGAGAGACAAGAGAAGGAGGGAGAGTAAGCAAGCTTTGGTCACATGACAGCTGTAACTATGGGTAAATATTTGGCTGAGAACTAACAAAATGAATGAGGTCTCATATATGAAGTTCACCTGAAACATGATTTATTCTTCATAGAAGTCTCTCCAATAAAATATATTTTTGGTGCCAGACTGAAAAGGTTGACAGGTACCTTCACAATCACTTTACATTAATTTAATTTGGAGAGAGGAAAGGAAGTTTAACCCAGCTGCTCACTTCCAGGATACAAAAAATGACAAATCACACCACACCATTAAATTAAAGTTTCAGTTGGTTCTTATTATTTAACTCAAAAATGTATAACAAAACATTTCATCATAACACAACATAAGCAAGTATCAAATCAGAATTGCAGTACATTCAACATTAAATAAAATTTATTGAACCAAAAAAATGGGAAGGATGAGCAGATGCAGGAGGATATGTAAGGGGGGAGTGTAACTGAGGTATATGCATGGGTATGCAGGTCCACTGTGAGGTTCTCTGGGAATTATGATGGTTTTCTTTGACAGTTCAGTTCTTCCAGTTGAAGGTGTAGATGTGGGGTAAAGATGAAACAGAGTGATGGGTCCAAGAGCCATGGTGAGGTTTGTGATGAGGGATAATAAGGGATATTGTGTGTGTGAGAGAGTCCAGGAACCTCTTCAGGTCAGGTAAAAGAAGCCAGGAGAGTTTGAAAAAAAAAAAGGGGGGGGGGTATTATGTAATCCAGATGAGATGATTGCTGCAAGAACTGTTCTTCCCGGTCTTCTTTTTCTTTACTCTCGCTCCTCCTGCTTTGTTTTCTGACCTCCTTCCTGTCTCTACTTTGCTCCTCCTGCTTTGCTTGCTCCTCATCCTCACTGATCGCAGGTGTGCCTCCTTTATAGTTTCCCCTCCCAGTGATGTCACAACTCAAAGCACCTGCTTCACATGAAATCATCATGAATTAAGAGTCTTTGGTTCTTATATAATGTGAAGTGTGTTGTGAAGAAATACTTTACTATATTACTTTATATACTATATTTATTGCCTACAACAAAATTGAAACAATAAATATAATCGTAATTATTAGAATTGTAATACAAATATTGTATAATAATAATAATAATTCTTATTCTTATTCTTATTCTTATTCTTATTCTTATTCTTATTCTTATTCTTATTCTTATTCTTATTCTTATTCTTATTATTATTATTATTCTTATTATTATTATTATTATTATTATTATTATTATTATAACAATAATAATAATAATAATAATAATTGCCTTAGTCTGTCACTTGTAACTTCTCAGTACCATCTGGGGGCAGAGATCTCATGTCTTATGAGAAATGTCACATGACTGCAAAAATACACCTGTATGAATTGGTGGGGTGGGTAAAGACATGTGTGTGTATGTGTACATGTGGGGGTGTGGGGGGTTACTGATAGGGCAGTGGACTGTGGTGGATCCCTGGTGACTGGTGTTAGCGTCTTCAGTTCTGGTCGTCACTGCCTTATGGGGACATACGGTGGGTCTGTCCAGCTGCTGGAGGGGCTGGTGTTCTATCAGATCAACATACCTGATCAGAGTAGCATACCTATATGCTGGACAGCCATCTATATCGAGTGAGCATACTTTATCAGAGTAGCATTCCTGTGTTTGTTACGATGTTCCAGTAGATAACACTAACCCTGTTTACATGACAGTTTTTATTTATTTTCATTAGAGGCTTTTTTTAATTATTATTTCATGTGAGGGACCGAACCAAGGACAAGGAGATGCAGATAAATTATTAAAATAAATGAGTTTATTTTCCCAAAAAAATATTCAAAGCAAAATCAACCAACAGAAACAAATGCTAGGCCCATAAAAATAGATTAACAGAAAAGAACTATACTTAAATAAAAGCAACAGGTAACTAACAAAACTGAACCAACTTGACTGAATACAAGTATCGGTCACTTCTGTTTCTGTACATATGATGACTAGTGTTCAGTAAAGTCAAGAGAAACCTACAGTCCTGTGTCTGTGTATCCTTCATAAACAAGGATATTACAGTAAATGTAGCCAATAATGTACTGCAATTAAATACAGATGCATGCTAATCCTACAGCTATCAGGTTAGCATAGGCATCGTTTCCAACTTGAGTGAATACAGGCATCAGAATAAACTAACTAGTTTTACCAACAGTATGTTAATGCAATGACTGAACACAGGCAGCAGTGAAAAACTTTTATCAATAGTAAATATTTAAATATATTAACACATAATGTGACCCCTGACACTAAGCGCATAGTAAAACTTACTATTTAAAAGATATGTACTTTCACTGAATAAAAACATTAGAAAATGCATAGCTACTTATATGTATTATTATTATTAACTAACTCAAAATATATGTATGCAATAATATTTACAGTGAAATCCTCAGTACCATCATTTGGCTTTTGTTGTCGTCTAGGGGACGAGTTTTCAAAGTATGGGATAGTGAACCTCCCCGAAAAGAACGCGAAAGCAGCTGTGCCCCTCCGTCTTTTTCATATATTTTTTAAAATTATTTCTTTAACATTTTTTTTTATATTTTAACATCAGTGTGTGTGTTTTTTTACCAGCTCTTTTAATAAATGTTAAAATTTTATCTCATTTTCACTTCAGATGTGATTTTTGCCCCTCAAAGAAAACAAATGACAAACGTGCTGCTTCGGTCATGTTTGTAATATATATGATGCTTTGTTATTACACACACACACACACACACATATACATATATATACAGTGTATATATATATATATATATATATATATATATATATATATATATATATATATATATATATATATATATATATATATATATATATATATATATATATATATATATATATATATATATATATATATATGGTGGTTTATGTACATGTATACAATGGATAATATTCTATGAGAAAGAAGCTGTAAAGTGAATGGATCATAATGTGCAGACAGTGTTTTGAAGTAGATCTGAGACCAACAATATTCCTTTGGACTAAAACTTATTCTCTTGTTCATTCTAAGAATTTCTCATTTTGACCCCAGACTAATTTTGGAAATTTGACCCAACCAGCATTTAAAGCTGTCATTCCATGGTTATTTCATTAATATTACTGTGTTCTCCATGGTTATTTAATACTTTGTGTGTTGGTTCTATTTAAAAAAACTGTCCAGATTGCTTTGTTTCCAGCTGTTTTTTCACGGTAGAAAAATGACTTGAGGTCGAACAACAGAGTTTACAGATACTTCCTCATACATGTCCATGACGCAGTCACGAGGCGTCTCTGATTGGCTCAGAATGCGTGAAGGAACACTCCCCCCTCCCCTCTCGCTGTGTATGTACCCAAGTAGCATCCAGCTAGGTCTCGTGCCGTTGCTTGTTCTGAAAATGTGCAGGGAAACAAACAAGGCTTTATTTCCACAGAGAGCACATGAACCAGTTTGATCCGCCATTTTTTTGCCGTTTGTGCAGCAGTGACTGTGGCTCCGTCTTCTCTTGTAGATGCTAATGCTAATGCTACTTCAGATTAGCTGCCAGTGATGGGCTTACCCCCATGTAGGCGACACTAAAGTCCGTCTGATGTCAGACGCACCGGCTTTTTCTGGTCCCTCGTTCCTCTTGTTGTTTTCTGTGAATGCAGTATGCAGCCAGTGGTGGTGACGAACCACTGTCAAAGGCATCATGTGTTGGTACGTCGGGGTGACAGATCAGATTCCAAAAGGAGCGTGGAAAAGTGGTTTTCAGCGGAATGACACCTTTAAGACTTGAGTTTTCTTTACACAATGTGTTTACCAGAGGTGTAAAGTAACGAAGTAAAAGTACTTCATTACTGTACTTAAGTAGATTTTTTACGTATCTGTACTTTACTTAAGTATTTATTTTTCTGAAAACGTTTTACTTGTACTTCCTACATTTTTATAGAAATATCTGTACTTTATACTCTTTACATTTGCAGAATAGACTCATTACTTTTACAAACTAAACTGATGTGACAGTAAGAAAAATCAGTCGCTTCAGAGAGAAAATCAGTGGAGGAGAGAAACTGTGACTTTACATATTATAGTTATATGACTATTATCTCATAATTTGGACTTTTTGTGTCTTAATTTTTACATTTTATTTAATAATTTAGACTTGTTTATCTCATAATTTTGACTTTTTATCTTAAAATTATGCATTTTTATCTCATATTTTTAACTTTTAAAATACAATCTTATAACTTTTTATCTTAATTGTGACTTTTCTTCCCCCATTTTTCCTACATTTTCTGCCCATATCCACAAACCTGAGTAACTGTGACTTGATCAAACATTATCTACACAGTCACTCACTTTTAAATGCTTTATTTTAGATACTTTTGAAACATTTCTGATTTTATTGCCTCAAGTATTATTGTGTTCAGTTCATGACAAAAAAAAGCAGTTTTACTTTTTACTTTTGTACTTTATTACAATTAAGCAGTTGTATTTGTTTACTTTTACTTAAGTAGGTGAGTTGAATCAGTACTCCTACTTTTACCAGAGTATTTTTTCACACAACTAGCTGTACTTCTACTTAAGTACAGAATGTGAGTACTTTGACCACCTCTGGTATTTACACATGTGTGTTACTGATAAACATATCAATGTTCTCATAAAAATAGGAATACAAGCACACACACACCAATATATAATGATGAATATGTAATTAATATGTGTCATTGTCATGTCTTCCACATGTTTGGTTCAGTCGTCAACACTAAACCACTCAGCTGGTTTGTCCCACTGTCTTGTCTGTCTGAGACCAAGTAACATTAGTTGTATAATTAAAATTTAGTTTTAAATCAAGTTTTTTTGTTGTTTGAAAATTGTCCTTTTCTTAAATTTGAGCCCCTGCCCCTCCATAGGTCTCTGCATAGCCCAGACCTGTCCCGAACACAAGCTTTGAAACAAATAAAACCACAGAAGAAAACTTTGATTAAAATCTATGTACAAAAGCAGGTGTATTAGAACCATTAATACCATTAAAACTGTTAAAACCATAACCATTTGTGCCTTGTAACATATATGTTCTTTTGGTTCCATAGATATGGCTGCTGCCGGTCGTGTTCGATCTGAAGATCAGTTCCTGTGTTCCATCTGTCTGGAGGTCTTCACTGATCCAGTTGGGATACCATGTGGACACACCTTCTGCAAATCCTGCCTCTCTGAATACTGGGATAATAAAGAAAACTATCAGTGTCCCATGTGTAAAAAAGCTTTTGACCAAAGACCTGAGTTGTACACCAACACCTTCATATCAGAGGTGGTGGCTCAGTTCAAACTTGAAGCTCAACATGAACCAAACATCTACAGCTCAGACCAACAAGCTTCCAAACCAGGAGAAGTTCCCTGTGACGTCTGTTCTGAACCCAAACTGAAGGCCCTGAAGTCCTGCCTGGTGTGTCTGACCTCCTACTGTCAGACTCATCTGGAACCTCATCTGAAACTACCAGGACTGAAAAGACATCAGCTGATCCACCCTGAGGAGAACCTGGAAGACAGGATGTGTAGGAAACACGACAAACTTCTGGAGCTGTTCTGTAAAACTGACCACACATGTATCTGTCTGCTCTGTCCTGTTGTAGACCACAAGAACCATGAGTTTGTTCCTCTGAAAGATGAATATGAAGAACAGAAGGTAGAGCTGAAGAAGACAGAGACTGACATTGAGCAGATGATCCAGGAGAGACGAGTGAAGATCCAGGAGATCCAACAGTCAGTGAGGATCAGTAAGAACGCTGCAGACAGAGAAGCAGCAGAAGGTGTGGAGGTCTTCACTGCTCTGATGGAGTCTGTTCAGAGAAGTCTGGACCAGCTCCAAGAGGAGATCCAAGAAAAACAGAGAACCACCGAGAAACAGGCTGAAGACTTCATCAAAGAGCTGGAACAGGAAATCTGTGAACTGGAGAAGAGAAGCACTGAGGTGGAGCAGCTCTCAGGCTCTGAAGACCACCTCCACTTTGTCCAGAGGTTCACATGTGTAAAAGCTGCTCCATCCATGAAGACCTGGACAGAGGTCAGTGTCTGTCCACCATCATATGAGGGGACTTTGGTGAGAGCTGTGTCTGAGCTGGAGGACAAACTCACAAAAGAGAAGAAGAAGGTGTTGGCTAAAGCTGAGCTAAAGAGAGTCCAACAGTATGAGGTGGATCTGACTCTGGATCCAGATACAGCACATCCTAAACTCATCCTGTCTGATGATGGAAAACAGGTTCATTATGGTGGTGAAGAGAAGAAGCTTCCAGACAAACCACAGAGGTTTTCTTGTCATTGGTGCGTCTTATCACAGCAGAGTTTCTCTTCAGGCAGGTTTTACTTTGAGGTTCAGGTCAAAGGAAAGACTGACTGGTATTTAGGAGTGGCCAGAGAGTCCATCGACAGGAAAGGATGGTTCATACTGTGTCCTCAGAACGGATTCTGGACCATCAGTTTGAATATAAATCAGTACTATGCTTATGCTAATCCTAAGGTCCTTCTGTCTGTGAAGTCTGGTCTTCAGAAGGTGGGGGTGTTTGTGGATTATCAGGGGGGTGTGGTTTCTTTTTACAATGTAGATTCTTCAGTTCTCATCTACTCCTTCATTGGCTGCTGCTTCAATGACAAACTCCTCCCACTCTTCAATCCATTTCATTATGATGGAGGTTTAAACTCTGCTCCTCTGATCATCACTCCTGTCAAACACTGAGAAAGAAACTCATCAAAACTTCAGATTTCCTGGAGTCACTAAACTTAGTGAAGATGTTTGAACATGTTTTAATCAGTTTCCAAATTCACTTCAACTCTAACATTTGTGCTGATAATGATCCTGCTTTGACACATTCTGATGCCTGTGGTTTAAAGGAGTTTCAGTGGATTCTAACATTCAGCTGAATTATTCAATCTTTCCTGTCTTCAGGAAGTCCAAATAAGTCTGTCTGTCCAGTTCTATCCTGGGACACATTAGCCTGTATGATGTCCCAGTCCTCACTTCATAGACGTCCCTATTCTGTATCCATTTGGACACAACACCCACATTAGCATCCAAAGGACCACCCACAAGAGGACCTAAAGGAGCACCACCAAGTCACCGTTATTCGTTGCCTTGGAAACACATATGTCTGTCCAGCTCTTTGCATCTCTCTCTCTCTGTCTCTCTCTGTCTCTCTCTCTCTCTCTCTCTCTCCGTAGTTCTAGTAATGCTTTATTCATACAGACTATTATGATAAGGATATTATCACATCTATTGAAACCTGTATTTGTAGCAGATTTAAAGTGTATATAAATTTACTTTATATCAAAAATGGTTGATTATTTAAATCAGATTGTGTGACGTAACTTATAAAAAAGTGTTTTCTTGCAATATTTTCACATGACTTGTTAAGTTTCAGTCAGACTTCACCCTTGGGTGTTCTGGTTTCTACTTCTCCTGCTCATTCTTCTCCTGTAAATGTTCCACATTCGAACCCTCCCCCCTTTCTACCTCCAGCTGTCATTACACCCACTGCATTAGTCCAGTCTGTTTTTTTACAGGCACATATTTGGACTTTTGTCCTCTTTTGGCTCATGTACACAAAAACATGGCTGTGTCCATGAGGTGTACCCATGTTATGTATATTTAGACTGTTTTTATAGGTTAAAAGTGATCAAACAATATGATCTTTTGACTGATTGGGGGCTATTCTAATTAATTTTAATCAGTAATGACAGTGATTATTGAAAAAAACACTGAGGAAAATTCCACACTGTACCTTTAAATAAGATAATACACCAACCTGTGAGATAACTTCTATTTGATACTGTTACAGTGCTTGTTTCATATAATACTTTTGCTAACAGTAATGGTAGTTGGACCTGCTACGTCACTGAGTGGATATGACTTAGTAATGACACAGAAACACCAGCCACAGCTTATTGCAGTTTATTTTAATTATGTCCTAAATTTTTTTTTTTTTTTTTTAGGTATATACAGGATGTATGTAAGAAATAAGTGAGATTGCTACAAATAAAAACAGGACACTTTAATTTTCCTCAGATAAGGCTGAATATGTAACTTTGGGGTCTCCTGGGGGGTTGGGGGCCCTAAGCATTTGCGTCATGTGCATATAGCTAGAAACAGCCCTGTTCATCACTGCTGTGATGGTACTGTGCTTCTTTCTAATGTTTCTGCGCTGGTCAGAGGTGGTTTTTCAGCTGTAGCACAAATACTATATTACGTAAAACTGCAATGGAAAGCGGGTGAATTAAACTAAAGGATGTTGACGGTCATTATAACAAGAGAAGAAGAAGACTGAACAGTTTAAACATGGTGCGGTATGTGTGGAAACACCAGAAATAAACAACATTTTAATTTAGTGGCAGACAAGAGGAAGAATATAGAAGAATAATGAATATATCTGTAAAACAACAGGATATTTACCTTCATGTATATGGAATGACTTCTACTGTAATCTACCAGAATAAATAAACAAATCATTACATTTGTGATTTCATGGAAAAACCCACATTATGTACTTTTATTTTTTCATATTTAACAAATAGTGGTAAAGATGTGCACAGATATCAAATGGAAAATAGACTAGTGTGATTACTGTGACTTTTACTGTCTGTCAAAGGTCCCTGACACATTAATGCTAACAGGCTAGTAGTTCATATGTTAGAGCTGTCAAATGATTAAAATATTGAATCACATTAATCACAATGTTGCTGTGGAATAATTCAGATTAATGATGATTAAAGATAAATCATTTTCTATTTTAATCATGTTTTATTTTGCATAAGCAAATAGACTCCAGAATGAAGGGTCAAAATCCATACGCACACAATACAGAATTGAAAAACCAGAATTCTGGTGTTTATTGGAAATTTGTAAGTTGAATAGTTCAAAGGTTAGATCCAAAATTAGATTTTTGACCTTTATTGTGACCTTTGAGCTCAAGTCTTCAAACGTGTCCTTCAAGGTTCTGATGTCAGTGCACATCAACAGTGAGAGCAAAAAGAAACTATATGTAAAACTGAGTATAAAGGAATGAAAAGGAAATTCTCGTTTTGTCATATCTCTGATCAATATGAAAACCCATTATTGGTGACTGTGACCTTTGACCCACATTCATCAAAATGTAATAAGATCTATTCTGGACCACCTCACACCTTTCCTGAAAATGTAATGGAAATCAGTCCAGTAGTTTTTGCATAAAGTTACTAAAAATCACAAACAAAGAAACAAAAGGGGGTGGAGTCTAGAAGTTAAACTTATTCTACTTCTATATATTTAGTTGCATTAAAACGTTTAATTTAACCCTATAATGTAATAATTTCCTTAATAATGTAATAAGTATCCTGACTGATAATGTAATAAAAAAAATTATATCTTATTACATTATAATAAAGTTCTGTCAGATCTGATTTTACAAAAAAAAAAAAAAAAAGAATGAAGAGAAAAAAAACATCATCAACCAGGAAACAGTTCAGAGGTGGAGCCACATTGAACAAACAAAGATCATTTCCCATAAATGAAAGTGAAAGTGAACAAAGTTTCCAGTGTAAGCAGAGCTACAGACCTGTGTGTGTGTGTGTGGAACCCTGGAACCAACCTGAAACTGACGAGAACCAACCTGAAACTCACTTCATCATAACTGTTCTAAGTGTCTGCGGTGAGTCCAACTCCAAAACACACACACACACACACACACACACACACACACACACACACACATATCAGAATACTAATAGTAAGTGTATTGATAGAGTCCTTGTTTCCTTAAATACTGGGTGTGGGTGAGTCAGTCACATGAATAAACAACAGCACTTATACGTGTTCAATATTCTTTTAAACTGTGGCCTTTACGTGAGAGAGAGAGACAAGAGAAGGAGGGAGAGTAAGCAAGCTTTGGTCACATGACAGCTGTAACTATGGGTAAATATTTGGCTGAGAACTAACAAAAATGAATGAGGTCTCATATGAAGTTCACCTGAAACATGATTTATTCTTCATAGAAGTCTCTCCAATAAAATATATTTTTGGTGCCAGACTGAAAAGGTTGACAGGTACCTTTACAATCACTTTACATTAATTTAATTTGGAGAGAGGACAGAAAGTTTAACCCAGCTGCTCACTTCCAGGATACAAAAAATGACAAATCACACCACACCATTAAATTAAAGTTTCAGTTGGTTCTTATTATTTAACTCAAAAATGTATAACAAAACATTTCATCATAACACAACATAAGCAAGTATCAAATCAGAATTGCAGTACATTCAACATTAAATAAAATTTATTGAACCAAAAAAATAGGAAGGATGAGCAGATGCAGGAGGATATGTAAGGGGGGAGTGTAACTGAGGTATATGCATGGGTATGCAGGTCCACTGTGAGGTTCTCTGGGAATTATGATGGTTTTCTTTGACAGTTCAGTTCTTCCAGTTGAAGGTGTAGATGTGGGGTAAAGATGAAACAGAGTGATGGGTCCAAGAGCCATGGTGAGGTTTGTGATGAGGGATAATAAGGGATATTGTGTGTGAGAGAGAGTCCAGGAACCTCTTCAGGTCAGGTAAAAGAAGCCAGGAGAGTTTGAAAAAAAAAAGGGGAGGGGTATTATGTGATTCAGATGAGATGATTGCTGCAGGAACTGTTCTTCCCGGTCTTCTTTTTCTTTACTCTCGCTCCTCCTGCTTTGTTTTCTGACCTCCTTCCTGTCTCTACTTTGCTCCTCCTGCTTTGCTTGCTCCTCATCTTCACTGATCGCAGGTGTGCCTCCTTTATAGTTTCCCCTCCCAGTGATGTCACAACTCAAAGCACCTGCTTCACATGAAATTATCATGAATTAAGAGTCTTTGGTTCTCTTATATAATGTGAAAAGTGTTGTGAAGAAATACTTTACTATATTACTTTATATACTATATTTATTGCCTACAACAAAATTGAAACAATAAATATAATCGTAATTATTAGAATTGTAATACAAATATGGTATAATAATAATAATAATTATTCTTATTATTCTTATTATTATTATTATTCTTATTATTATTATTATTATTATTATTATTATTATTATTATTATTATTATTATTATTCTTATTATTATTATTATTATTATTATTATTATTATTATTATTATTATTATTATTATTATTATTATTATTATTATTATAACAATAATAATAATAATTCTAATAAGTCTGTCACTTGTAACTTCTCAGTACCATCTGGGGGCAGAGATCTCATGTCTTATGAGAAATGTCACATGACTGCAAAAATACATCTGTATGAATTGGTGGGGTGGGTAAAGGCATGTGTGTGTATGTGTACATGTGGGGGTGTGGGGGGTTACTGATAGGGCAGTGGACTGTGGTGGATCCCTGGTGACTGGTGTTAGCGTCTTCAGTTCTGGTCGTCACTGCCTTATGGGGACATACGGTGGGTCTGTCCAGCTGCTGGAGGGGCTGGTGTTTTATCAGATCAACATACCTGGTCAGAGTAGCATACCTATATGCTGGACAGCCATCTATATCGAGCGAACATACTTTATCAGAGTAGCATTCCTGTGTTTGTTACAGTAGATAACACTAACCCTGTTTACATGAGAGTTTTTATTTATTTACATAGAGGGTTTTTTTTAATTATTATTTTATGTGAGGGACCGAACCAAGGACGAGGAGATGCAGATAAATTATTAAAATAAATGTTGGGTTTATTTTCCCCAAAAAATATTCAAAGCAAAATCAACCAACAGAAACAAATGCTAGGCCCATAAAAATAGATTAACAGAAAAGAACTATACTTAAATAAAAGCAACAGGTAACTAACAAAACTGAACCAACTTGACTGAATACAAGTATCGGTCACTTCTGTTTCTGTACATATGATGACTAGTGTTCAGTAAAGTCATGAGAAACCTACAGTCCTGTGTCTGTGTATCCTTCATAAACTAGGATAGTACAGTAAATGTAGCCAATAATGTACTGCAATTAAATACAGATGCATGCTAATCCTACAGCTATCAGGTTAGCATAGACATCGTTTCCAACTTGAGTGAATATAGGCATCAGAATAAACTAACTAGTTTTACCAACAGTATGTTAATGCAATGACTGAACACAGGCAGCAGTGAAAAACTTTTATCAATAGTAAATATTTAAATATATTAACACATAATGTGACCCATGGCACTAAGTGCATAGTAAAACTTACTATTTAAAAGATATGTACTTTCACTGAATAAAAACATTAGAAAATGCATAGCTACTTATATGTATGATTATTACTAACTAACTCAAAATATATGTATGCAATAATATTTACAGTGAAATCCTCAGTACCATCATTTGGCTTTTGTTGTCGTCTAGGGGACGAGTTTTCAAAGTATGGGATAGTGAACCTCCCCGAAAAGAACGCGAAAGCAGCTGTGCCCCTCCGTCTTTATCATATATATTTTTAAATTATTTCTTTAACATTTTTTTTTTACATTTTAACATCAGTGTGTGTGTTTTTTTACCAGCTCTTTTAATAAATGTTAAAATTTTATCTCATTTTCACTTCAGATGTTATTTTTGCCCCTCAAAGAAAACAAATGACAAACGTGCTGCTTCGGTCATGTTTGTAATATATATGATGCTTTGTTATTACACACACACACACACACACACACACACACACATATACATATATATATACAGTGTACATATATATATATATATATATATATATATATATATATATATATATAAAAGGGAAAAGAAGAAGAAGGAAGGGAGGGAAAAAAGAAAACAACAACAAAAAAAAACTCTATTTGTTACCTACTTTCCTATCTGCTCATTTGTTTTTAGTTGTTTTTTTTTTTTTCTTTTTTTTGTATATATGTCTATGTTTAGTACTTCAGTTATTGATTATTGGTATTGTTATCATTGTTATTGTTATTATTTTATTTATCATCTTTTTTGTACTATGCACTATATTACTACAAGATGTATTTAGGTTGTTGAGGAAGTGAAGAAGGGGTAGGATTAAATAAGCTTATGCTTCATCCTACTCCTTTTCGAACATGTCATTGTTATTATTATTATTGCTGTATTGAATATTGTTGCACTTTGCACATGTTCGAAATAAATCATTCAAATCAATATATATATATATATATATATATATATATATATATATATATATATATATATATATATATATATATATATGGTGGTTTATGTACATATACAATGGATAATATTCTACGAGAAAGAAGCTGTAAAGTGAATGGATCATAATGTGCAGACTGTGTTTGGAAGTAGATCTGAGACCAACAATATTCCTTTGAACTAAAACCTATTCTCTTGTTCATTCTAAGAATTTCTCATTTTGACCCCAGACTAATTTTGGAAATTTGACCCAACCAGCATTTAAAGCTGTCATTCCATGGTTATTTCATTAATATTACTGTGTTCTCCATGGTTATGTAATACTTTGTGTGTTGGTTCTATTTAAAAAAAACTGTCCAGATTGCTTTGTTTCCAGCTGTTTTTTCACGGTAGAAAAATGACTTGAGGTCGAACAACAGAGTTTACAGATACTTCCTCATACATGTCCATGACGCAGTCACGAAGCATCTCTGATTGGCTCAGAATTCGTGAAGGAACACTCCCCCCTCCCGTCTCCCTGTATATGTACCCAAGTAGCATCCAGCTAAGGTCTTGTGCCGTTGCTTGTTCTGAAAATGTGCAGGGAAACAAACAAGGCTTTATTTCCACAGAGAGGATATGAACCAGTTTGATCCGCCATTTTTTTGCCGTTTGTGCAGCAGCGACTGTGGCTCCGTCTTCTCTTGTAAATGCTAATGCTAATGCTACTTCAGATTAGCTGCCGGTGATGGGCTTACCCCCATGTAGGCGACACTACAGTCCGTCTGATGTCAGACGCACCGGCTTTTTCTGGTCCCTCGTTCCTCTTGTTGTTTTCTGTGAATGCAGTATGCAGCCAGTGGTGGTGACGAACAACTTTAAAAGGTAACATGTGTTGGTACGTCGGGGTGACAGATCAGATTCCAAAAGGAGCGTGGAAAAGTGGTTTTCAGCGGAATGACACCTTTAAGACTTGAGTTTTCTTTACACAATGTGTTTACCAGAGGTGTAAAGTAATGAAGTAAAAGTACTTCATTACTGTACTTAAGTAGATTTTTTACGTATCTGTACTTTACTTAAGTATTTATTTTTCTGAAAACGTTTTACTTGTACTTCCTACATTTTTATAGAAATATCTGTACTTTATACTCTTTACATTTGCAGAATAGACTCATTACTTTTACAAACTAAACTGATGTGACAGTAAGAAAAATCAGTCGCTTCAGAGAGAAAATCAGTGGAGGAGAGAAACTGTGACATTACATATTATAGTTATATGACTATTATCTCATAATTTGGACTTTTTGTGTCTTAATTTTGACATTTTATTTAATAATTTAGACTTTTTTATCTCATAATTTGGACTTTTTATCTTAAAATTATGCATTTTTATCTCATATTTCTAACTTTTAAAAAACAATCTTATAACTTTTTATCTTAATTGTGACTTTTCTTCCCCCATTTTTCCTACATTTTCTGCCCATATCCACAAAACTGAGTAACTGTGACTTGATCAAACATTATCTACACAGTCACTCACTTTTAAATGCTTTATTTTAGATACTTTTGAAACATTTCTGATTTTATTGCCTCAAGTATCATTGTGTTCATGACAAAAAAAAAGCAGTTTTACTTTTTACTTTTGTACTTTATTACAATTAAGCAGTTGTATTTGTTTACTTTTACTTAAGTAGGTGAGTTGAATCAGTACTTCTACTTTTACCAGAGTATTTTTTCACACAACTAGCTGTACTTCTACTTAAGTACAGAATGTGAGTACTTTGACCACCTCTGGTATTTACACATGTGTGTTACTGATAAACATATCAATGTTCTCATAAAAATAGGAATACAAGCACACACACACCAATATATAATGATGAATATGTAATTAATATGTGTCATTGTCATGTCTTCCTCATGTTTGGTTCAGTCTTCAACACTAAACCACTCAGCTGGTTTGTCCCACTATCTTGTCTGTCTGAGACCAAGTAACATTAGTTGTATAATTAAAATTTAGTTTTAAATCAAGTTTTTTTGTTGTTTGAAAATTGTCCTTTTCTTAAATTTGAGCCCCTGTGTCATGACCTCCGTTCCAGTGACCTTTCCCCCAATTTTCCACACTCACCTGGTCCTGCACTGCGCAGCTGCAAGCCGTTCCTAATCGGTGACTATTTAAGCGGTGAGGCTTGTAGCTGCCAGTGCAGGACCATTCTTCTATGTCACCTCCATAACCCGGTCAATGTCTTCCATCTCCCCAATCACCATAACCCGGACACTCATCATCACCACGGACTCTGGCCGTTTACTCCCAGGTTGTGTCTGTCTTGTCTTTATGTTGTACTTTTGTTATTAAATTGTTTTGCCCTTCAGTACTGTGCAATGGAGTCCTCCTTCACCTCACCCCGATCCGTGACAGAATGGTCCTGCCACCATCTGGACTCCGCCAGTGCTGAAGGGACCCTTTTTGTTTTAGTTTTCCCCCTGTCTGTTCCGTCTAAAGTCTGTCCAGTCTTGCGTTCTGTCCCGTTCAGTGTTTCTGGCTTAAGCGTTCAGTGTTTCTGGCTTAAGCGTTCAGTGTTTCTGCCTTAAGCGTTCAGTGTTTCTGGCTTAAGCGATCTGTGTTTCTGCCTTAAGCGTTCAGTGTATCTGCCTTAAGCGTTCTGTGTTCCTGGCTTAAGCGTTCTGTGTCTCTGCGTTCTGTGTCTCTGCGTTCTGTGTCGCTTTCTAGCGTTCTGTGTCGCTTTCTAGCGTTCTGTGTCGCTTTCTAGCGTTCTGTGTCGCTTTCTAGCGTTCTGTGTCGCTTTCTAGCGTTCTGTGTCGCTTTCTAGCGTTCTGTGTCGCTTTCTAGCGTTCTGTGTCGCTTTCTAGCGTTCTGTGTCGCTTTCTAGCGTTCTGTGTCGCTTTCTAGCGTTCTGTGTCGCTTTCTAGCGTTCTGTGTCGCTTTCTAGCGTTCTGTGTCGCTTTCTAGCGTTCTGTGTTTCTGGCTTAAGCGTTCTGTGTATCTGGTTTAAGCGTTCTGTGTATCTGGTTTAAGCGTTCTGTGTATCTGGTTTAAGCGTTCTGTGTATCTGGTTTAAGCGTTCTGTGTATCTGGTTTAAGCGTTCTGTGTATCTGGTTTAAGCGTTCTGTGTATCTGGTTTAAGCGTTCTGTGTATCTGGTTTAAGCGTTCTGTGTATCTGGTTTAAGCGTTCTGTGTATCTGGTTTAAGCGTTCTGTGTATCTGGTTTAAGCGTTCTGTGTATCTGGTTTAAGCGTTCTGTGTATCTGGTTTAAGCGTTCTGTGTATCTGGTTTAAGCGTTCTGTGTATCTGGTTTAAGCGTTCTGTGTATCTGGTTTAAGCGTTCTGTGTATCTGGTTTAAGCGTTCTGTGTATCTGGTTTAAGCGTTCTGTGTATCTGGTTTAAGCGTTCTGTGTATCTGGTTTAAGCGTTCTGTGTTTTTGGCTAGCGTTCTGTGTTTTTGGCTAGCGTTCTGTGTTTTTGGCTAGCGTTCTGTGTTTTTGGCTAGCGTTCTGTGTTTTTGGCTAGCGTTCCGAGTTTCTGGCTAGCGTTCCGAGTTTCTGGCTAGCGTTCCGTGTTTCTGGCTAGCGTTCCGTGTTTCTGGCTAGCGTTCCGTGTTTCTGGCTAGCGTTCCGTGTTTCTGGCTAGCGTTCCGTGTTTCTGGCTAGCGTTCCGTGTTTCTGGCTAGCGTTCCGTGTTTCTGGCTAGCGTTCCGTGTTTCTGGCTAGCGTTCCGTGTTTCTGGCTAGCGTTCCGTGTTTCTGGCTAGCGTTCCGTGTTTCTGGCTAGCGTTCCGTGTTTCTGGCTAGCGTTCCGAGTTTCTGGCTAGCGTTCCGAGTTTCTGGCTAGCGTTCCGAGTTTCTGGCTAGCGTTCCGAGTTTCTGGCTAGCGTTCCGAGTTTCTGGCTAGCGTTCCGAGTTTCTGGCTAGCGTTCCGAGTTTCTGGCTAGCGTTCCGAGTTTCTGGCTAGCGTTCCGAGTTTCTGGCTTTTTGTCTTGTCTTCTGGCTTTTTGTCTTGTCTTCTGGCTTTTTGTCTTGTCTTCTGGCTTTTTGTCTTGTCTTCTGGCTTTTTGTCTTGTCTTCTGGCTTTTTGTCTTGTCTTCTGGCTTTTTGTCTTGTCTTCTGGCTTTTTGTCTTGTCTTCTGGCTTTTTGTCTTGTCTTCTGGCTTTTTGTCTTGTCTTCTGGCTTTTTGTCTTGTCTTCTGGCTTTTTGTCTTGTCTTCTGGCTTTTTGTCTTGTCTTCTGGCTTGTTGTCTTGTCTTCTGGCTTGTTGTCTTGTCTTCTGGCTTGTTGTCTTGTCTTCTGGCTTGTTGTCTTGTCGCCTGGCTAGTTGTCTTGTCGCCTGGCTAGTTGTCTTGTCGCCTGGCTAGTTGTCTTGTCTTCTGGCTAGTTGTCCTGTCGCCTGGCGTTGTGTCTTTTCGTTGGTCTTGGTCTGTCGTTGGTCTGTCGTTGGTCATTTCTGTCTGTTCCTGTCCCTGACTCTTGCCCGTTGCTCGCTTCTGTCCTCTGTCCCTGCCTGTTGCCCGTGGTTGGCTTCTGTTCCCTGTCCCTGCCTGTTGCCCGTGGTTGGCTTCTGTTCCCTGTCCCTGCCTGTTGCCCGTGGTTGGCTTCTGTCCCCTGTCCCTGCCTGTTGCCCGTGGTTGGCTTCTGTTCCCTGTCCCTGCCTGTTGCCCGTGGTTGGCTTCTGTCCCCTGTCCCTGCCTGTTGCCCGTTGCCGGCTTCTGTCCCCTGTCCCTGCTTGTTGCCCGTTGCCGGCTTCTGTCCCCTGTCCCTGCCTGTTGCCCGTTGCCGGCTTCTGTCCCCTGTCCCTGCCTGTTGCCCGTTGCTGGCTTCTGTCCCCTGTCCCTGCCTGTTGCCCGTTGCCGGCTTCTGTCCCCTGTCCCTGCTTGTTGCCCGTTGCTGGCTTCTGTCCCCTGTCCTTGCTTGTTGTTCGTTTCTGCCTGCCTGTTTCCTGTCCCTGCCTGTTGCCAGTTTCTTCTTTTTGTCTTGTTCCTGTCTAGCCAGAGTCCGTGGTGACCCCACCCAATCAGTCTCCTTGGTCCTCAGTCAGACCAGTCATGTTGCTCCTGCTACCGCTCTGCCCAGAGGGTACTCCGCCCAGGGGGTTTCCACACCGCCCTGCCCAGAAGGATGCCACACCGCTCTGCCCAGAGGGTACTCCGCCAGGGGGTTTCCACACCGCCCTGCCCAGAAGGGATTCCACACCGCTCTGCCCAGAGGGTACTCCGCCCAGGGGGTTTCCACACCGCCCTGCCCAGAAGGATGCCACACCGCTCTGCCCAGAGGGTACTCCGCCAGGGGGGTTTCCACACCGCCCTGCCCAGAAGGGATTCCACACCGCTCTGCCCAGAGGGTACTCCGCCCAGGGGGTTTCCACACCGCCCTGCCCAGAAGGATGCCACACCGCTCTGCCCAGAGGGTACTCCGCCAGGGGGTTTCCACACCGCCCTGCCCAGAAGGGATTCCACACCGCTCTGCCCAGAGGGTACTCCGCCCAGGGGGTTTCTACACCGCCCTGCCCAGAAGGATGCCACACCGCTCTGCCCAGAGGGTACTCCACCAGGGGGTTTCCACACCGCCCTGCCCAGAAGGGATTCCACACCGCTCCGCCCAGAGGGTACTCCGCCCAGGGGGTTTCCACACCGCCCTGCCCAGAAGGATGCCACACCGCTCTGCCCAGAGGGTACTCCGACCAGGAGGTTACCATGCCGCCCTGCTCGGAGAAGCTCTGGACAACGGGGGGGGGGTTGTGTTTTGTTTTTTTTTTGTTTTTTAGGGGCTTCAGGAGCCGCCCCTTAGGGGGGGGGTACTGTCATGACCTCCGTTCCAGTGACCTTTCCCCCAATTTTCCACACTCACCTGGTCCTGCACTGCGCAGCTGCAAGCCGTTCCTAATCGGTGACTATTTAAGCGGTGAGGCTTGTAGCTGCCAGTGCAGGACCATTCTTCTATGTCACCTCCATAACCCGGTCAATGTCTTCCATCTCCCCAATCACCATAACCCGGACACTCATCATCACCACGGACTCTGGCCGTTTACTCCCAGGTTGTGTCTGTCTTGTCTTTATGTTGTACTTTTGTTATTAAATTGTTTTGCCCTTCAGTACTGTGCAATGGAGTCCTCCTTCACCTCACCCCGATCCGTGACACCCTGCCCCTCCATAGGTCTCTGCATAGCCCAGACCTGTCCCGAACACAAGCTTTGAAACAAATAAAACCACAGAAGAAAACTTTGATTAAAATCTATGTACAAAAACAAGTGTATTAGAACCATTAAAACCATTAAAACTGTTAAAACCGTAACCATTTGTGCCTTGTAACATATATGTTCTATTGGTTCCATAGATATGGCTGCTGCCGGTCGTGTTCGATCTGAAGATCAGTTCCTGTGTTCCATCTGTCTGGAGGTCTTCACTGATCCAGTTGGGATACCATGTGGACACACCTTCTGCAAATCCTGCCTCTCTGAATACTGGGATAATAAAGAAAACTATCAGTGTCCCATGTGTAAATAAGCTTTTGACCAAAGACCTGAGTTGTACACCAACACCTTCATATCAGAGATGGTGGCTCAGTTCAAACTTGAAGCTCAACATGAACCAAACATCTACAGCTCAGACCAACAAGCTTCCAAACCAGGAGAAGTTCCCTGTGACGTCTGTTCTGAACCCAAACTGAAGGCCCTGAAGTCCTGCCTGGTGTGTCTGACCTCCTACTGTCAGACTCATCTGGGACCTCATCTGAAACTACCAAGACTGAAAAGACATCAGCTGATCCACCCTGAGGAGAACCTGGAAGACAGGATGTGTAGGAAACACGACAAACTTCTGGAGCTGTTCTGTAAAACTGACCACACATGTATCTGTCTGCTCTGTCCTGTTGTAGACCACAAGAACCATGAGTTTGTTCCTCTGAAAGATGCATATGAAGAACAGAAGGTAGAGCTGAAGAAGACAGAGACTGACATTGAGCAGATGATCCAGGAGAGACGAGTGAAGATCCAGGAGATCCAACAGTCAGTGAGGATCAGTAAGAACGCTGCAGACAGAGAAGCAGCAGAAGGTGTGGAGGTCTTCACTGCTCTGATGGAGTCTGTTCAGAGAAGTCTGGACCAGCTCCAAGAGGAGATCCAAGAGAAACAGAGAACCACTGTGAAACAGGCTGAAGACTTCATCAAAGAGCTGGAACAGGAAATCTGTGAACTGGAGAAGAGAAGCACTGAGGTGGAGCAGCTCTCAGGCTCTGAAGACCACCTCCACTTTGTCCAGAGGTTCACATGTGTAAAAGCTGCTCCATCCATGAAGACCTGGACAGAGGTCAGTGTCTGTCCACCATCATATGAGGGGACTGTGGTGAGAGCTGTGTCTGAGCTGGAGGACAAACTCACAAAAGAGAAGAAGAAGGTGTTGGCTAAAGCTGAGCTGAAGAGAGTCCAACAGTATGAGGTGGATCTGACTCTGGATCCAGATACAGCACATCCTAAACTCATCCTGTCTGATGATGGAAAACAGGTTCATGATGGCAGTAAAAAGAAGAAGCTTCCAGACAAACCACAGAGGTTTTCTTACTTGTGTGTCTTATCACAGCAGAGTTTCTCTTCAGGCAGGTTTTACTTTGAGGTTCAGGTCAAAGGAAAGACTGCCTGGTATTTAGGAGTGGCCAGAGAGTCCATCGACAGGAAAGAATGGCCTAGACAGTGTCCTCAGAACGGATTCTGGACCATCGGTCTGAATAGAAATCAGTACTATGCTCATGCTAATCCTAATGTCCTTCTGTCTGTGAAGTCTGGTCTTCAGAAGGTGGGGTGTGTTTGTGGATTATCAGGAGGGTGTGGTCTCCTTTTACGATGTAGATTCTTCCGTTCTCATCTACTCCTTCATTGGCTGCTGCTTCAATGACAAACTCCTCCCACTCTTCGGTCCATGTTTTTATGCTGGAGGTAAAAACTCTGCTCCTCTGATCATCACTCCTGTCAAACACTGAGAAAGAAACCTTTCAGATTTTGTCAGATTTCCTTTAGTCATTAAATTTTTAATGACTTTGTGTTTAATTGTCAACATCAATCAATCAATCAATTAAACTTTATTTAACACTTTTCACACATGGTGCATGTAGCATAAAGTTGTTTAGTACCATTTTCTTTCTTGTCCGAGAATGAGGCTTCATCTAATCCTGAGGCATGACTGTTTACAAGCAGCAAAATTAATTTTCACCATTTTAGTGAATTCTAAAGGTATCAAAATAAAAATGTTACACCTGTGGTGTTACGGGTCCTAGAGAATACTGTATGTTGCATGCATCACTTAAAAATTATGGGTGGCTGTGAGGATCATTTATGGCCCAGTATGTCAAGTCATAGCCCTTACCACTCACTCACACACGAGTGTACACACGGGCACGCACACACACGCAGTCACAAACACACAAACGCACGCACACACACACACAGTTCAAACTATGGTTAACTGAGTGTCGCCCAATGACTGAGAGGTTGGCGCTTTGCATCGACACGTCGAAGTGTCCTTTGGCAAAACAGTGAACCCTGACTTAGGCTCCCATCAGCACTGACCTTAGACCTTAGAAACCTACTGGTGGATGAATTTTGTGAATGGGTGAATGAGCACCATGAAGGTGGAAAAGAACAATATAAGTGCAGACCTTTTACTATTTACACACACACACTGGCATACATGCATACACAGAAACACACACATACAGACAGGCAGTCGCACACACACACACACACACACAGTGTTGTTAATCTTGTTTGGTTTGGATAATTGGTTGAATTAAACATGGTTTTATGAAAAGAAATGGACTTCTTGTTTTTCTCTTACCACTTGTCAATGCGGGTCCTTTTTGACCCATAACACCATAGATGTCTGTATTGTTAATTATTTAAATTTTGTTTTTTTTAAATTTTTATGTCTTGTAGAGCTGGGTTTTAGTTCATGTTTTGTCTTTTCTGTCCATTTCCTGTTTTATTTTGTTAGATTTCTCACTTCTTTGTGTTTCTCTTCTCTTTCTCTGTGTTTCATCTTTCCCGTAGTTTCCCTCGTCTGTCACCTGTGTCCCCTCATTTTGTCCACCTGTGTCTCATTATCTTTCCTCTATATATTCTGTTCTCCTCCATCTTCTTCTGCCAGTTCATCCCTGACTTAATGTTAAACGTTCCAGCACTTGTTTGGAAATCGAAAAACTTAACTCCTCCAAAGCCATTTGTCGCAGAGATTTAAAAATAGTACCAAAGGATAGAGCTGTCCTAGAAACATACATCTTGTAAAAATCATTTTTGTATCTCTTGTAGTTTTTTTTGTTCAGACCCGGTTAGTTGCGATCGCCGAAACTTAAAAACTAAAATTAAAAGATCCGCAATATATGACATATGTGACCCACCACCACGAAACCAGGCATAAGTGTCTGGAAATCAAAACTGAGTTATCTGTGTAGCTTGGTAGAGTGGAAACTAAGGTTTAAGATGGTGAAAAAATTATGTTTCTATCATAAGTAGAACCAAAGTTATGGTAATTTTAATATCCACAGTTGGACCTATTATGCAATTTGCATATTTTTAGATATTGTCCGTTAAAGTTTTGGACTGTTTTGGGGTAGGAAGTCCTTAGCAATGCATAATAATTCGTATCCGATTGACAAAAAATATTCACAGATGTTAAAGGACACTCTGATGGACATGTCACAGAAGTTCTATATATTGTAATAATAGGACAGAATTGCAACGTATTATAATCATTTGTCTTACGCCATTGGACAAGAGCATTCAATATAAGCTTTTTCCTCGTACCGAACACTTGGATGTTTACGCACGGAACGGAGATCAGTTTGTTCGGCGAAAAGAGGTGGAAGTCGGCTTTGTCTTTGTTCAGCAATACCTGAAATTTTGTCACCGCTTAAATAATTGACCCAATAAACACCTTTATTGATTGGATTTCAATGTAATGACCACAGGAACTGAACATAGAGGTGTTACGGTACCGTTTTTTGATAAGGTGTAAACACAAATAACAAATCACCTTCCAGCCTAAATTTGGCTGTAGCTCTGAATGGCTCAGCGCGACTTATGCCTGGTTTCGTGGTGGCGGGTCACATATTATGAGAATCAGGAACATGAGCAGAAGTCGCCACACTAAGAAATTTCGAGATCAGATGTACGGTTTGGGAGATATGGCAATTTTAGTTTTCTTTCCTCTCCTCCAAATTTTTCCCCAAACTCAGGGCCGCTCTCCTAGGTGGCAGAAATGGCCACGCCCCCTTCAACTCCTTATATGGCACATCATCTCTGTCTTGCTGCAACACAGGAGCAGCTTTGACTGAAACTTTGATGAAAATGGCAAAATATGAGAAACGATAAACAGCAAGTGAATGAAACTTTCCAGAAACATAGTCATACTACATAGGAACAATATAAACCAGGTTTTGAAGATCCAGCTAATTTCAAATTTAAATGAGACTCAGTAGTTTGGGGTGATGTCTGGTCTCAGCCTCCATTCACCCCCATGTTAATTTGGATCAAATAAATTCTGTAATTCGTCTGATTTTAGTGTTTTTAAAACTGCCAAATCTCTGTCATTTTTGACCCTACAGGGGCTCCGGCCACGCCCCCTTCCTGTCCATATTTGGCACAACTGCTGTGTTCTGGCTCCAGCAGAGGAGCTGCTTTGACTGAAACTTTGATGAAAATGCTATATTATGGAGTATAATTTGCTCATTTTTTGATATGAGGGTTATAACGTGTAATGGCATGGGACGAAATCCACACGTAAATTCGAGGTCCCGATCCAATGCTGCTTGCAGCTTTAATTTTATTTCAAATTACAACCAACCAAATTACATCATTACTCACCTGCTGCATCATCATCAACTGAGGAGTTGATTTGAGGTGAAGGAGATTTTGCTGCGAGAAACTTCATCAATGCCCCTGTAAAATATTACACAAGTATGTCAGAGACCAAAGTAATTACTTAACTATAATTCACACAAAGAAGGAATTGCCAATTTTCCCTGAAAGTCACATTGTATAAGTAACAAGTAATTAATAAAACAATAATTTTAAGGAGATAGTACTAATACTAGTACAATATAGTAACTAATATAGTACAATATTGATTTTAAATAGTGAAAAACAAGGCCCATAGTAATTTAATTAAGTTCAGGTCTGGTTAATACTCCTTCAAATGTCTTCCTGTCTAACCCTAGGTACTTGGTGCACTTTCCATAGATTGCTAAATAGCTATCTAGCTACCTCTGCAAAGGCTTGCCAATTGATGACAAAATACTGTCATTTTGAACATGCAAAAATGCCAACCTACCTTTTAATCCTCTTCCAGCTTCTTCTTTTTTCTGTGCCAGACGGATAATTTCTTTTTTGAGACATAACAGTCAGAGAATCGACAATGCCCTATGGGCCAACCCGCCTGGCTCTGGATTGGTTGCGCATGCGCACTGGCCGGTACTCAATATACGTTTAACACCGCTCACCTTAAGTGGCCGTATTAACGTTCCACGACCACCAAGTGGCAGTGCAGCGCTGCCGATCACTTCCAGTGCTTCAGCACGTGCTGTGTTGAGCCCCTTTTGGGGCCCCCCAGAGTGTGCGGGCCCTAAGCGGTCGCATATCTCGCAAAGCGGTCGGGCCGGCCGTGAGCATAGTGGCCCTTGAGGACCATGGTTCCTGATCCCTGCTCTACCCTGTAAATACACTACCTGAAAAGATCCACTAGATGGCAGTCTAAGACCAGGAATTATACAAATTTAGTAGTAGAGGACTGAATAGAACTATAATAATATTTTGAAATCTAAATAACATGCCCATTATATTTAGCCTTACTTTCATTGTTATGTTTAAAGTATTCTCTACCCCAGGGGTCAGGGACCCTGGTCATGCAGGGCCAGTATCCTGCATATTTTAGATGTTACCCTCTTCGATTACACCTGATGGTTGTTATGAGGTTCTGCAGAGCTGAATGATAGGTGTAGTATTTAATCAGAGGAAAACATCTAAAACATGCAGAATAGTAGCTCTCGGGGACCAGGGTTCCTGACCCCTGCTCTACCCTGTAAACCCACTACCTGAGAAGATCAACTAGATGGGAGTCTAAGAACAGGAATTATACAAATGTAATATTTGAGGACTGAATAGATATTTACTGGATATTATTGTGTCAAGCTCTTTTCAGTTCATGAAGTTCTGGATAAGAAATACACATATTAGGTTCACAGTGATCAAAATAACTTGCTTTTGCCTGAAATGTTCAAAAATGACACTTTCCCATGTTGGGCTTAAACGGCCTTGGAAAATGAATTTATTTTTGTCAGAAGTGAATGATATAGTGAATATCAGTGTAATAAGGTACTAGACAGTAAAGTTACCACCCTACAAAAGTATGAAAAATTGAAGGAAAGTCTAAAATAGTAGGTTTTCAGTGGTGTGTCAAGCTCTTATCAGGTCATGAAGTTCTGCATAATAAAGAAATATATTAGGTTCAAATTGATCAAAACAACTTTTCTTATTCTGCAATGCTCAAAAATGACATTTTCACATATTTGATTTGCCTTGGAAACATCATTTATTGTGGTCAGAAGTGGATGATACAGTGAATATGATGGTAATTAGACAGGAAACTTGCAGCTCTACTTAAAGTATGAAAATAATGTTGAAATACCTTTAAATTTTCTGAAATTATAGTAGTATACAGTGAAATAAGTTGGTTAAAATTGAAATAACACGTTATAGTTCCTTATTTTTCATCATTATGTTTAAAGTATTCTCTGCCGTGTAAATACACTACCTAAAATATCCACTAGATGGCAGTCTAAGACCAGGAATTATACAAATTTAGCAGCTGAGGACTGGATAGAACTTTACTAGACAAATTATTGCAGGGGTGTCACACTCAAATTCACACTGGGGCAAATTTAAAAACTGAGATAAAGTCACAGGCCAAATTCATTATTTATTGAAACATTTGTTTTGTTTCATAGTGCCGTCATTTCTTTATTATTGCTGAAAAAGTAATTTAGAATAGAATAGAATAGAATACAGGAGGATATATGTGTGGACTGAAACCTCAAATATCCATTGACAAACAGGGGTGTTACTATAATCTGTGGGGGATCTGAGCAAGAACCCCACCCCCACCCACACACACACATGAACAGCTCTAGCGGCCCCCTAGTGGGTGGGGCTCCTAGCAACTGCCTGTCTCACCTGTCCTCAGCAGTCATCAGCAGTCCTGCATCTGTTTAACAAAATATAGATGCGGAAATTGTCAGTAAATTAATCCACATGATGACATCCCATAATACTACACTATGGTCGTCCCAGGAGATACAGTCTTTGGTGACTGATGTACAAATTCAGATGAGACAACACGAAATGAACGAGTTTATCAACAACTCTCAACAAAACATGGAAGTACACCGTATCGCTATGACAACCAGGTACTGTACCCAGCTGGTTCTGCGTAATGGAAACACCACAATAGATGTTTTTAACAGAATAGGGAACTTTGTTTCCTAGTATTCACCTGCACACACCAGTAGCCATAAACAGCTCATCTGTTTACGATTAGCAACTGTAATGTGATCTATTACACATATATAAATGGTATTAACGAGTAATAATCAAATGTTTTATTATTTTGTTTTATTAAGATGTATATATGTACATTTATGTTTCCATCTTAACAGTTAAATTTTTTTTGGTTTGAAGAGAATTCTGGGAAATTTCTTCAACCAGTTTGTTTGTAGTGTGGTCCTGGTTTGTCTCTGTTTCAACGTCTTTCACTTTAACCCTTCCCATTTTCCTAAGCCCCTCCCCTCTGTCTTAATTGAGCATTGGGACAAATCTACCCCTTCACGTGAAAGCACAAAATGAAGGGGTAGGTGTTAGGGGTGAACTGTGATTCAGCATTCTTCTCTTTACTTCAAACAGGTTAACAATAAGTAAGGGTTTGTCTTCTTCTGACGGTATATACGTGCATGTGAACGAAACATCTGTGGGAAAGGTGTGAATGTACTGTAGCGTAAAAGTTTCTCCAAACAAAGAAATGTTGGACCCTACACAAGAAAAGGGTTAAATGTACCTTTGAGGTGTCAAATTTCTAAGTAATTTAATTAATTTGTAGAGGAGGAGAGGAGGGGGAGTCATCTACTCACTTTCTGGCTACAAAAAACATAATCACTCAACACAATGACAAATTTCTTATTTTTCTTATTTTAAATCAGCAAATCAAAATCAACAGAACAGAACATTTCAATATAATTCATCAAATCAAAACAAGTATTAAATCAGAAATACAGTAAATTAAACAGACATTAAATTAAACTGGGTAAATCCCATTAAATCAGTGTTCTTTAAACATGATAGGGTATCGGAGTGTATGTTGAGTTTGAGTGTGAATGAGGGGTATATATGAGTCTTCTGTTCAGATGTTTGGTTCTTTATGGGAATGATGGTGAGTATGAAATCCAGTTGAGTTCATCAGGTTGAGTGTATGGTCCAGACTCTGACCCGTACGCTGTATGAAAGTGCCCTCAGTGCATGGCAGGTCAGTAGGTATAACTTTAAGGCATTTTCACTCACTGAAAAGACAGGTTGTATAAAGTTGGCAGTGTCAATAGCTTGTAGTAAAAGGAAATAAACACAATCCAGCATTAAGTGACAGAGGAAAACCCTTATTTTCGATAAGGCCACTATATTTTCTGACTACAGAGATGTGGAAGCTTGAGTCACATGACAGAAGTCAGATTTAAGTCATCATTTTGACAACTAAAATTTACTTAACCCTCTATGGGACTTATAAAGAAAGTTCATGAAAAAAATGAATGATCTTTGATTTTAAGTATAAAGAAGTCCTAAAGTAAATTTCCTATACTCTTACAAAACATTTCACCTTTATTTTGAGGTGCAGTCATTTAGAAATGACTTTGTCCCAAGGTATTTTTTTTTTTCATGAATTCTTAATGTAAAGAACAACTGATAAAAGAACAATGGCTTCATTATCCATGGACATATTTGATAGAAAAACACTTAAAACATTTAACTTCAAAATTATTCTAAAATCATGAAAAATATTTTTTAAAAAATAGTCATGTTAGGAAAAAGGTGATGTACATAAGGTTGAATGGACGACTACAAATGAAATGTGGTTCAACCCCCACAATAATCAAAATCAGTGAATTTAAATTCAAAATTCTTTAACATTTATGGTACAATATGATTGTTTAGAGGCTTGTGTAATTTTTTTTTTAAAGCTGTCTTTTTAAGCCTCATCTATAAACGACATAGTCCCATAGAAGGTGAGTTAACACTGATGAAAGACTTAATGTGACTTAAACTTAATATTCACCACTTCACTTTGACCAACAGGAAAAATACTACACTGAAATGCACACCGAAAACATTCTAATACATGTCAAATTAGCTTATTTCATTCAAAGCAGGCTATTACGCTTTAGGCGTGCTTTTACATCTAATCACAATTCATTTAGAATACAGTTAAAATGTGTCATAAGCTACATTTTGACTCACCAGCTCACTGGCAACACAAATTAATCAATCACTTTATCAATCACAATCACCTTCACCCATAAGTAGACTGGTGAGGATAAAGCCGGTTGAGAAAATTAATGAATAATCAATCAGAGTAAATGGTTTACAATAATACAAACAGGTATATGTAAAGCTTAAATAGAATATGACTTATCTGTGTTGACAACTACGCAAAGGTATCACAAACATATGCATTTCTAAAAGTCAAATCTTCATGTTGTCTTTGAGCCGTCAGCATTGAGGACCATCCACATCGACAGAATCACCACAGGCCAGAGTAAGACAGGAAGATGATGAATTAGTAAGCCTGTGGTAGAAGGACAATCTTTGATTCGGTCTGAGGAGAGAGGCAAAAAAATGATGTCTTTTAGTTTTCACAGGTACAGACCAGACGGTGAGTGTCAGAATGTTAGTCACGTTAACAGTTGCTTTAAACACAGAGAAATGACCCAAATGTTATTTTACACAAAAAAAAGAAAAGAAAAACATACAATTATGTTACTTTTTTCCATTCTCTTAAAAAGTCTCTGCTCAGGTAACACAGGTTTACAAGTAAAATACATCCATGTGTGTTACTGATAAAGAAAACTCAAGTCTTAAATGATGGTTGGCTCAAGTTTCCAAGATAACATCTACAGGTGCAGGTGCAGGAGCAGGGCATCAAACATCATGATGGATCCCACCCACCCAGCCCATGAACTGTTCACCCCCCTCCCCTCAGGCAGAAGGTCTCAGAGCTACAACATCAAGGCTGAGGTGCAGCTTCTTTACTGAGGCTGTGAGGCTTGTGAACTCTGGGCCATAAACTGACCTCTGCATTCTGTTAATCTGCTTTAACATACTATCTGTATTTGACCTCACCTTTAGCATGGTTTTAGTGATGATTTTAGCAACTGGTTACTTATTATTATATTTTTATTACTATCATATTATTATTTTATCGTCTGCCTGAGGAACATATTCCGTCCTTCATTTTTATTTTTAACATGTTAAATGACAATAAAGCTACCTTGAACCTTGAACCTTGAGATAAGTCTGGGGCCAAAATGTGGAATTCTTAGAATGAACAAGAGAATAGGTTTTAATCCAAAGGAATATTGGTCTCAGATCTACCAGATCTACTTCAAAACACTGTCTGCACATTATAATCCATTCACTTTCTTTCTAGTGGAATATTTACAAATCCATTGTATATATGTACATAAACCAGCATATATATATAACACACTATTATGTATATTAAAACATGAACTAACCAGCACTTTTATAATTGGTTTTCTGATTCATCTTATTAAAGTATGTAAAAAATTTAGCACATTTAATGTCTTTCTAAAAAAAAATACTTGAACAGATTAGTCTAACTAAAAAAAAGAATACTTCCCTTTCATTTTAAGTAGGAAAATTAATTCACGTATTGCACCACCATTTAACCACCATTTCCTTGTGTCATTCTCAGGCTATCCTGAAAGTTTCATTGAAATCCGTCCGTGACTTTTTGAGTTATGTTATACACAGACAAACATACAGATAAACACCAGCAAAAACATAACCTCCTTGGCAGACCTCCCTTCATTGGGATGGGGGAGTTCTGCCTTAGTGGAAGTTTGCGCTCTCAGAGTGCTTTTCTAGTTCTTATTCTCCGGCCCTCTAGAATGTTGCGACAGTTCCCATTCACTTTGAATGGACGTTCCCACTATTCTGCGGGTGGATTTTTTTCGATAACCACCCACTGCGCCATTAACGCCCACTGCCAATGGCAACGAGTTTTGTCACTTCAGATTCACGGCACCATATCACTCCGCAGTTAGTTTGGCCACTTTGAAAGTAAATATTTGCTACGTCGTAACGGCTATTTTATCCAATATGTTAGAGTAGTAGCAGTAATAAGCTGTAATAACCCATAGAATAAGCGGGATAATGTATTGCCCACACGTGACTATCGAAAAATATTTTCCTTTGGAGCAGAGGTTCCGCCTCAAAGGGAAATATTTTTGGATAGTCATGTGTGGGCAATGCATTATCCCTTGCTTATTTATTTATTTGCCTAGTTCTCATTCTACTTGTTGTTGCTATTGTTGTTTGTGCCATGGTTGATATTGTCTCGTGAGGGTTTTTTCAGTCTTCAGCAATGTTTCACAAATGGAAATATTCACCTTTCCTCGTCTTTATATTGTAGTTTATGACAATGTACTTATGCTCCTCCCTCTCTCTTCGTGTCAGAGTGCAGTTGTAGGATGTAGTTTCATTGTGGTATCGCTGTGGATGATCTGGTAGAGTATACTGGCAGTCGTTCTTTGAGGACAGTTTAGCCAACACGTCCCCTTTTGAAGTCATAAATTCACAGGTGTATACTGGAGAATCTGGACAAAACCCATAATAGCAATCCAACCTGCAACAGAACAAAAGGTCGGATTTAATTTTTGAAATACATCAAAACAAAAAAGCTAGAAAATAGAATTATAGAACAGGTGGCTATGTGAGAGAAATTAATCTTTGCGTGCGAACCTTAGACTCTTGTTCTTGGTGATGCAGCCAGTAAAAATGCCAAAATTTCCCTGCTTACCGGCTGATATCAAACCTGCAAACACATGATAAGTTGACTGTGTACATGTTCAGCATACAGAGTGTTGGCTATAACAAATATATCTAATTTCAGGTGAATAGTAAAATAACATTAGGATTAGGATCATATGATATTGTTTCAGCTTCTATTATAAGGTAAGGTACTTTATTTATCCTCTGTATTTAACCCATCCTTCATGCCATTGGGGCACCTGTAACGAGTAGTGGGCAGCCATGGGCGGTGCCCAGGGACCCACCTCCAGCTGGAGAGCCAGGCTCATGGTCAGAATCACCTGGCTGGAGGATTTGGCCCTAACAAACATATTTTTGGGTGATAGGGTTGTCAAAAAAATCGATTTTAGACACTAAATCGATATTGACCCTTGGTATCTAATTAGATACTAAGTTGCTGGAAAATGGATTTTTGTTTTTATGGTGCGTCGCCGCTTTTTTGTAGCGGGTAACGTTAAGAATTCTAAACAGGTATCAACGCGGTCAGTTCTGGCACAGCCGTAATGCCGGCTTGTAAGTTAAAGTCTCTTTTTTTCTCCAGCTGCCTCTGACAGCACACGGGATGACGCCAGTGTGACCACAGACCTATACACTATTTCTATAGGTCTGTGATTGCTACCATCCGATGCAACTTTGCTTTTAAAGGCCTCGATATAGTTGAACGTCTATGTGCGCGGGCGGCAGCCAGGCGGTAGCGCATTGTATCACGTTACCACCACGGAGGCCACCGTGAGCATGTCAGCCTATCATTTTTGATGTGCGCGCTGCTAGTCCCACAAGGGGTCCGCGGTGGTCACATGATGCAATACGCTGCCGCCCGCGCACATAATGCTCGACCATAAAGAGGCTTGCAGTTAGCACTGCAGAAGGGCTTGAGCAAAAAGATAGGCCTACCTTAACTTGCCAAGAGATAGGCATGCATTTATTCTGCACCCGCACTCACTACCTTTTTTTTAGCAGTCCATGGAGGAAATTTTAAGAGGAATCCCTCACATCTCCAGTATCGAGTATTATCCTTAGTATCGGTATAGAGTTGGAAATTTTAGTATCGTGACAACCCTATTGAGTGATGGGGGAAACCGCAACACCCGGAGGAAACTCAGGACATGGAAAGAGAAACATGTAAACTCCACACAGACAGGTCTGCACGGTCCGGGAATCGAACCCGGGCCTTCTGTGAGGCAAGAGCGCTAACCACTCATCCACCGTGCCGTGGTTTTTTAATTGGAATGAAACACCCCGAGTGTGTAGAACAGAGGTATCACAGGTCATTCCTACCTGCAGTTGTTGGAATCCACAACAGAAACTGCTCCAAATAAACTGTGCAATAATTTATATTACTAGCTACGTTTACATGATGGTTTTTACTTCAGAATTATTTATCTCATCTCATTTTCTGTACCTGCTTTATCCTAGGATTACGGGGGTCACATAGAGCCTATCCCAGCTACAACGTCACCAGTTCATCTCAGGGCTGAACAAACAAAGAATCACTCTCACATTCACACCTAAGGGCCATTTAGATGAACGAGTCAGTGCATGTGTTTGGATGATGGGAGGAAACCACAGACACAGGTGGAACATGTAAACCAGGGGTGTCCAAACTTTTTGCAAAGGGGGCCTGTGATGAAAATGTTTGGTGGGGGGGCGACCTTTTACATAAAACAACAATATATTAAAACAATTTTAGCCAGTCATTCTGTGTGCTTTTTTATTTTAATTTCAATTATATTAAGCACATCTTTTGGTTAATTTGAAGCATGTATATCACATGCAATTGAATGTTGAATATTTTTTTTCTACAAACAAAATTTGTACTCTTGAGTGAAGAGTACAAATTTGAAGCATGAAATATACCACCATGGCAGTTCAATGTTCACAGTAATGTTGAATAAAATAACAGAAATAAACAAGTAATAGTCATATCCACAAGTGCCACAAGGGCTCATTTGAAATATGACATACAAGTAACTATAAATGTTGGTTGTTCTTTGAAAAGTTTATTCTGGACTGAAAACTGACAACTTTATTATTAAAATTTATGACTGACATTTATTAAGAGACTTATTGTAAATGACTTTCCTGCATTAATGTGACCGCTTGACATTGAACTCTTTAAAAACAGCCACTGTCTCTTTGCAAATGAGGCAGGGACAGTTGTGTATTTTAGTGAAGAAATAGTCCTATTTCCACCCATCCTTGAACCATCTGCCCTCACAGTCAACTGTCGATTGTCGCCATTTCAGGATGGCTAAAGGGTTACAATGGGTTATATAGCATAGAGTGCTGCTGCCCACTAGTGGGTAAATGAGGAACAGCATTTAAAGTGTGAGCAACTTCAGATGCTAGTAATAGTACTGCTGGCCAATTTATTAAGTCTTGTGGGCCAGACATTATTGATTTTTTTTTACAGAGGCTGCGGGCCAGATGAAATTTGACCACAGGCCGCATTTGGCCCCTGGGCCGGACTTCAGACACGTCTGATGTAAACTGTCCACACAGAAAGGTCCCACCCACTGGTGTTGGAACAGAACCTAGGACTTTCTTGCTGTGAGGCACCAGTGCTAACCACTGAACCATCGTGTCACCCTCAGAATTATTTATTCTGAATAAAATAATTTGGAAGCTATTTCCTTTACATAGAAAAGTTAATACAGAATAAAGGTTTCCATGGGAAACAGGTGTATTCCACTTTAGTTAATTGGGCTTTCAGAGCTGAGGGTTCTGATTGGATAGAACACCTTAATGTCTGGACGTCTACTGGAAGGGAACATTCGCATCCACTTCCTGTTTTCCTTTTGTTTCAGCTAGCAACATAGAAGGACACAGATACATTTGTATTTATTTTTGTAATAATTATGAAGCAGCTGCTTGACTGAATCAACAAAATAGGTCAATCATCTCGACAAGACCAGGAGCATGTGCAGAATGATAAGAATAATGTTAAAGAGGAATTAATTGTTTCCATGTCAGAGGAATTATTGAATTCAGAATTAAGAGTGGAATAAAATCTTATAGATTTGCTGTTGCTAGGGCTAGCAGTTGTCATTATTTGTAGGTAATTATGATCATATTTTACTGGTCTGACCCAATTGAGATTTAAGTATTCTGTATGTAGAACCTGAATTAAAATTATTTTCACACCGTTTTACATCTTCATTGTTAGGGCCAGATTGGACCCTTTGGTGGGCCAGATTTGGCCCCTGGGCCTTATGTTTAACACCTGTGTTTATGATGGTGACATAAGTTGGATGCATTTCCTCCTGTCATTGCTACAGGCTTCCTGCATTTGTTACATTTTACAGTAGTTTGTCATGTGTCGGCTCATTTCTATCCAAAAAACTTCACACAAAGCTGAAGTGGCTCCTTTTTTTAAACCAGATCACGGGCAGCAGCTACAGTAGCGCTTTCAGCCATTTTCAGTCCAACACACTAATGAGTCATGCTGTGTGATGTACTTAAACACATGTCCACTGTGTGGTGGCATTACGTCATTAATTTAGTATATTGCGATATTAAAAAGAAAAAAAACACAGCCTTGCACCCGTAGCATTCATTCTCCTCACAAGACAGCAACAATGGTGAACAACAGAGTAGCAGTGGTCAATGGGTTAGGGCAGGGGTCTCAAACTCATTTTCTTCAGGGGCCACATTCAGCCTGATTTGATGTTTAATGGGCCAGACCAGTAAAATGAAGTATTATTAAATAATTATTATTAATTAAATAATAACCTATAAATAATGACCAATTTTTTTTTTACCGTTTCAGTGCAAAAAACCCCCATTAAATTCAGATTTTTTAAAAATTATCCAAATGCAAAAAAAGCCCCAAATTCATAAGGAAAATAAGCAATTTTAACAATATTTTGCCTCAACATATACATTTCCAGTTGTTAATAATTTAATAATTTAAATGTTATTGTTACAGCATAGTTTGTAAATGTAATTATTTTCATAATTAATATTAATTTTGCAGACAATGACAACAAATTTGAAGTTATTTCATCATTCATAGGCAAAGAAAAAACTGAGAAGAAAATATGGAGTTATTTAACAGGTTATTATGCTCTTCATCCCACGGGCCGCATTGGAACTATTGGCAGGCCACATTTGGCACCCAGGCCGCATGTTTGAGACCCCTGGGTTAGGGTGATAACAGTGTTATTATTGTTGTTTGTGTCCGGTGTGTGTGTCGCATCAGTAGAAAAAGGGATGTGGGCACATGCGCACTACTTCCTCTACTGTTGTCTTGTGTTCTGTGGGACTGGTGTACAGCGTGCATAGTGGTGTGGCATGTGAATTGCATTGTTTTCAACAAGTGATTCACCCCCATGCTGAGGCGGATTTTTACTGAAACAGTTAAATTTTTACATAATATCTTTTTGACACGGTTTCGAAACTAAACCTGTATCGAACTTGTTCCTCAGATTCATGGACAAACACGTAAAACATGAAGCTATTGTGGGAAATTTGAATATCAGAACAACTTGTAACTAATCAGTTCTTATCATTCACTTAAAAGAGCCGTTCAAAAGACTCGACTCGTACATGAACATCACATTTCTTATGCATGGCTAAGCGAGCCAGGACAGAAAACAGCTGTTAGATCAGTGCATAGTAATGCATCACATTTCACTGTTGGTAACAGTAACAGAGTTGTAATGTTTCAAATAGTAATTAATTAGATTACCTGTTACTGAAAATAATAATGGCCTTACTAATGCTGTTACTTTGTAATACTGTTATTCCCAACACTGGTCAGCAGTGTGCTGTATTGGATGTGTTTTATCATCATTTCACATCAGTAATGTCTATTGATTCATCGAAACAATTAGTACAATTATGATGATACAATAAATCCCTTAGGTTCCATAAATCAGCAGTATGAGTTTGCCTCTGGCAATTAGCAGTTCTCATCAATAGCCTTTATTGATTTACAGAAACTATTAGTACAGTTATGATAGCACCATCAATGGTCTACTATACAAGCCCTGGTACATCTGTTTCCCATTTTAATGTTTACAACCTATTGGATAAGACACACATTTATGGAGAGGATATAAAACCAGCACTTCACTCCAGTGGTTTTCAAAGTGCGGGATGGTGAGCCTCCTCTAAAAGAACCCGAAAGCAGCCATACCCCACCCCACCCCATCTTTATATTATTTATGATTTTTATGGATAATTTGTTAAACATATATTTTTTAAAACGTAATGTTAACATATTTGTGTTTTCATCATTTTTTAAACAAATGTTAACATCTGTATAACCGTTTTTAAATACATTTCTACATCTGTAAGGTTTTTTTTAAAGATCTCTTTAACACATCTTAACATTTTCTCTCATTTTCTCTTCAGATGTTATTTTGCCTCTCACATTTACTGTAGTTAGCTAACCACATGTTTTCACATTTTTTCTTTCTTTTTTATTTTTTCTCATGCCACGCCTTGCCCTGAAGTCCTCTGCTGCCCCTCAGGGGAGCCCCCCCCCCTCACTATTTGAAAACCCCTGCTCTTGCTCATGTCCTCTCAGCTTAAAGGAACTGCTGATGGTATTCCTTTAAATCATGTGACATAATTTTAGAAGAACCAAATGTAAATGACATGACATTATCAAATTACATTTTGACCCCATACCTCTTAATCAATGGGAGAAATTTAAAATAAGACAAAAACTGCTTCATATAAGAACTGAGAGTAAGAGTGGGCTTTGGGCTAGCAGGGAAATCAGACGATTTCCCAAATCAGATTAGATCTGGCTCTGGTGACTGATGAGCTTGTTTGGGAAGCAACAGTAACCACCAAAGTGCTGTTAGTGTCTTCCTGTATCTAAGAGACAAACACACATCCGCCATCTGACAGTGCCAGTCCACAACACTGCATTACAGACTCATATGAACAGCATTTTACACACATAACTCACCTATGAAGAGGAAAACGGGAGCCACCAACAAGTGCATTTTCCTCATCCTGTCTGTGAAACTACAGGACAAGTGGAGCAGAAAGTTAACCAACAAAAACATCACAACTTTTACCAGATTACATGTTAATGGCATTTTAATAAAAATCTAAAATACAAGTCTTTTCATCACAACACTATAATGGCTGGTATGTACCTGTAGGTCACCATGCTAATATCATCTTAATGTATCCCTCCATTTTTAACAACAGTACATAAACAGCTGGTTTTTAACAGTGTATAAATAAAAGTACAGGAAATTAGATTAAATTAGATTCAATTGTACTAGATCAGGCATGGGCAAACTATTCCACAAAGGGCCGGTGTGGCTGCAGGTTTTTGTTCCAACCAACCAAGAGTACACAGTTTGACCAATCAATTCTTTGAAGACTGAGACCAGTTGATTAATTGAATCAAGTCTGGTGTGCTGCTGCTTGGTTGGAACAAAAACCTGCATCTACACTGGCCCTTTGGGAATGGTTTGCCCATGCATGTACTAGATAGAACTTTATTGATCCCCGGGCAAAGCCCTCTGGAAATTGAGGTTCCAAGTGCAGTGCAACACCAAGCACACACACTAGAAAGATCACAGTGCAGAGTTACAGGAAAAAAACTTAAGAAAGAAAAGTATATTAAAAAACATTGCTGTAAAAGATTACCATTGCATGATGTAAAGTACTGACAGTGACAGGATGCAAAGTGACAAACAGGTGCAGAGCAGTAGTCAATAATAATAATAATAATAATAATAATAATAATAATAATAATAATAATAATAATAATAATAAGTAGCTTATCATCCATAATCTGGGTGCGATTTGTGGTGTGTCACCCCCCACCCCCTACCTCTCATTTTTTGGACATCACCGTCAGGGTCCTACGATCTATGAGTCTTTCTGCCTGCCTGAACACAAAATGCCTGAAAGAGGACCCTGACATACATACATTCAAGGGGGTAAATATCTGTCAGTCCTGCGATAGAGATCAGCAGAGGACAAGTGCATTCTGGGAGCTTCTTTACCAGTAATTTGGGAAAATAAAAACAGGGGCAGTTTTTAACCACTGATTTTGCTGACCACGGTACGCATGCGAGGGCACGGATAACGTGTGACTGGGGCCAGTTGTCGGGGATCAGTTCTCTCTCCGGTCGGCATCAGGTCAAACTGAGTGTGTGAGACCCGTCCCCAGATGGGACATAGTCGGAGAAGGAATTACCGAGAGTCAAGGTGGCGGGAGTCGGCCACCCTCTCCCTTCTCCCCTTTTATTTTTTGACTATGACCTCAGATCAGATGAGATGACCCGCTGAATGTGAGCATATTACTAAATGTTGGAGAAGAAACTAACCAGGATTCCCTGAGTAGCGAGGGGTGAAGAGCCCAGCCCGGGTGGGCGTGGGAAATGTGGCGTATGGAAGACTGCTTTCCCAGGCTCAGCCCGTGGACAGTGTGAGGCCCGTAATGGCCCCCGTCGTACCAGGATCCAGTCTTCTCAGTGTTGGGTTCTGTGTGAATGCAGCAGGGGGTGGTAAACTCCATCTAAGGCTAAGTACTGATCGCAGACCGATAGTCAACAAATACCTGAAGGGAAAGTTAAAAAGAACTGAAGAGAGAGTTCAAGAGGGCGTGAAACTGTTGAGAGGTAAACAGGCAAGGTCCGTGCAGTTTACCCTGGGGAATCAACCGTGGTGGGTCAGGATTTGCCTCTCAGTGCTGGGAGGATCCCCTCGCGGGACCTCTGCCGGGTGTGGCTTGTGCCCGGCACCCTCGGGTCCCGCGGGGCCCAGGTGCACGTGGGGCAGCAAAATCTGTGTTTAAAAACTGCCCCTGTTTTTACTTTCCCAATTCCCATTCATGAGCAAATAAACTACAGGAAATGACCTGTTTTGAAATTGGAAATGGGTTTGTTCCTCTTTTCTCATTCTCCGACTCCAAGACAGAAGATGGGAGATGGTCCTTTATTAATTTTCCACTTCCTGATTTAAAAACAGAAATTGAATGGCCACACAGAACGACCTATAACATCCAATGCAAGCTTTTTTCTGTGGGAAAAAACATCCTCCCCTCTGTTTTTTTTAATAAATCGCACTCTGAATATAATGTTATAATAATACCCTTTATTTGCATAGTGCTTTTCATGGTACTAACAGACACTTTACATACAACACAATAGACAAATAAAAGACAGATAAAACAAAGCACTCACAGATTTAAAAGCAATCTTAAATAATAGCATATACAATATATGTATAAATGATAACAGTAATAGAATTTATATTTAGATAGATAGCAGAAATAATAATAATAATTGTGAATGAATAGCTTATGTTTCAATATAATAATATAATATAGTATGTACAATCTGTATGTTTGTGTAATTAAACATAATACTAATAACAGTAAGAGTAATAATAAAAAATAAAAACAGTGATAAAGTGCAGTAGTGATAATCACTAGATCAAAAGATTTCTCCCCCTGATGTCAGACTACTCCAAGTGAAAACAACAGTCAGACAACAGCCTGTCTATGTCTCAACAAGATCACAAGATAACATTTGCTGTGTTTGTATAAAACTAAAGTGCAAAGTATAAATGTCTTTACCGTCTTGTCGCTTCCTTTTCAGTGAGTTGCGGCTGTAGAAGGCAGAAATCAAAGAATTAGTGTAGCCTGGAGGTAGGGCATGATGAGTGATGAGGGAAGCAGCTGGAGCAGAGTTGGGTGGGAGGGTAGGACAGAAGATAATCTTAAAGTGCTACTGTGCTGCATTGCAATCAACCTTATGTGAGGTTTTTTGGTACTGTCTAAAAGCGTTTTATATTTGCTCTTGATTTATTCGACCATTTTTAAATTTAATGTGACTGTCCGGAAAGAACGCTTTGCTTTGTGACCTTTCATTGTGATTCAAAGTAAATGATGTCATGGAGAGTTGGTTGAGCTCATAAGGTTGAAATGGCAGATAATGTTACAAAAACTCACTGTTAAAACTGGCCAGTAATACTGAGCGTGTGTTAGAACTTCTAACATCTAACATTTTGTTTTTACCTGCAGGTAAAAAAAAGCAACATTTGCATAATGTATTTATTTTACAACATTATACAGTGAATAATTTAGTGATTAAAGGTGTAATCATACCACTGTAGACTATGGTAATTTCAACATACATTTACTGTGGGAAATTTAACCCATGTGCTTGACTCTTTGTTGGATGGGTAGACTCATGGCTAGGTGTGATGTAAAAGCAAGAAATAGCTCCCGTTCACTTCATATGTGGAATCTATATATGAGTCAGTACGTTTAGAGAAATTCAAATTATTGCCTTAGTCCGACTAATATCGAAGTTTTCAAATTCATGTAAACACCTGAGTCAGACTATAATCAAATGGAACTGTAGTTACCTCCGGCGTTGGTTGGTTTGGATGTTTGTTTGTGTTCAAGATGACTCCAAAAATTCTTGACAGATTTTGATGAAATTTTCAGGGAAGGTTGGTAATGGGGAGATCTGGAAATGATTGGGAGGGGGTCTACATTGGTGGAGGTCTGCAATCTCAGAGAATCTTCATGGTTGTGGTCCATATCTCCATGGTTGTGGCCCATATCTCCATGGTTGTGGCCCCTAATCTTCTCTAGGTGAGCAGAGGGAACAGTGAGGTGGATAGAAGGTGATGAGCAGAGTGTGTGGTCAGGTGTGGCAACAGAGAAGAGGTTGGATAGGTATGGAAGAGTGAGATTGTAGATGTCCTTGAAGGTACAAAGTAATATTTTATATTGTATGCGGTAAGTGATGAGAAGCCAATGCAGCAGGGTGTGATGTGATGAGTAGAAGGAGTCCAGGTGATGATACAAGTTGTGGATGAGTTCTGGACCAGTTGGAGTTTATGCAGGTTTTTTTCAGGAAGATCAAACAGGTGAGAGTTACAATAGTCCAAGGGGCAAGTGATGAGACTGTGGACCAGTATGGCAGCACTGTGAGGTGTGAGTGATGGTTGATGTTGCCTAAATGAAAGTAAGCTTAAAAGACATTAGTTTTAATATGCAAAGTAAACGAGAGTGTGCTGTCGAGGATGACACCCGGACTCTTAACCTGAGGAGAGGGAGAGATAGAAGAGTTGTCGATGGTTATTGGGAAGCTGTTGATTTTGGTTAGGGCGGACTTTATACCAATAAGTCAAACTTCAGTTTTGTTACTGTTATTGAGTTTGAGAAAGTTAGATGTGAACTAGGACTTGATTTGCAGAAGGCAGAGTGTGAGGGAGGAAGGAGGGAAGGTGGAGTTTGGTTTGGTAGAGATGTAGATATGGGTGTCATCCACGTAGCAGTGAAAGCGAATATTATGTTTATGGAGGATATGGCCAAGTAGGGCGGGGTAGTAAGTAAATGATGAAGAGCAGGGGCCCAAAGACAGAGCCCTGGGGTACACCTGTGGTGACTGGGAGTAAGTGGGAAGTGAATGACTTAAGTTGAATGAACTCAGTGCAGCCAGAGAGGTATGATTTATTTATTTGTATGTGAAATGCCAATAGAAGAAAGTCTGTCCAGCAGGATGGTGTGTGAAATGGTGTCGAAGGTCACACTCAGATCAAGTAGGATGAGGATGGACAGAAAACCAGAATCAGCAGCCAGGAGGAGATCATTTGTGATTTTTATTAAGGCAGTTTCAGTGCTGTGGAGAGGGCGAAAACCTGACTGAAATTGTTTGTAAAGATTAATGCAGGAAAGGTAACTATGGAGCTGGGAAGTGACAGTTTGGTCAAGAAGTTTACAAAGGAATGGAAAGTTGGAGATTGTTGGAGGTTCTTGAGATCTGTACCAGGTTTTCTAAGTATGGGAGTGACAACAGTGGTTTTAAAGGATGACAGAACAATTCCAGTCTTGATTAATCATGAGGGTAAAGAGAGGAGCCAGAGAGGAAACAGATACTTTAACGAAATTGGTTGGAAGAGGATCTAATTGACAGGTTGAAGATTTGGATTTAATAATGACATTGTAAATATCAGAAACAGAAGGAAGGGCAAATGCTGAGAGTAGCTGTGAGGGAGGCACAGAGGGAGCTGAAGAAGACAGTTCAAGAGAGGATTTGGGAATGAGTTGTTGATGAATATTTTCAATTTTGGTGGCAAAGAATTAACTAAGTGTTTTGCAGGAAGTGATGGAATATATGTATGGAGGAAGTGAGTGAGGAGGTTCTGTGACATGATGGAGAAGAGAGAACAGAGCCTTTGAGTCTCCTTCATGGGAATTGATGATGTTGAAGTAAGAAAGAAAGTAATTTATTTGTCATTATACAATTGTATAACAAAATTTGTCCTCTGAATTTAACCCATGCTTTAATGCCGTTGGGGCAACCTTGTAAGGGTCAGTGGGCAGCCATGCACAGCACCCAGGGACCCATCTCCAGATGTGAAGCCAGGCTCATAGTCAGAACCACCTGGCTGGAGGATTTTACAATAACAAACATATTTTTGGGTAGTAGATGGAGTTGCCTTGCTGGAGACAGTCCTTGTAGTGACAGATAGGGTTAAGATACACTTCCTTGTGAATAGTGAGGCCAGTCTTTTTGAAGAAGCGTTCCGGTTGGTGTCCTGCTTTGAGCTGTCTGAGGGTGAACCAGGGAGAGGAGGGGGTAAAATTGACAGATCTAGATTAAAGAGGTTATTTAAAAGTTTGTGAAGGCTGTTGTTTTAATGACTAACCAGATCGTCAGGGGTGGAGAGGTAGTCAAGATATGGAAAACAGTCAATACAGGAAGAAAGAGTGTCCAAGTTAATATCCTTAATACTGCGATAGGAGATGACATGTGGGGTGATGGTTTTAGACAAAGTGATGGTAGTGTTAAACAACAACATATGATCAGAGAAGGGGAGAGGATCTGCCATGCAGTCAGCAGGAGAAACACCAGAACAGCAAATCCAGTCCAGAGTATGACCTTTTAAAGGAGTGGGACATTGATGTATGGCTGAAAACCAAAACTGTCCAGGCAGGATTTTAAATCTCTGGTAAGGACGTGGTTGGGATAGTCCACATGGATATTAAAATCCCCCAGGATTATTATATTTGGAGACAGAGTGGTGAAGGGAGACAAGAATACAGTGAAGTCATTTATGTAATTCTTATTTGGCTTAGGTTGATAGTACACAGTAGCAACAATAGTGGGTGTAGATCCAGACAGCTGTGAGACAATAGCCTAGAATAACTGGAAAGCTGGAAAAGACACCGGTGAGACATTCCACTTCTTGTTGTAAAACATCACCAGACCTCCTCCCCGACCGCAGTTATGTGGTTGGCATTTGTATACAAACCTGGAAGAAATAGAATTGTTCAGTGGAATAAAGTAATTAGGTTGCAGCCAAGTTTCAGTCAAACACAGAAAATCAAACTTACGGTCAACAAGGAGGTTCCGGATGAGATATGCCTTGCTCATAAGTGAGCGGATGTTTAGCAAGCTGAACTTGATAGAGGAGTTGCAATGTTTGACAGAAGCATTAGCCAACCCTAACAAGGCTAGCTATTACACTGTGTTCAACACTGTGACCGGTGCTTCTTGGAAGGGCATCTATTTGTGGACCAGATAAACTCAATTTGTTTCATTCTGTCAGAGCAGAAGGTCCATCGAGATCCTCGGTGGGTGTATTTCTGACGGAGTGGAACAGTATTGTCCAAGTGAAGGTGTTGCACAGACAGAGACTCAGTCACGAGAGAGCAGAGCCAATGGAACTCCTGGAGGATTCCCAAACCAGGTTGATGGAGAAACGTCAGTATAGACCAGAAGAAAGCCGTCCACAGGTAAATCCTGCCAGTCACAATATTGCATGAGGGTGCAGGGGGCTTAAGTTGCCAGGAAAAAAAGCCAGGATAGAGAAAAATGCATAAAGAAGCAGAGAGCAACGGCAACAAGTCGCACCAGTGTTCACTCTTCCACCGAAAGTTTATGTACAAGTTTTCTGCCTCATGAGGCCTTGAAACCAAAATCAAATATGTCTGATATTTTTTGCCTAGTGAGGTGAAAAATTCACTATGTTTGCTGAGGGCAGAAATTCAGGTGACTAATCGATGCATCGTCTGTTCTGTCATTGTAAGATGGCAGCCACAAGTCATCATGAACGAAGAATGAAAGAAATGGAGAGAGATTGAAAGGGAGGAAGTGCTGCTCTTCCTTTTGTTGAGCTGACATCATAAACAGGTTCCATAAAGAACCCTTGCCCTCCCCTTCTGGTTGGGGGGCATTAACAATCTCATTATCATGATAGTGGATACTCTGCCACTCAGTACATTTACATGCACATCTATTAGGAGTAATCAAATTAAGGACTTAACTGGAATTTCAAGAAGTCCAAGTTTACAGGCACGGAAGACATTCAATTTATTGAGTGAGGTACATTGGACTCCCAGACAGTAGGTGGTGCTATACAGCCTTTCACATTAGCATTCTTCCGATTAGTGCCATAGAAGAACAATAACTAAACAAAGATATTGGATTTGAAGCAGAGGAGGACAACAACACCCAGAGAAGATATGGATGATTAAATGTATTTTTTATGTACTGTACATTCTAATTTATTACAGTAATGTGCATGTTGTCATGGTGACTCTGGTCACTTCCTGAAGGGGGCGTATCCAGGCCAGTCAGTAATCAAACTAAGGTTGGCAGTGTTTACATGCATTGAGAAGCTCCATTAAAAAACATTAGTTTGACTGTTCAAACTCCAGTATGATTCCATTAAATCTGATTAAGGTGTTTACATTACTTTAAAAACCTAAATTTTAGTCAGAGTAAGGCAATAATTTTAATTCATCTAAGTGCATGTAAACGTACTGAGTCTCTGATGTTAAAACAAAACAAAGGTGAGGAATCAGTTAAAGATAAGGAGCTACAAACAGTGATGGAAAAAGACTATAATGGCTGGTACAATGAGTCCTGTCCAAAATATTATCATATTAAATCAGAGCTCAATGTGGCAAATGGACTGTTATTGACAGACTGTATAATTATTATCCCACACAGCTTTAGGCCAGAGATTCTTAGAAGATGAGCCATGAGATGAGCCAAATATGACTAATTTCGTGTCCATCATGCAACATTTTGGCCAATAACTTTAGATCTAAGTAAGATACAAAAACAAAACAGGTGTCAAATTAAAGCTGTTGCTCTTTTACATACTAAATGTGTTCAAGCTCATACAATCAACGGTAACAATTATTATCATGTCATCCCAAGAAAATGTTTTTGATGAACATCAACCTTTACATAGTGGAAAGCAGAAAGCAAATCTTGAAGGTTTACATAAACTACTCGTGTAAGCATGATTCATTTACCCTAAGCCAGTGGTTCTCAAACTTTTTTCAGTGATGTTCCCCCTGAGGAACATATTCTTAGTCGTTTCCCTTGACATGGGCAAAAGATTGTTGTAAGAAAAAAGAGGTACAGTGTCTGTAAAATCAGTTTTTTTTTCTCATAATTTTTGACTTTTTTTATCTCTTAATTTTGACTTATGAATTGAATAAATGTTTAATTGAGGAAAAACACATATCTGTTATTATTTTCGGCCATATATTACTTTTTTATATAAAAATGTAACCATTAATGGATAATTGTTTGTTAATTTTCCGATGATAGATTCAGAAATTTTTGCTCATGTGCCACAACCTAGAACACCCCCACATTTTAAATGGCTGTGACGCTCCTGGCTCAGACGAAACCAATGCAGGATTCTGAAAACAAACACAGCTTTAGGCCAGAGATTCTTAGAAGGGTACACCAGGGACAGCTGGAAAATTCCAAAAGGAATGGCAGAAGCATTGTGTAATGGCCCCGAATCAACAAGGACATTGAAAATATGGTAGGAAAATGTAAAACATACAAGTACCAGAGCAAACTGGCAAGGAAGCCCATGATGATTCCAGACCTTTCCACTGCACCCTGGGAGAAAATAATTACATGTTAGTTTCATTGCAATGGGGAGGACTATTTGCTAATAGTCAATTAACAGCGTTTGAAATACCCTTCTGCATTCTGCAATATGCAGGTTGAAGGTTGAAGTTTTCCCTCATGAGATGAGCCAAATATGACTAATTTCGTGTCCATCATGCAACATTTTGGCCAATAACTTTAGATCTAAGTAAGATAGAAAAACAAAACAGGTGTCAAATTAAAGCTGTTGCTCTTTTACATACTAAATGTGTTCAAGCTCATACAATTAACGGTAACAATTATTATCATGTCATCCCAAGAAAATGTTTTTGATGAACATCAACCTTTACATAGTGGAAAGCAGAAAGCAAATCTTGAAGGTTTACATAAACTACTCGTGTAAGCATGATTCACTTGTTTCTTGAAGCAACCAAATCTTCTTCTGTTTCTGGAGCACGTACTTCCTCTGCTTGGCATTGGTGGTGATTGCACTGGCAAAATCACTCATCATCTTTACACAGTGCTCAGCCATGTCATTGACCACTCATATGTTGTTGACATACTGTAGTCTAGGGGTTTGTTGTAGTCATCATTCTGTGCCCAGGCTTGCACTTGTTAGATACATAATTCACAGATTGAATTATTACGCTATGAATTCAAGATGAAGCTTGAACATTTATTTATTCACAATATGAACTTTATTTTGTTATATTGAAACATGTTAAAATCTAGTTTCTCGGAAATGTTTTGCAGTTATCCACAAATCATGCCTCCGTAATTGAAAAAAAGCCAAAATTAACATGTTTTAGAAGAGAGACTGGGGGAAATTTCAACCTCAATACGGCAATGGTTCTCTGCATCATAGACAAAAATGGTTATGATTTTTGGCTTTTTCAGATCAGGAAGCATGGGAAACAATGCTGTTCTGTATGAAAACGTGAAAAAAGGTTTATATGTGAACAGATCTAGAGGTGTACATTGTCAAACATCTTCTGAAAAAGACCATAGGTAGCAAGACAGGTCTTAATTGAGCTGCCTCACTTGAATATAGTTTATCTCCACCAGAACTGTTAAGGAATTGCCAGTTTCGCACAACCCTTCTGTTCCTCAGCCACCAGACAGAGATACAAAGATACAAACACAACCAAAACTTTCAGACTTTGAGACTAGCAACTTTCTTGCTAAACATGATGTGATTAGAATCCAAGGCCAAGATGCTTGGAACAGGAAACCTACTGTTCTCCAGGAGGTAGGACCAAGATCATATGAAGTGAGGACAGAGGAAGGACACATGCTCAGACCATGGGCGTCGCACCCGTGGGGGATGGGGGTGTTGCGACACCCCCACTTCTCCAACCAAATGATTTCATAACCCCCACTTTTTCCTATATTGTATGTTTCACTGGATCCAGGAAACGGACAGAGAGTTGGTCTCACCTACTTTTTATTTCCGGATAAACAGTTACTGTCGGTCACAATCACACCAAACAAACATCAATAACATTGCAGGGCTGTTACAATATCTATGGTTTAAACTGTTTACCCGCCCGGGCGGCACAATAGCATAGGTGAATGAAGCGCACCTCAGTTCGCTGGTAATGTAAACAGCTCTTCATCGCAGTGTTAACAAATAGTCATCAACCAGTAAGTAATGATAAATGTTGTCGTTGTTAAACTAAGTTAACTAAACTATGTCTTGTTCTGTGACATTTACCCTAAGCCAGTGGTTCTCAAACTTTTTTCAGTGATGTTCCCCCTGAGGAACATATTCTTAGTCGTTTCCCTTGACATGGGCAAAAGATTGTTGTAAGAAAAAAGAGGTACAGTGTCTGTAAAATCAGTTTTTTTTTCTCATAATTTTTGACTTTTTTTATCTCTTAATTTTGACTTATGAATTGAATAAATGTTTAATTGAGGAAAAACACATATCTGTTATTATTTTCGGCCATATATTACTTTTTTATATAAAAATGTAACCATTAATGGATAATTGTTTGTTAATTTTCCGATGATAGATTCAGAAATTTTTGCTCATGTGCCACAACCTAGAACACCCCCACATTTTAAATGGCTGTGACGCCCCTGGCTCAGACGAAACCAATGCAGGATTCTGAAAACAAAAGAGACAGACAGTAATCCAGAGAGAAGAAATTCTGTGTCATTCTGTGTGACAGTATTAAAACTAAAGTCAAATGGACATGGCGTTCAGTCTGAGTCACCAGTATTGAGGAGATCTGATATTGGATCAAAATACCAGACAGACTTGATACATGGTAGAGGTGGACTGAATGTTTTAGGTTCTTTCTTAAATGTGATGGTAAAAATGTGTATACTGATATTTACAATAATAATAACAATAATAATAATGACACTTTTGAATAATTAGTTGGCCATGAATACGTAAGGGATAGAACTGGATAAGCATTGCTTTATCCTGTTCCATTTCGAACATTCGAAATGGAACAGAAGTCAATGGAGGAGCTAGAATGCTGGGGGAAGTACAGGCACTAAGTCCTTCTCTCTCCCTCATTTCTGTATTTGTAATTTCTTAAACCTATCTTAGATACCAAGTCTGTCCATGACTATTCACCCGGTGTCCAACTCTCTCAGCAGTATCCGCATAAGGAGCCATAGACAACAGGATTTGCAGTGATGTCCTGTGCCGACCTGTGACCCCAGACCTCCCCCCTCACCCTCATCTGCCTCACCCTCCTCCATCTCCAAATGTACGTTCATCTATAGTCTGTCTGTCCTTGGGAGTGGATCTGTCCTTCAGTGTGGTTCTCCTAAAGGTTTCTTCTTTTTTCCCACTGGGTTTTGGCGTTTTTTTCTTGCAGAGAAGGAGGGTCTAAGGACAGGGGGTGCTTGGGACTTTTATCTATTTCTGTGTTTGATTGTGTGAATGTGTTTTTTGTGAAGCCCTGTGAGATGACGTTGTGATTTGGGGCTCTATAAATAAAATTGAATTGAGTTGAATTGAATTGAATGTTCATTTGCAAATTAATTTTTTTTCTCACTCATTAGGATTAATTATGGCCAGTTAAAACAGTGAGAACTATATGTGCTTTGTGGAATAGTTCTGTTTAAATTCTAGCATGTTTTGGTTTTTTTTTTACATGATTGCCAAAATATTTTCTGCTTTATTGTTTATTTTATTTGTTTAAATATTCAAAATAAAGTTTATTAAAAAAATAAGAATCATAATAAATACATATTATTTATAGTTGCCTTTCTTGGCAGACAAGGACACTGTACAGTAAACAGAAAAGCATAAAAACAGGCAATAAAACAAGAGTACAAACCAGATTAAAAATTGTACAGTGCAATTGTGGTTATAAAGAGAAAGCAGTCGTAAACAGAGACGGTATCATGTTCAGGCAGTATGTGGTTACAACTTTAAAGAAAGGGTGTGTGTTCATATACAGTGTATTAAATGTGGTACTGAATGTGACCAGCAGAGGAAGCTACTAGGTTAACATGAAGGTTGACAATATTAAAGGTACTTAAATCTGGATTTTTGGGTTTGTATGGATTGGCTGTATGCCAGGTTTCAGTATGAAATCCACACACGTGTTTGTACAAGAGGCCCCTGGTTCTTTGATACACAATACTCTGAGAGTGAGAGCACGTACATTCTGTCTTACTGTTGCATGTTTTAATGTTATTTAAATGTGTGGTGCAAGTTTGCTAAAAAATAACAAAAGTGGTCGTGTTTTAAAAAATATTTTCAAACTTGAATTTACAAGTAATTTACACATTTCAAATGTTACAGGATTAAAATGTGTACAGCTAAAAAAAAATTAGAGAGAGTTAACTTCTAACACTGCAAATGTGTTGAGAAAAACAAACACTGATTGATGTTAATATGAACCAAAAGTTAAATGAACACTGTCTGAGTTGGACCCATATGGACACTTCAAATATGTTGAAATCAACTCTGGTAGTGTTAATTTGAATATGCTGATTTTACTGTGTGTTCTTCCTGTTTTTGGAACAGTATTAACTTACAGCAGTTTATTGACCTGATGTTTTATTTTCAAATTATTTGGACATTGACTAAAGGACAGGGCAATACTACCCCCTGGTGGTGCAAAGTAAAGGTTACAGGCAACTCTCAAAGACAGTGGATAGAAAATGGATATGATTACATCTGTTCAAGGCAAGGCAAATTTATTTGTATAACACATTTCATGTACAGGACAACTCAAGGTGCTTTACACAAAAACAAAGTCTGTGAAAAACAATACGTGTCTTTATAAAGATTTTTTTTCTGTTATATATCAACTATACTTGTGGACTTTTCTTAGCAGTTTTAAGATTAGATTAAAATAGAGACTATTTAGATCAATCACTGTGTTTTCCAGACTATAAGGCACACTTAAAAACTTTTAATTTTCTCAAAAAATTACAGTGCACCTTATATTGCAGAAAATATAGTAATTATAGATCATAATTAATTCATCTAGAATTTTTGTGATAACTTGTGTTTTTCTGCTGCATCCAGCCACATTAACTTGACTATCTACTAAACTTTTAAGTATTTATCTTTGGCCTGAACATTCCTTAGTCACACAAAGCAATGTGCTGGGGTGACCTTCATTTTATTGTCTTTGCTTGAAGATTTTTTTCTCAGGCTGTAAATGTTGCAAAAGTATCTCCAATGGGCAAGGGGGACATTGCTTAATGTTTTTAAGTCTTCAAAGAGACTTGGATGAATAGAGGTCAAAATGTCATGCTGAGCTGGACAACGAGGTTTGACCTTGGCTTAGTTGATTTTACACTACAATGGCTTTTTTCACTCTATGTCTTGGCCTGTACAAGTATGAATTATGGATAGGGTTATACAAGTGAGTTTGGTAACAGAACATGCCTCAGTATGAACTGTCAAGGTAATTCCTGTACAATTGAGCACTTTAAAATACATAAAAACAGATTATTCTGTGATTATTCCATGTTGTTGCAGTGACTTATGTACCAAGCCCACCTGGTTCAGGGAGGCAGAGGTCCACCTCATTTCACCATTACTCTGGAACAGCTGTCATTTCTTTTTTTCCTTTTTTTTTTTAACCTGTCTTGTCTAGCGTCCTTAACAGCAGAATGGTAGTCTGGCTGCACTTTGCTGATGAGCAAATTTGATTTGCCAAAGGTAGAATTGGTATTCTACTGACTTTATTATGACTTTGATTACCAGACCTGACAAGGACAGGGGCGTACAGGGCCTTACAAGACAATATCAACATTACAAACAATACCAACCATGGTACAGTAGCAACAACAACCACAACAAGAACTGAACAAAATAAATAAATAAAACAAACATAATAATAATAACTACAGGCTCCCTACAGTCCTTGTATACAACAGTAGTTTTCACTACATCGTAGCAGTATGTAGTGAAAAGGAGGACTCGTATGCACAATACTGAAGGGAAAACGGATTTATTACATTAATAGAAACTCAAACAAAACAGATGGACCAAGGAACAGAGAAAACAGAAACAAACATAACCTAGGGTGGCATCAGTTAAGTCCTAGTGAAAGGAATGTCTGAGTTATGGAGAAGGTGATGGAATGATCTGGCACTGCACGATTGAGCCAGATCCTTATATAAGGCTAATTAGAAATATAACACAGCCATGTAGTGGGTGATGATGATGTATTAGATTTATATAGCTCTTTTCTATGAATGCATAGTTGATTCATTATTAATTCACTCTCACATTCTCACTCTGATGGTGGTAAACTACAGCTGCCCTGGGCCAGACTAACAGAAGTATGTTCTGCCATTTTATGCCTACGGCTCCTCCCACCAGGGCTCTACACTAACTTTTTTTTCCAGGAGCACACGTGCCCCTAAGTTAAAAAATGTAGGAGCACACAAAAAAATAGGGGCACAAGTCGGTTTTAGTTTTAAATGTTTATTTATTTACAGTGCAGTACTTGCGCACAGATACCAACATTCTTGAATGACTGCTGTATGACTGCTGTCATTTGTGTTAATTTAGAGCAGACCATAACATAACTTTGTATTATGGGATGCTTTGTCCTTTGATACATTTTAGAATGTTGTATTGGCTGCCTTGTTATTATATCCATTTTAGAATGATTAACCCTTTAACTCCTGAGACTGAGACACAGTAAAAAATAAAATAAGATAAAATAAGCAACACAATGAACAAAAAACCGTCAAAGTGATCAGTAAAATGAACAAAAATGAATAATAAACCGACAAAATAATATGTAACATGAACAAAATTAAGACACTAACAGAACACAATGAAAGAAAAATAATAAAATAAAAAAACCCAGAAAAATAAACAAAATAAGCAACATCAACAGAAACTAATATATATTCACAAAATAAGAAATAATGTGGAAAAAAGGGCAAAAAACAAAAACCCACTAAACCCAAAATGAAGTAAAAAAAAAAAAAAAAAAAAAAAAAGAGGAATGAATAAATAACTAGTGTTGTAATTTGGTTCCAGTAGTTTTAGTTTGGGCTTTTTCTTTTTCTTAATCACTTGCTTTTCGACACCTGTACATCAGTTCCATGAACAAAATTTTCAGTAAAATAACAGTTAAAAATCACTTGAATTTGTCTGAATTTTTAAACTAAACCATCCACTCAGAACGTGTCAGTGCTGACGCATCAGGAGTTAAAGGGTTAATCCTTTCAACATGTGCCGTATTCATCTTGACTATGCGGAGCTGTTCGTGCAGTTTTAATTCATTTCTAGTAGACTTTCATTAGCTCCTCAGGTCTGTGTGCCTTATTGTGTGCTGCAAGAAGCACTCGCACATGTGCGACTGTTTTGTTTTCCTCGTTCGCATGATGAAATATTTGCTCGCAAATGCGAGTGAAATGGGCGCACTGTAGAACCCTGCTTCCCACGACGCCTGAACTTTCATACACATTCATACACCAGTGTGAGTAGTAGCACTAGAGGAAAGGAGAGTAAAGTATGTGCCCAGACAATAGCACATAAATACGACAGAACAGGATTCAAACCACCAACCCATTGGTTGTTGGACAATCACTCTACCAACTGAGCCACGTGTTACAAAGATATATGATGAGGGAGAGAAGGCAGCAGACACATATATATTGTGGATGTGCTGCTCACACAGGCCTGTTAGATCTGTGCATTTCAATTTATTTTTATTTGTAATGGTTGTGTTTCAATTCAATTTTATTTATAGAGCCCCAAATCACAACAATGTCATCTCACCGGAGCTTTAAAAAAAAAACCCACAATCAACTACAGAAATAGATAAAGTCCCAACCACCCCCTGTTCTTAGACCCTCCTTCTCGGCAAGAAAAATCTCCAAAACCCAGTGGGAAAACCAAGAAATCTTGTGGAGAACCACATGACCAGGACTCTCAACACCAACCTACCATATTATGATCTGGATCAGTTAGTCTGAGACCTGGTGGCTGGCACTGACTTGGTGGGTCCTGAGACTGTGAGAGCATCACTGTGTGCTAAAGGACTTTGTATCAAGTGAAGTACGAGCAAACATGCTGTGGTTAAACTCAAAGGCAGCTGCCGTTCGAGCCCTGTTGCAGGGACTAGTGAGGCGGTCTTAAAGTGTGAGCGGGCTAACTCATTATGGCACATTCAGTATGTTTACATGCACTTAGAGAAAGTCAAATTATTGCCTTAGTCTGATTAAAATGGAAGTTTTCAAAGCCATGTAAACACCTTAGTTGGACAGTAATCGAATTGAACTGGAGTTTTAAAAGTCAGACTAACTAGGTCAGATAATATGGTTCTAATGGAGTTTCTCCACACATGTAAACACTGCCAACCTTAGCTCCATTACTGAATGGCCTGGACACACCCCCTTCAGGAAGTGACCAGAGTCACCATGACAACATGCACATTACTGTAATAAATCAGAGTGTACAATACATACAATATTTACTGAGCTGCTACATGGTTGTGGTTCATATCTTTTCTGTGTGTTGTTGTCCTCCTATTATGTCTGCTTCAAATCTGCCATGTTTGTTTAGTGATTATTCTTCGATGGCACCAACTGGAGGAATGCCAACATGAAAGGGCATGTAGTTCCACTTAGTGCCTTGGAGTGGAACAATAATTTGATTCACTTGCTCTAATGTTCGCTTGCATGTAAACTGAGACGTCTCAGAAACTCCAGTTAAATCTTTAGCTTGATTACTGCCCATAAATTTACTTAGATATGCATGTAAACAGTATGTTCATCTAACTATATACATGTAAATGGTAATCACAAACTGATAAGGTAGGTACTTAATTGAAGACATAATCAGACCATTTTTGTGACCAAATAACCATTATCACACAAGCAGTATCCATTTAACAAGTGCTTGTCTGTAGCAGTCAATAAAAAGTAGCACAAACACTCATAGAGATATCGTCCATTTTGTGTGAGTAGGTTACAAAATGGAGAAATTTTACAGTTTGACCTTTGAACTTTGTAAACTAAAACATCCAAGTATTATTCAAAGAGTCTGGAGTTAATATTATTCAAGTAGAACTTTGAGCCAATATAAAAGGCAGACTGTGACACGCATGTCTATCACTGTCTTCTTAAATCACTACTTTCCAATAATAGCTAATTGGTTTTAGCTGATTAATCTTCATGTTAGTTCGCACTCGATGCAGAACCGGGAGCTTTACAAGTTTCCAGAGTAAGACTTTCACTAATTTCCCACATCATAAGGGGTTATTCTAGTCCAGTTTTGCAGTGGAGTGAAATTTCAGAGATGGTTTTGAATCAAGTGGACATTGGACTCTCCTCTTTGCACATCCTTGTCCACTGCATCCACATCTTCTGAACTGATGTCGGACCTCATCACACTTAGGTTAGGTTTCACATTTTATTTCAATCCATATAATTTACAAAACTAAAAAGAGTAACAATGGTTAATCAACATTCAAACCACCTTCAAACCGCCACCTTGGATTGGTGATTAGGGTGTTTAGAGTGATTTAGCAAGGGATAATGCATTCCCCACGAGTTACTGTCAGAAAAATATTCCCCGACAGTGTTTGTTAACGCCCGCTTAAAAATTGCCCATGGCAACGGGTTTTGTCACTTCAGATTCACGTTATCATATCACTCCACAGGTAGTTTGGCCACTTTGGAAGTAAATATTCACTACGTTCTAACAGCTATCCAGTCTGTTAGAGTAGTAGCACTAATAAGCTGTAATAACCTGTAGAATAAGTGGGATAATGTATTCCCCACCAGTTACTATCAAAAAATATTCCCCTTCGACCCCGTTGGGGAATATTTTTCTGATAGTAACTCGTGGGGAATACATTATCCCTTGCTAGGCTAATGCAATGACCACTGGTATCTAGCCAAGCTGTAGTAGAACAGCTACTGGTGCCAGTGATAATGTAGAACTGGCTGATTCTTTGTATTAAATTAAACAGGCGACATAGTATGATTAAGATATTATTTATTTATCCATGTTCCTGAAGTGACTGGTGATTCTTACCAAACTGAGCACTCCATATGTTTCACTATTAGTGAGGAAAGGGGGTGAACTCTCTGTTTGTATGTGGTTGATACTTGAGATGAAATTAGTGAGAGGAGCAGGAGCAGTGTTGTTTATAATTGTATGAGCCAATCGTCAATCGCACACTGGCAGACTTTTGTATGTTTTCAAAGTTTAGCAGCCTGAATTTTTCAAGAACATGACAGTGGTGATGCTGTCTTGATTTCTGATCCAGAATTTTTAGTATTTGTTTATGAATGGACACAAAGGGTTTCAGGGTAGTTTTACTGGCCTGGGACCAACAGGTTACACCAGTATTTCCCAACCCTGGTCCTTGAGGCAGACTATCCTGCATGTTTTAGATGTTTCCCTCTTGACACACCTGATGGTCATTATCATTCTCCTGCAGAGCTGGATGATCATTTGAATCAGGTGTGGTTGGCGAGAGAAACATCTAAAATATGCATTATTGTCAGGATCGGGGTGAGGTGAAGGAGGACTCCATTGCACAGTACTGAAGGGAAAAATAATTTAATAACAAAACTAAGAAACATAAAGACAAGACAGACAAAACCTGGGAACAAACGACCAGAGTCCGTGGTGATGATGAATGTCCAGGTTATGGTGATTGAGGAGATGGTGAAAGTTGTCCGGGTTATGGAGGTGACCTTACTGAATGGTCGCGCACTGGCAACTGCAAGCCTTACTGCTTTTATAGCCACAGATGAGGAACGGCTTGCAGCTGCGTAGTGCGGGACCAGGTGAGTGTGGAAATGACTGGGGGAAAGGTCACCGGAGCAGAGGTCATGACAATTATAGTGGTACTTGAGGACCAGGGATGGGAAATACCGCCCTACAGCACTGTATCATATTAGGAGTGAATAATAATCTGTAGTTCTGAACTGCTATGTCTTATTATAAGTAGCTCCTTAGGTATGATGAAAGTGCATCACACCCAGTTGCTTGCTGGTTTCACCTGACAATAGGGGCCTCTGGATAGTGTGCCTCGAGGACCAGGGTTAGGAAACACTGGGTTATATAATAATAAAATCAGGACATGATCACTGCATTAAAAAACACCATAGCAACCTCTAAGGTAAATTAATTTCTGATGCATCTTAATATGAAATTTCAAACTTTGACACATCAGCTTCACATATTTCTGCACCTTTTTGCTGTTGTAAGGTGCTATACAAATGAATTTGACATCTAATCTCAATTGAGTTTTATTATGTTAGGGGACCATGTGAAATTTTAAACATAACTTTTGCCATTTGATGCATTGCACCAGATTGCAGCCATTGGCTAATTTACATCTGCAGTCCCTGGCAGGGTTCAACAAACACATGGCTACAATTAAGCCCATTTATAAGACATCTGAATGTGAATCATCCACCTTCATACTGAATAGAAAATCCCCCTTTCACTCCCAACACTGTATTCAGGGTGTGGCCCCCACCTACCTCAATGAACTCCTCTCCCCACACACCTTAGACAGAATCTGCTCAGACCATCTGCACCGTCTCCGCCTGCCCAGGACTCGGCTCAAAACCATGGGCGACAGGACCTATGAAGATATTGACCCCCGTCTGTGGACCATCTCAGAACTCCACAAACAATGCATATTTTTTATAAAAAGCATATGAAACCTTCCTTTTTAGAAAAGTTTTTACTGTTTAATTTTAATCTGTAGATTTTAAGTTTTGAATTTATCTTTTTACTGTGAACTTTGACATTTAATTTCAAATGTAAAATGCTGGACAAATAAAATGTTATTATTATTATTATTATTATCAATATTATTATATTTGACCTGCAGTGTGTGTAGCAGTTTGACATACAGTATATCATTAGAACTGACATAAAAGTCATGATATCTGTTAAAATATTTTCTCACGAAAATCAGTTGATGTGTCATAGAACATAATGTGAGTACGTGCAGTACTGCAGGTGTTTGAACATTCCAGTTATTAGGAACAGATAAAGACAGCATGTACTACGAGCTTCTTGCTGGTTGATACAAGTTATAGTCGTCAAACTTGTTTAAGTACTTTGCTTTAGAAGAAATGGTACTTGTTCTTTACTTTTCCATTTTAGGCCCTCGGGTCCTTGAGGGCCGGTATTCTGCATGTTTTAGATCAAGGGTCTGAAACTCATTTTATTTCAGGGGCCACATTCAGCCCAATTTGATGTCCAGTGGGCCAGACCAGTAAAATATCAGCATAATAACCTATAAATGATGATAATTAAATGTTTACTTTCGCCAAAGAGGTATTACATTTGAGTCAGTTTGTCTGTCTGTCTGTCAGCATGATTATGCAAAAAGTTCTGAATGGATTTTGATTTAACTTTCAGAAATGATAGATAATGGGTCAAAGAAGAATCCATTGTGATCAATGAAGGTTAAAGGTCAACAGGTAAAACACATCAGTGATAATATCTCAGGATTTAGACAAGATAGAATCTCATAATTTTTTACATTCACTTCATCTCACCTTCGGACATCAGATGGGTCACATTTTTGACGTCATATGATGCCATAACAAACCTTGGCAGAGGTCTACTGACTCAGACTGCCTTGTTTGTCTTTGTTTTAATGCAACCTAAGCCATTAAATTAAATCCATTCTGAAAATACTTATTTAAATACCAACCCCCCAAAAAAGATGTGAATAACCTGAAAAAGACATACATTTTTAAACCAAAAAATAAAGGCAATTTTAACAATACTCGGCCTCAACTTATCATTTCTACATGTGTAATATGGATGACATCTACAAAGGCATTAAACACTGAGTAAAAAAAGCAGAAAGTTGCAAAACTTGTGCTTAATTTTTTTTTTACAAACCTCGGCTTATTCATATTTGTTCATGTTATTCACATTTTATTGTTACATGACAGTTTGTAAATGTAAATATTGTCATATGTTAATTTTTGCACTAACACAAAGACAAAAAAATTTAAGTTGTCATTATTTATTAATCGGCATAATGTAATTTTTTTTTCTTTTTTCAGATATAACCAAGAATAAAATATGGATTCATTATTTTTTGTAAGTTATTCTGTTATTATTTGACTGTAGATCATGTTGGTCTGTATGTGGAACTTGAACTAAAATGAGTTCCACAGCTTTAACTATTGAATGTTTGCACTTTACAAATTCTTCCCATGGGCCGCAGTTGAACCTTTGGTGAGCCGAATTTGGTCCCCGGTTCGCATATTTAAGACCCCTGTTTAGATGTTTCCCTCTTCCATCACACCTGGAAACCATTACATCATTATCAGGTTCCTGTCGAACAGTGGTGGACAATCCTGGTCCTTGAGGGCCAGGATCCTGCATGTTTGTCCCTCTTCCATCACACCTGATTCAATTAATGACCCGCTCATCATTTCAAAATGATGTAATGACTTCCAGGTGTGATGGAAGAGGGAAATATCTAAAACATGCGGGATACCCACCCTCCAGGACCAGGATTTCCCACCCATCTATAAAACTTGATAACTACTTGAACCCCCTGTCTCAAAAAATAGTGTATATTTCAGAGATGGTAAAAGTACTCACATTCTGTACTTAAAGCTGTCATTCCATTGTTATTTCCTTAATATTGCTGTGTTCTCCATTGTTATCTATCCATAGTTCATAGTTGTACAGGTCAAGACATATCCAGAATAAAAAACCATTGTAGTGTAAAATCAACCAAGCCAAGGTTATACCTCGTTGTCCAGGTCGGCATGACATTTTGACCTCGATTCATCCAAGTTTCTTAGAAAACTGTCTATTTTAAAAACATTAAAGGTGTCATTCCATGGTTATTTTATTAATATTTCTGTGTTCTCCATTGTTATTGAATACATTGTGTGTTGGTTCTATTTAAAAAAAAAAAAACGTCCGGATTGCTTTGTTTTCAGCTGTTTTTTCACGGTAAAAAAATTACTTGAGGTCGAACAACAGAGTTTACTGGTACTTCCTCATACATGTCCATGATGCGGTGACGAGGCGTCTCTGATTGGCTCAGAATGCATGAAAAAACACTCCCCCCTCCCCTCTCGCTCTCTGTGTGTATTTACCTTTACCAGAGTAGCATCAACACATGTATGTGTTTCATTCAGTTAGTTGGGGCAGATTGCTGCTAGCAGATGTGAAAGTGGGGGTGGTCTCGGAGTGCTTTCTAATTTTATATATTTTTCCTGCAATGGTGGTGTTAATTTTTATTCTCAACTGTCTTAAAAAGGTCTTAAAAAGTATTAACTTTGGTGATTTAAAAAAATCTGTAGATATCATGTTATCACATCCTGTTCTCCAGATTGCAGACTCAAATCCCCCACAAAATATGAAAAAACACATGAAGAAAAAAAATGTGTAGGAAAAAAAATACAAAACATACTACAATTGTGCCAAAAATAAACTACCACAAAAACCTGATGAAATATCTAAAACATAATCACAATCCCTTCTAAAATACAGGAACAACACTAAAAAATTTTTATAAAATATCTGAAACATATTAAAAAAAATATATGAATAAGCAACTAGTTTGTTTATTCAACACCTTCAACAAAACAACTGTGAACAACTGTTCCATTTAATTGCATTAAAATGTTTAATCAGATTAATAATGATGATGGATTAATCCATGTTGATGCGTTAATTTTGACATCCCTACACAATATGACAAAAACAGAAGATTTTTAAATAACTGACCTCATACTAACCCCAGATGCTTATCATTTATATCTAATCAATTTTCCTTTATTTAGCAGGAAAACTTCAATGATGTGAGCTGTGTTTCCTTTTTTATGGCTGTAGAGGTCAAGGCTATTCATCACCTCTGTCCAGTCACACACCTTGCTTAAGTTTAAGAGGACATTCTTGCCCAACTTGCTAATGTAGGAGTTGGCTGACCTCTCCTCATGCTTTTCTGGAAAAGTTCACCCTGAAAATAGATTTTTACATATGACTGAAACAAAATCTATCTTTTCAATCAGCCATTGTTGGCAGAATTTTTTTTTTTTTAACCTCAGATCTATTAATAGTTAAATTGACTTAAATTATATTAAGTTAAATGAAATTAGCCGTATTGGCATGAATTTAAAAAACAAAATCACAGCTATATCAAATACGTTTAAAGTCGAAGGACAAATGCTGATGACATTGTGGGTTATAGCTAACTGGCCCTATGAGGTGAAACAGAAATCAAATGGGTTAACCCTCCTGTTATGTTCATTTGTCAGGAACAGCAGTGGTATCCCTGGGCTAATTTGACCTGATGTATATTTACTTATCCAAAAGATGTTCTAAACAAAAAAAAATCCCAATAAGCACTGTTAATATTTCATTACTAATTCCATTACTAACTATTCTATCATTATTTAGTGGAATGGTGTTCCTTACCTCTGACAGGTAACAGTTCAATTAGGAGAATTCACTCATTTTCTATAAAAAAAAATACATGTTCAAACTTTTTCTATTGTTTAAGCACTTCATTATTTTTAAAAGACCAACATATAAAAGTAATATCAGAATTCTAATCAATTGAATTGTATTTATAGAGCCCCAAATCACAACAAGGTCGTGTCACAGGGGTTTACAGGTTTGATTGGAGAAAACAAACAATCACAGAAATGTGACCCGCCACCACGAAATCAGGCATAAGTCGCGCTGACCCGTTCAGAGCTACAGCCAAATTTAGGCTGGAAGGTGATTTGTTATTTGTGTTTACACCTTATCAAAAAACGGTACCTTAACACCTCTATTTTCAGTTCCTGTGGTCATTACATTGAAATCCAATCAATAAAGGTGTTTATTAAGTCAATTATTTAAGCGGCGACAAAAGTTTAGGGATTGCTGAGCAAAGACAAAGCGATCTCCGTTCCGTGAGTAAACATCCAAGTGTTCGGTACGAGGTAAAAGCCTATATTGAATGCTGTGTCCAATGGCGTAAGCCAAATGATTGTAATACGTTGCAATTCTGTCCTATTATTATAATATATAAAACTTCTATGACATGTCCATCAGAGTGTCCTTTAACATCTGTGAATAATTTTTGTCAATCGGATACGAATTATTATGCGTTGCTAAAGACTTCCTACCCCAAAACAGTCCAAAACTTTAACGGACAATATCTAAAAATATGCAAATTGCAAAATGTGTCCAAATGTGGATATTAAAATGACCATAACTTTGGTTCTACTTATGATAGAAACATAATTTTTTCACCATCTTAAACCTTAGTTTCCACTCTACTAATCTACACAGATAACCCAGTTTTGATTTCCAGACACTTATGCCTGGTTTCGTGGTGGTAGGTCACAAATAGATGAAGTCCTAAGCAGCCCCTGTCCTTGGACCTTCCTTCTCAGCAGGAAAAACTCCAAAACCCAATGGGAAAGGAGACATTGAAGGAGAGATCCCCTCTCATGGATGGACAGGCTATACATCAATGTTTCCCAACCATGGTCCTGGAGAGCCACTATCCTGCATGTTTTAGATGTTTCCCTCTTTGAACACACCTGACAGTCATTGTCATTCTTCTGCAGAGCTGGATGAAAGGCTGATCATTTGAATCAGGTGTCGTTGGAGAGAGAAACATCTAAAACATGCAGGATAGTGTGCCTCGACGACCACAGTTGGGAAACACGACAATAGATGAATGTCCATTTGCAGATGAAAGGGGGGGGGGGCTGGTCTATCCATCAGACGGGTGGGGAGATAGTCTGGGGTCACAGGTCAGCACAGGACACATGTGAGTCACTGCAGATCCTGTCCATGGTTCTGTTCCATATGTGTATTGTAATGTGTCTCACAGTTGTAAAGAAAGGAATAGTCTCACATTCCTGACACTCTTTTACCTCCAGTTTGACTGCTAGGTCAAACTGACCTGAACAGGAAACATGAAGGGGGTGATCACAAATATGTGAAATGAACCACTTTCATGGATGGAATGGTGGGTGGTGCAGTGCTTAGCACTTGTGCCTCACAGCAAGAAGGACCCTGGTTCAATTCCCAACCTAGACCTTTCTGTGTGGAGTTTGCATGTTCTCCTTCTGTCTATGTGGGTTTTCTCCAGTTTCCTCCCACCATCCAAACACATGCGCTGATAGGTTAGTTGGTTAATCTAAATTGTCCATAGGTGTGAATGTGACAGTGATTGTTTGTCTATATATGTTCAGCCCTGAGATGAACTGGAGACTCATACAGTACCCCGCCTTCACCCATTGTAGCTGGATTAGGCCCCCAGTGACCCTAGTGAGGATAAAACGAAATGAACTATTTTCATATCATATGCTAATTAAACTAATTAAAGCCAGCAGAAGAAGTTTCGTACTGGAAAAAAAAACAACTTTTAATTATCTTACGTGTTCACATTTTAAAGTGGGTTGATTTGACCTGTATGACAGAAGGGTTAAAGCAGGGGTTTTCGAATAGTGAGGTGGGCCTCCCCTGGGGGGCTGCCAGAGGACGAAGTGGAGGACACACACACACACACACACACACCCAGAGAGATGTTAACATTTGTTTTTCAAAAAGGTAAAAACACAAAGATGTTAAAATGTGTTTAAAATCTATAGAGGTGAAGCTGTTTAAAATGTTTTTAAAAAAATATATGTTTAATCAATAATAAATCATAGATGGACGGACAGAATGACAGACAGACAGACAGACAGACAGACAGATGTACTACTGGGAAAATTAGAATATGGTTTAAAAGTTGTGTTTTTCAGGTAATTCAACAAAAGGTGAAACCAATACATTGTTTGTGACATGCATAGTGGGATATCTACAGGATCTCTTTGTTGTAATTTTGCTAATTATGATTTACAGCTTATTTAAAAACCTCAAACCCAAAAACTCAGAAAATGTTAATATTGCTTGAAAATTGAGTTTTACTAATCAGCAAAATCAAACCAAAATCAAACCTTGTCTAAATAATATCTACATTTCACTTTTAAATTTGAATTACAGAAATGCATTCACTTTTTGAAGTTATTCTAATGTTCCCAGTTGTACCTGTTTAGTGACTATTTTCCACAGTGTATATTCTTTGCCAGTAAAGGAGCCAAATAACTTCCCACCATTGAGAGATTGTGAAATTCCTAAAAGGTCAGAAATGTGTCCCTGTGTGGGAGTGTTGTTGGATCATACTTGAGTTGTGTAATTGTATATTTTACTTCTGTAGAAAAAAAAAGAAAAAAAAAAAGTAGAGGACAAACACATCTGTTGGACATTAGCTACTGACCATCAATAATGGACGATTTCTGCTGAACATGACTGTCGTGTTAAACATTAACTATTACCTCTTTTCTGTTTTATATGCATCTTTTCTATTGCTACCTCTGCTTACACATGCATTAGAAATATGCTTTCTTCAATTTAAACATTACTTGTGTTTTCTCAACATACAAAGTTAAGAATGTCTTTTAATAATGACTCATTTGTGCAAAACATAAATATCAGTACTATTCATTTCAGACAGCAGACAAAAGCTGCAATATGTTGTAACACATAGTATTTGAGGACATTAGCAGTTCACAAAGATTTACTTAACTAGTAAAAAAAAAAACATGTCTACTTTGTCCCTAGGAATCAGTTAAGAGCTGTTTGCACGCTAAAATCAATAATCCCATACGGGCAAAGGGCAGTGACATCCTCATCTTCATCTTCCTCGAACACTCATAATTCTGATTTACTTAACTAAGAAGTCAATTTTGCTTAAAACAGCTTTGCAGATATTGAAACTCTACATCATCCTACACTGTCTGAACATGCTTTAAATCAAGGGTTTGCAAAGTGTGGGACAGTGAGGCTCCATAAAAAGAGCTGAAAAGTGGTTGAAGTTCTTCTTTTTTTCCGTTTTTTCCACGTTATTTATTATTTTTTTTAATATTTGTTAGTGTTTGCTCATTGTCTTGCTTATTTAGTTTATTTTACTGCATTTTCTTTGATTCTTACATTTTGATCTGTTTGCCTTTCTTTGTTCATGTTACTTATTATTTTGTTGGTTTATTATTCATTTTTGTTTGTTTTATTGATCACTGTGGCGGTTTTTGTTCTTTTTTTTTTTTTTTACTGTGGAACTGCAAAAGTCTCAAGAGTTAAAGGGTTAATAACTTCTCTGAACCGTTACTCCTATCAATTTGTGTAAATAATTCAGATAAAATGCAGTTTGTCATCTTTTCATGGTCATCAGACATGACTCATTCTGATACTCAGAGGCTGTAGTGGATGCAAAATCATCTTCTATGTCTTTGATTTACTAATTAAACCCATGGAGTTTGTCTAATACATTTTGTACTTGTGTGAAAAAATACTCTGATACATGTAGAAGTACTGAATCAACTACTTTTCTTAAATAAAAGTCAAAGGTACAACTTATCAATTGTAATAAAGTAAAAGTAAAACAGCATTTTTTTTCTTTGCCATGGATGAAATAATACTTATTTAACCAGGAAAATCTGAAAAGTGTCCAAAAATAAAGCCTTTAAAAGTGAGTTACTGTGTAGATGGTGTTTGATCAGGTCATGGTAGCTACTCATGCTGCCCATACTCACAATTTTGTGAGTATGGGCAGGAAATTTAGCAAAAAAATGGGGGGTGGGGGGCAATTGAGATTTAAAACAAGGTCACCATTATGCAATATAAAAAGAAAACAAATCTCTTTCCTTTTTTTCTGATTGGATAACACTGATCAAAAAGTAACGCATACAATTGGGTTATTTTTTCACTCTCTTAAGAAGTCTCAGGTAATACTGGTCTATAAATAGAATGCTACCAGAATAAAACTGACATGTTCCCACATGTGCGTTAGTGATGAAAACAAAACAAAACTCAAGTCTTAAATGCTGTTTGGTTCAAGTTTCCAAAATAAGTCTGGCGTCAAACATGGAATTCTTTGAATGAACAAGAGAATAAGTTTTAGTCCATAGGAATATTGGTCTCAGATCTACTTCAAAACACTGTCTGCACATTATGATCCATTCACTTTACAGGTTCTTTCTAGTGGAATATTTACAAATCCATTATATACATGTACACCATATATGTGGAATTGTTTACGTATGTAAGATTTAGCACATTAAATATCTGAAGTAGACACTTTCTAAAAAAATAAATAAATTGTACAGCAGTGTAACCTTTGTATTTTGTTGGATTAAACTAAAATATGAGGAGACAACAGATTTTTTAATTGGAAGAAGAAATGAATTAACTTTATTGTCATTGTACACATGTTACAACAAAATTGGAAAGGATGCTTTCTTCCCAGTGCAACAAATACAATAAATAAACTCAAATATAAAACATGATAAACATTGAGTAAAAGCACACAATATAATAAAAATAAATAAATAAAATGCAGGAATCTAAAAGAAACCCTGACCTTTCTCACTTCATCCACACTTTATTCACATATTAGGCATATTGATGTTGAACAATCTGGTGACCCAAAAAAAAAAACAGAAACAAAAAGGCATGACAGGTATTGAGCTACCTTTCTCCCCCTCCCAGATATAGAGAACATCCGTCTTTATTGTCATGCAAACACACATAAAAAGATAAGACAAAACTGGTTTGAACTGGTCATTTATTAGACAATGGTCAGAGAGAATGGTCAACCTTGAAACTGATCTTTAAGTAAATAGAAAACAACGACACCTGCTCAGAAAATGCTAAATCACCATGAGATGGAAAAATACCCAGAAAGGTTCAAAATCAGCACCTGCCTGTCCTCAAGCCCCACCCCTGAATTAAGGCACATTAAATCAATCAATTAATCAATCAATCATTCAATTAATCAATCAATCAATCTATCTATCTATCTATCTATCTATCTATCTATCTATCTATCTATCTATCTATCTATCTATCTATCTATCTATCTATCTATCTATCTATCTATCTATCTATCTATCTATCTATCTATCTATCTATCTATCTATCTATCTACCTACCACTAAAATATCAAGTGAAATTACTGCCAAAACCTCACAAACACAAAAAATGTCTTTTATTCACAGCCAAGGATTCACAAACATCAATTAGGCTACATGTACCGATGGAAGATAATTACATTTTTCATCAACAATGACCACAAACTCACCTGTTGGTTGATCATGGTGCGTTGTATTGGGCCGACTGACTTGGTCCTGACCTGGACCATGGATGTATAATAAGAACATGTTCTTGCCATAGTCAATGGTGCACATAATAATAATATAAATAAATAATCTTTATTTGTATAGCACTTTTCACAGTCATGGGTCACAAAGTGCTTCACAGAAACCCATTCACACACACACACACCAGTATTCGGCTGCTGCCAAGACACAGGCGCTACCTGACCCTACTGGGAGCAATTTAGGGTTCAGTGTCTTGTCCAAGGACAGCCAGAATCGGGATGGGAACCACCAACCCTTCCATCATCAGACGACCCGCTCTACCAGCTGAGCTACAGCCGCCATGGGGCTATGCTTTATACAGCATCACCAGGGCCACCTGCTGTTGTGGCATGCAAACAACAGAACAGTTCTCGGATCGTGCACTGGCATTTGTGAATAAATTGTAAGTCCTGCGGATGCGAATCAGCAAGGTCCAAAGTTACTCCCTAAAGCCATGTGACAGCGAGGAGAAATTTGTTTCTCCAACTTGCAGAATTATTTTTTGTACTTGAGGAAAACAAATTAAACTTGAAAATGTTTGTTTTGTACTTCAAAGATTGTATTTTGCATATATATATATATATATATATATATATATATATATATATATATATATATATATATATATATATATATATATATATATATATATATATATATATATACATGTATTGATGTACACACACAAAGTGGATTATTTGTGAATGACATTTTGCTCTTGCAAAACACAATGAGCTTGTTTGTGAATCATTAGCTTTGAATAAAACACATTTTTTGTGTTTGTGAAGTTTGGGCAGTAATGTCACCCCATAGAAAAAGTCCTGAAACTGCTATAATTACAAATTTAAACCGAAATGTAAAAAATTTTTGATAACACCATTTAGGTGCCACTTTTTTTCCTACCTTCATTTTTATCCCTGCAATTATTTCTGCATTGCTTTCCATTTCCATTTTCTTCAGTATTCCCTCTTTTTAAATTTTTTCCTCTATTTATTTATGTATCATATATTTATTTCTGTCACCTATTTATTTCTCTGTTACCTATTTATTTCTGTCATTTATTTATTTTTGTCATTAATTCTTTTTTGTTTTTCTCACTTAAGTCTTCTTCAAGGAGGGGACAGGCTTCAAAGGGGGTCGGTCCTAGGCTGAAAAGAAATTCAGTATGAAAGCGTGTGTGTAACCAACTGGTTTTCATGAAACACAAGTTCTGAGCTTTGATCACAACAGAGCCGGGCATGTTCCGGTTTTTCCACACTGTTCACCTCTGCAGCATAACTCCACTGAATAGAAATGAACCAATAGGAGTAGAGCTGAGCCAAGGTCCCGCCTTTAAAGCTCGCCCCCTCATTTGCATAAGGTTTGAAGCATAAAGAATATAATACAACCATTTGGAGAAATGAATAGATGAATAAAAAGCAAAAGGATGAATGTTCACCTCTTCAATAAGAATCCATTTGCTTTTTATTCATCTGTTTATTTCTCCAAAAGGTTATATTTATGCGTTCTGTTTTCTCACTTTTATACTGAATTTCTTTTCATTCTAGGACCCGCCTTTAAAGCCCGCCCCCTCCTTGGTTTACACAGGTGGAAGTAACTAAGTAAAAGTACTTTGTTACTGTACTTTAGTAGATTTTTTTAGGTGTCTGTACTTTACTTGAGTATTTATTTTTATGGCAACTTTTTACATTTCCTCCCTACATTTGTTCATGAATGTCTGTACTTTATACTCCTTAATTCTCAGAATTGACTCGTTCCTTTTTGAAACTCAACAAATGTGACAGTATGACAATGAGTCACCAGAAGAAAAATCAGTGGGAGGAAAGGAACTATATATATATATATATATATATATATATATATATATATATATATATATATATATATATATATATATATATATATATATATATATATATATATATATATATATATATATCACAATTTAGAATATTATCTCATAATTTTGACTTATTTCACAATTTTAACATTTTATCTCACAATTTAGATTTTTTTCTCTTAAAATTATGCATTTTTTTAAACCTCATTTGTATTTTTTTAAACTCATGATGACTTTGTTTTAAATCTCAATTGTAACTTCTTTTTCTCCAGTTTTTCAAAAATTTCCTGCCTATACCCACAAAACTGAGTACAGTGACCCAATGAAATATATTATCTACACAGTAGCTCACTTTTAAAGGCTTTATTTTAAATACTTTTGAAATGTTTCAGATTTTTCCTGGTTAAATAATTACTAATTTACTTTTTACTTTTGTACTTTATTACAATTGTGAAATTTTACCCTTAAAAAAAAAGTACTTGAGTGAAGGCATTGAATCAGTACTTCTACTTTTACCAGCGTATTTTTCACACCACTAGTTGTACTTCTACTTAAGTAAAGAAAGTGAGTACTTTGACCACCTCTGTTGGTTTACCGAAATAGAAATAAAAGCATAAAAAACAATTAAGTGAGAAAAGCAAAAGAGAATTAATGACAAAAAGAAATAAATACATGACATAAATAAATATGTGACAGAAATAAATAGAAGAAAAATGCAAAAGAGAGAATATTGAAGAAAATGTATCAGCAATGCAGAAATAAATGCAGGGTGCAAGTGGCAGGAGCATTTCTATTTATATTTCTGTTTATATGTTTAATTATGGCAGGTTCAGTCCTCCATACATTCCAATAGCACAACTCCTCATCCAAGTAGATGCATATTTAGATATTGGATATTTCATGACAGGAACAGGAGGAACCAATAAATGGCAGGGAATTTACTCTTTGGAGTTGGGATTACCCACCTCTGGTGACAATTAGCTACATTAAACAGCGAACTGCGGGCTGGTTGGTACAATTTGATTAAAACAAAACGGTTAGTCAGTCTTAAACTTCGGGTCGGTTAGCATACTTTTAGCTAACATTTAGCATACATTTAGCTAACATCTAGCATACATTTAGCTAACATGTAGCATACATTTAGCTAACATCTAGCATACATTTAGCTAACATTTAGCATACATTTAGCTAACATGTAGCATACATTTAGCTAACACGAACAATAAAGCCTTCCGTAAAGTTTATTATTAGTGTCTCATTCCAAATAGTAAGTAAATGAGTTTCTTTTGTAGTTGGTGTGGTTAATTGCAGGAGTATTCATATTAATATGTTGTGAAGACTGTGTGCGTTAACTGGACTACAAATGAACATTTACTTTATGTTGGAAATATAGCAGGTTGTAGATGATTAACCAATGGGATATATGGGTCGTGGGTGGGCTGGTTTGTGTGTGGTTCAGGGGTGTGACTCTGCAGAGACTATTTAACAGATGCTGAATCCTTGTTTTGTCCGACTTAGTCATGGCTCATCGAGGCATTCAGATGTGGACGTGGGCGCTGTTTGTCAGCCTCTGCTGGATGGATCTAGGAAAAGCTTCGCGTCAACCGTGAGTTTACTGAGACTTAAGTGTCATTTCTAGTTTTGTTTTAACTAAAAAAAAAAAGTTCGTGGGTTATTGTTTCCACCATATAATCAATCTTTTTTTCATATAGATTGGATAATCCTCTGAATTTTTTATCTCTATCTTTTCATTTTAACATACCAGCAAATGTAGGGAAATATTTATTTTACGTTTCTATTATATTAAGATTATTTCTGTAATACATTTCAGTAACATGACCATTCCCTTGTTTTATAAAAACCTCATAAAACTACATACAAAGCATTTGAAGATATCCTGTCCCAATTTACAATTATATTAATAACAGAGATTAACTCGTAGGATGAGGAAAAACTACTAAATAATATCCTGCTGAGACCCAGGAGAGTGAAAGTTTTATTTATTTATTTTTAAATTATTATTAATTTTTTTTTACATGTAATAATTGTCTTGATTGGAAACACTTTTTCCGACACATTTTTACATTTCTTTTTTTTTTTCATATAACATATACTAATAACAGAAATACTGTATATACACAAATAAGACTGTCTTGTCTCCTATTCATACCTGCACACTTTTTTTTGCTGCTGTAACTACATTTTTCCAGGGTAGGATGATAAAAGTACTGTTCTTTTATTTTTCTTAATGGGATGTCCCTTGCAACAGACATCATTTTTGCATTTTAACATAGTCATTCTACACAAATAAGATTAAAAAAATATTTGTTATTAATTTTCCCGAAGGGGAGACAGAAATTATTTCTGAGTGGGTTTTTTTCTCCTTTACACAGCCCACAAAGGTTTACATCTGGGGCTTTGACATTCAGATAGTCGACTATATTAAGTACCTGGGTTTTCACCTCAATAACGAACTGGTCTGGACTCAGAATACAGATGCCCTTTTGCAGAAGGGCCATAATTATCTCCATTTACTGAGGAGACTGAGGTCCAGAGGTACTGAAATTCTTTAAGTGGAAGTACAGCTTATGTTAAAAAAACAACTCCTTTACTAAAGTAAAAGTAGAAAAGTACACCTTCTGAATTGTAATAACATACAATTCAGTAAAAACTAAAACTGCATTTTTTTTTTGTCATGGATGAAATATTTATTTGTCCAGGAAAAATCTGAAGAGTTTTAAAACTAGCAAAAAATAAAGCCCTCAAAAGTGAGTTACTATGTAGATAATGTGTTTGATCTAGTAATAGTACTCATTTCTGTGGGTATGAGTAGGAAATGTTGGGGAAAGTCATGATTTGCATAAAAAGTCAACATTATGAGATAAAAAAGTGAAAAATATTAGATAAACAGTCATAAATATGTGAGGTAAAAAGTCCTAAATATATTACAAAAATGCATAATTATGAGAAGAACAAGTCAAAATTGTGAGATAAAATGTCACAATTGAGATAAAAAGTCAATCAATCAACCTTTATTTATTTGTTCATAATTATATATAAAAAAAAGGTCAGGATTATGACATAAAACATCACAGTTTGTGTCCCTTTATTTTTTCTGTGAGGCAACATACTTTACATATTGTCACATCTGTTTAGTTGAAAAAAGTAACAAGTCTATTCTGAGAATGTAAGGAGTATAAAGTACAGATATTTCTGAAAAATATGTAGGGAGTAAAAGTAAAAAGTTGAGTAAAAATTAAAAAAAAATACTCAAAGAAAGTACAGATATAAAAAAAAATACTTAAATACAGTAACAAATTACTTCTACTAAGTTACTTCGCACCTCTGCTTAGGTCATTCTACGTGAACTGGGCTCTGTTCTGGACATTTTATGACTCTGAGGTCCGCTTTGCAGTTGACTTTACCATTGTGTACTGGGGAGCAAACAGTACGAACAGAGACATAAATAAACTCAACAACCTGATAAAGACAGACAACTCTGTCGTAGGCTGACCACTGGACTCTATCAAGGAGGTGGCGGACAGACAAACAGTAACAGAACTGATGGCCATTATGCACAACCCCTCCCACTCCATTCCCCACACTGTAGAGGCTTTCAGCAGCTCCTTTAGCACCAGACTGTTACACTGTTCTTTCACGGGTCATTCCTTACCACAGCCACCGGACTGGACAATAACACTCAGTAACCCCAAATGTACACTTTTTACCACAGTGCAATGCAATGTAAATACTGCAAATATAAAATATGCTCTTCTCTGCTCTATTTACCTGGAATGTCAATATTATGAATATCTAATATGCTCTTTTCTGTAATCTATACCTGCACTTTATCTTTGTTGATGAAAACTGAAATTTTTCCCAGGGTGGGATGAATAAAGTATTCTATTCTATTCTATTCTATTCTATTCTATTCTATTCTATTCTATTCTAGCAACTTTACAGAAAAAACATTGGATCATTTTCCATGAAAAAAAGTATGAGGCAGTCCAAAATAGAACTCATGTAATTTTTGTGAATGTAGGTCAAAGGTCAAGATCACAGTCACAAAAAAATTGTTTTCACAATGATATGAGATAGGGCAAATAGGTAAAACATTTGCAAGGGGGCGGGGTTTATTTGTGCCTGGTACCACTTCTTAGTCAATATTTAAGAATAACTAACGAGTAGCAAGAATACAAATAAATGTAAGTAAATGAAAAGCCTTTGAAATAACTTGCAATATCTTCCTCGGATTTGAAAGTTGTGCTCAGTAATGAAGTTGTAATGAACTGGAAAATCCAATTTTCAAGGCTTCTTTGAACACATTTAAAGGTAATCACAGGTTACTATGAAACAAACATGTTCCTGCTTGTACTCCAGCTGTCATCTAACTTCTTATTTTTTCCCACTTTTACACTCTCAGTATATTGTTTTAGGTGTTATATGTGCTTTTCTGTGACCATGAATGAGCAAAGCTGAATGATTAAGTTATGTTTATGTGTCTCTGACTATAGGGAGTACATGGTTGCCATTCCTGCCATTCTCGAAGCTGGAACCTTGACTACGTTCTGTTCAACTTTACTGTATCCCAATGAGACTCTAACCATGACGGTCACACTGGAGATGGGCCCGGATATGAGCAAGTTGCTTTTTGATAAGATGTCAGGCGAAGAGTTTCATTCTTGCACTGACTTTATGGTGAGTTTTCCAGATGGATTTTATGTTTCTCTAGTCCATTAAAAAAATTATATTTTTAGACCTCACCTTCTTCACTTCTTCTGAAATGTGGTATATGGGTAAATCATAGCCAGACAACCCCAAACTTTACATTTTAACTCCTGTTGCAAATATGCAACATACAAATATATATATATATATATATATATATATATATATATATATATTATGTGCTTGAGTCAAATGAGTTCTCTACACTTAATGTAGCATTTCCTTTTTTTTTGCTTATATTTAAATGCAGGTGTTATAATAATTAGAGATGTACCGAATCCAAGATTCGGTTTCGGATTCGGCCGAATCTTGGCCTTTATGGTGGGGTTCGGATTTGGCCGAATCCTCGAACGGCAACCGAACCGAATCCCCCGATTTCTACGTCACGTGAATGCAACGTGATTACGTTGTTGATGTTTAACTGAAGATAATCGCCATCCATTATACTAGCAGTAGACATCAGAGATGGAAGCAGTCAACAGAGTGCTGTGTGTCAGTATTTTAAACTGAAAGAGGGAGACTCTAGTCGTGCGATGTACACACTTTGTAGTGCAGAGTTGTCTCGTGGAGGGAAAGATGCTAAAGAGTACACAACATATCCGCTATTAAAACATGTTTGAACAAAGCATCCCAGCGGAGTACGAGTTGTGCACGGCCGAACCCAAAGACAGTGAGGCTGCAGGTTCCTGAACTGCAGTACAGTGTTCCATGACTGTAGGCAGGAATGATGATTAAGATTCCCAGTATTTTTTTCTGAGGAAAAATGAATATGTTGTCACATTTTTGTTTGAATATTAAGTTTAGTATCCAAGAGTTGTAAATAAGTTAAATAACTAAGTTTTAATTTGAATGCACTAACGTTTGTTGAAGTAATTATTTATTTATTTTTTTGATCAACAAAGAGTGCACTTTACCATTGACTCACTGTTACTGATTGGGCTTATTTGTCTAGCAATAACTTTTTTCTTTCTTCTTTGGTGAACAGAACACAAAGCCTGTACACTGAATCACTTTAAGTGAAGCATTTCAGTGATGTTGTCTGAGTGAGACTATATTCAAATAAAAAAAATAATGGTAGACATTTTTGCCTATGTTTTATCTTAATGTGAAGTAAAGGAAATAAATGTGCAATGGTTTTCATTGCATTCTAATGTAATAGTTGATGATCAGATGGGAATTAGGATTCACCCAAATTATAAGGAGTGGATTCGGGATTCGGCAGAATCTTTAAAATCTGGATTCGGTACATCTCTAATAATAATAATAATAATGGATTGGATTTATGTAGCACTTTTTTGGCCATCATGAATGCTTTACATTCATGATCCATTGTTCATTCTATCTCACATGCACCCTCTGGTGGTGGTAAACTACATATGTAGCCACAGTTGCCCTGGGGTAGACTGACAGAAGCGTGGTAGCCATTTTGCTCCTACAGCCCCTGTGACCACCACCAAACATTCATACACCAGTGTGAGTGACACTGGAGGCAAGGAGGGAGAAGGTTCTTGCCCGAGGGCACAACGGTCTGACTGGGACAGAGTGGGATTCGAACCACCAACCCTTCAGTTATACCAACTGAGCCATGGCCGCCCCTAAGGGGTTAACTTTATCTGACCAATGGTTTTTGAGTTATAACATTTTTTTTTGTCAAATAGGCCGAGGCAGCTAAATTTCAAGTTACTCTAACTCCACAAATAGTGGTGTGATTTTAAAAAGCAAGGAGTTTGTGTAAAGGGGAGACAACAAGGAATCTAAGTCTAAATATAGCGTTCTTTTATGCATTTGGGTAGGTCAAGGTCACACTAAAGGTAAACAGCTAAAACACATCAGTGGTAATATCTCAGGATTCAGACAAGTTAGAATCTTGTGTTTTTTTGCATTCACATCGTCTCACCTTCGGACATCAGATGAGTCAACACCTATGGCTCAACCACGTCTCAGTTTGACGTCGTATGACACCATATCAAGCCTTGGCGGAGGTCTGCTGTCTCTGACTGCTTTGTATTCACTTTAAATCTGCTACAAATACAGTATTTAATAGCTGTGATAATATATTCTATTCATGGTCGTCTGTATTAATTTATTGCAATAATATCTTATTTTAAGTATTATTCTAGATTATAACTATATTTTCACTTTTCAAACAATGTTCTGTATTATCTGTTCTTATTCTGTATTATATTAGATTTATACATCAGTTTAAATTCATGAATTGAAGAAAACATTTACATTTTGATACAGATTATTCCACAGATGTACCCCCCTAACAGGGATACACTGGCTGTCTGGTCTAATGATGTAACAAGTCGTGAAGGGTTGTCCCATTTCATAGGGGTATGTTTCAGCGCCCTACCCCTTACATCTCCATTTCAAGGGGTAGGGCCAAGTGCAAGGGTAGGGCAGGGGTAAGAGAGACAGCTAAGGCGTGATTTGGGATTGGGCCTAGGTGTCTGATTTTTACTCCTTGTCAAGATGACAATACAAACAGTGTTCAGATATTCTGTCCAGGTCATTATGAGAAATACTGTAGTTCAGTGGGGCACAAACCGCTCCCCTTTAGTTTACAATAAAATGAGACACAACACTGCTGTTTAAATTTTCATGCATGGCTATGACCTGAGAAAAATTGCAAATACGTTATGAAGCTAGCAATTTAGTCAAAAGATGTTTCCTTTTTATTAAAAAAATTTATGCACATTTTTGCTGACAATAAAATATGTAACTCTGCAACAGGTCCCTTCAGTTACTGAAGACATCGTGCGGGATTTTCAAGTGGAGGTCAGCGGAAACACATTTTACTCCAAAGAAGTCAGGAAAGTCAAGATCATAGCCCGTAAACCAGTGACTTTCATCCAAACAGATAAACCACTCTACCTCCCTGGACAAACAGGTAAATCTCTTGTTGTATGACACGGAAAAATGTTAATCTTACCAAGTGTATTTTTATTATTTCTAGTCAAAATATCTCATCACCCTTACACTAAGACATAATCACGTAAAGAATAACTTTTCAGAATGAAAAGTTATTCTTATTTTTAGACAATAGATATTTCAAGAAATCTTGCCGAGATAATTTTCACTTGATCCGTTGGCAGATATTTTTGGTTGAATTAAGCAAAAAAAAGAAAAAGAAAAAATCTGGCAATTTAACAAGTGAAAATGACCTTCGTAAGATTTCTGTGACAGTATTGGTGGGTCCCACTGGGAGGCAGTAGCATGGGAGGGCGAGGGCCTTAACGCTGCTTACGGTTTTAGTGTTTCCATTGTGGCTTTTAGAAAACTGAAACTGAAAGTGGACATTTTCTGTTAGGTTGTTTAAAAGTACATATTTTAATCTCTTTCCTTTTCTTTTAGTACATTTCAGAGTTGTGACACTCGACTCCCACTTAAAACCATACTCTCAGAAGGTGAGTGTGCATTCTGTCTCTACACTCATTATATAATGATCTCCAAGATGAACTTACTGTAATGACAGTTTTATTGTCAGTTAGGGCCATGTAATTGTCTGGTTATTGCTTATGACACATTTTAATGTGATATATTATTAGAAGAGTAGGATATTCATGAAATAACAATATAGATCCTAATTATTTTATGACTAAAATATTATTATTTTTTTATTGTTTTTTTTGTTTTTTTAACCCTGGAGAAAAGATCCAAATTGAGATTAAGAACCTCTTTTCCAAGGGAGTGCTGGTCAAGAGGCAACGTAAAATACAACACACAGTTACAATATACAGTTAAAACGTACAATAATTTACAGGACAAATCAAACTATAAAAAACAAGTGTAAGTCATTGAGTTAGTCTAGCACTTTGAGTTTGGATTTAAAAGCATTTAAGGAGATCAATTCAATAAATTTACAGTGTTTTAACAAGATATTCCATGTTTGAGGAGCACAGCAGACAAATAACCTTCGACCTTTGACTCCGCTCTGTACAGGCAAATGGTACAGAAACGAACAAATGTGCATGTGATCTGTAAACAGTAAGAATCAACACATATTCTTGTTATTAAACTGCAGTTAAAGGAAGGCAACAGTCCAAGTATGGCTTTGTAAATAAAGGTGGACCACACTATCCCAGCCCCCTAGTGGACAGGACAGGCCATCCCACTGTGGAATACAACTCGCAGTGATGTGTCATGGATTTAGAAATACTAATAAACCTCAGAGAAGCAGTATAAATGTTGTCAACCATTTGAAGACATTTGGATGATGCATTCATATAAATTAAAATCCCCATAATCGAACACTGATGAAAAAATAGCAGTGACAAGGTGCTGACAAATAACTGAAATATTGAAACAAAGTGTATTTTTCCACAAACGATAACGTTCCCCCAGTGTTCAGAGACAAAATACTTTTATGAAAGTGTGTGTTCAATATGTTTCAACTCTGTAGAAGAACTATTTCATATTGAAGATAGACAAAAATAATATCTGTTTATCACAATTTGATGATGATGATGATCTGTGTTGTTTTTGTTTTTGTTTTGCAGTATGATAAGATTGAGCTAGAGGTAAGTTAAATACAATAACTTCCAGGACAACTTCATAAACATAACAGGCAAAGGACCTGGAAGTAGATTCAAAGATTCCAAAATTATTTATTTGCATTCACATGGACATACAGAAGATTTTAAATGCTGTTTCTCTTTCAACTGTTGCCAATTGTTTTATATATATATATATATATATATATATATATGTGTGTGTGTGTGTATATATAAGAAATTATATGCAAAGAAATATCAAATATATATAATATACACAATAAAATGACAGCAGTCGTTCTACATATAGTCATATAGGTAATAGGTTTACAAAAGCAGTTCATGACAAAAATGTCTGCAGGATGTTTTTTTCATTGTTTGACCATTAGTTAAAATCAAAGTATGCTGAAGTGATAATTTTAAACAAAAATGATTTATTATAATGGACTTCAGATGCATTTATTGGCTCTGCAAGATGAGAGCAAACGGCTAATTTAGCACATTCAGCACTTCACATTCACCTTGCATCATTTTTCTGATTTCTTTGTCATAAAACTTGTCATATTTTTGATTTAACAGGACAATAACGACAACCTGATTGGTCAGTGGTTAAATGAAACATCAGACCGTTCCATACTGCAGCACTCGTATGAGTTGAATGCCGAGGCCAAAGAAGGAATCTACTCCATAATAGTGACGTATGGTCAGGAAAAGAAATATCAAAGTTTCAAGGTGGAGAAATATGGTGAGTTTAGTGGAAAAACTGCAATAAAGTTGCATAATAACAATAATAATAATAAGTATAATATTACTATTATTATAAAAATAAGCAAGTATCCAAGTATTATTGTTTCAACTGGTTAAATGTGCAGAATTGTCTAATTTAGACATATATTTAGATAGCATTAGACTCCTTTTATTCTGACAAACATACACTACTTTTAGAAATAAGATGGCCAGAGTACAACAATTTGTGAAACACGAAATTAAGTTGTTCCATAAGTGTTTTTGTGCCGTGAATTTTTATTCTAATTTTTATATAATTAGAGTCGCATTTTACATGTAACAGGCCTAAATCGTTCCAAGGCCCACAATACTACCCCTCAAACCCTTTACAAATGATTAAAATTTACTGATTTTGTATGAAATATGTGTTAAAAGAAAATGTAGATTTAGATTTTAGTCCGTCCAGGCTCACATCAGCTGTTGTTAGTGTAGATCCAAACACCGCCCCCTCGGGTTTTACTTGTGAGAGCATGGCTTCTGCCCATCCAGGCTAATGTCTGTGTCCGGGACAGAAGAGTTGAGCCACGTCTGAGTGAGAATGAGGATGGAGCAGTCTGGTGTATCATGTTTGGCATTTAAATCCAGCTTCAGGTAGTCCAGTTTATTTTCCAGACTGCGTATGTTGGCGAGCAGGACTAATGGAAGTGGCGGTCGTTTAACTCTTATCTTAGCTGTAAATCCACCGCAACAGCCGCCCTTCCGCCTCCTCTCGCGCCGCCTCCAACGTGGACTTGTGGAGTCCAAGTTTTTAAAATTTGATGATAGTGTGCCAGTCATATGCTTTTCTTGCACCTGGACTTTTGATTCTAAGAGCACTAGTCTAGGTCGAGAAATTACCGTTAAAGTGGCTGTGTTACCGGGAGACACAACAGCCACAGCCAAATGCTAACGAAAAGCATCATGGGTAGCTCCCTCATAGCCAATGGGATGCTACATACAATACGTACATGATGTATTTACGTACACTACATACTTACGTAATGTAATGTACTGTATTTGTGTCTTGGAGGTTTCAGTTTCCTTTCGTAAATAGACATTTCTTTCGTATTCAGAGTCGAAAAATTGAGGTAAAAATTTTTTGTAACTTAGATTTTTTGTTAGCTGGGGCTATATAAGTAGATGTACGACTGTACTGTGTGAGGTGGTCCAGAATAGATCCTGTTAAATTTTGATGAATGTAGGTCAAAGGTCAAGGTCACCAAAAATGTCTATTCATAATGATCAGAAATATAGCAAATCAGGAATTTGCTTTTCAGTCCTGTATACTCAGCTTTACATATAACTTATTCCTGCTGTCACCATTCATGTCCATTGACATCAGAACCTTGAAGGACAATTTTGAAGATTCTAGGTCAAAGGTCAAGGCCTCAGTAAAGGTCAGAATTGGTCTTTTGGCCTCTTCATTTTCGAGGCAATCACTGAGCACCAGAATACTGGTCTTTCAACTCTGCATTATGTGTGTATAGATTTTGACCTATTGTTGACCAAAGAGGTCAAGGTTCACTGGGTCAATACCTAAAAAACTAACATGGACTATAACAAAAAATGCGTGGAGATAGAGACCAAGTTACTGTTATTAACAGATCAGAAACCTGGCATGGGCTTCAAAATGATGTCATGACGTTTGACCTTGAGTGATTTTGAAAGGTCAAACTCAAGGTCACATAATTTTAAAGCGTTGTGACTCCAAGAAGAGTGGTGATACATACTGAGTTACTATTATTGACAGATAGCAAATTACATGTAGGCTCCAAAATGACATCATGACTCTGAGCAACCGTCACGTTTTGAGAGGGATACTGTATGTCCATAAAGAGCTAAAATGTTTGCAAGGGGGTGGGGTTTGTTTGCCTGGCACCAGTTGTGCTAAGTTTTTCATCACTTATTTTTATTATTTGCTTTAGAGTGCTAACGGTTATTTTCTGTCCAAAGTTTTGCCAAAGTTTGAAGTAAAAATCAGCACTGCTGAGGAAGTAAGCATTAACCACGACCAAATCACAGCTAAAATCTGTGCTGAGTAAGTAACAAACTGTCATCTTTTAAAAGCTTATCTATGCATATCTGCTTGGTTGATTGACTGCGGTGTATCTCTGTTTCAGATACACATACAAACAGCCTGTTCCAGGCAATATGAAGGTGGATATATGCAGACCTCTGCAGCGGTACATCTATAGTTATTCCAGCCAAGACCCAGTCGGACAGCAAGTCGCTGCACCATGTTACAAGGAGATCAAGGAGGTATATGTACAGCAGTTTCTCTGTGGTGAAAACTAAACATATGATATGTACAACAGTAGTAAAATAATAATAATAATAATAATGATAAATAAATAAACACAGCAGTTATGAATTTCTGTGCAGTATATGTGTATCAGTGTATTAGTCTGTCATAAGACTGCAGCCCCTTTTAGACATGAGAATGGGAATATTTCACCTTTATTCCAGAACAACGTGGTGGGATCATTTAGTCCCTCCTTTATCACAGCTTTGTAATGCCTCTGGAGTTAGTAACAGAGCTGTGATAAAGGTAGAATGCAATGTCAAAGGAACACTTCTCATTCGTCAACCAAGGTGTCATGTTTTGACGATGTATTGCACGTGCAACTGGGGTGATTTAAAAGTGAGTGTACGCTGTGTACTGTAAACAAACATATCAACATGATGAGAAAGATGTTTAATGGGAAGATGCTGAGATCCACAAGCTGTTACTTATTATATTATCAAACATTACTCATTTCAAGCCCTTGTAATAGACTGTGCAAGCAACAACTGTTAATTCAACCATGAAAAGGCTGCAAGCATTTAACCGTCTTATGTTTATTCAGCTTCTACAGCTTAAAGGTGGTGTCTGAGATCTTTTCCTGGTGCATTTTTACTATATTGCTTAAAATACCCTTCACACCTCGATTGCAACCAATTAATTAAATGGTCCGACACAAGAATAAAAATGTGTAGTCACCTGTGGCGCAGACAGGATTGAAAAAACACCATCCAATCATTTTGACATCCCACTCCAAATGATTGAACGGTGATATGTCAATTAATGTACTATGGTTCTGTATTTTATAGACAGACAATGAAGGTTGTGTTACCATGACCATCCCGATGTCCACTTTCACAAAACTTGACAAAAAAATTCTGCAAGATTCTCTCGACCTATCTGCTAAAATGCAGGAGGAGGGAACAGGTACGTACGCTCAGATTTAACATTATACAAGGTAGAAAATATCATAATAAATATTATAATCACTTTTGTTCTTTTTTCAGGCATAGAACATGTCCAAAATCAAAGAATAACGATTTCATATACAATTGGAAAACTGTCCTTCATTGATACCCCTAAGATTTATGAGCAAGGATCAAACCTGGAAGGAAAAGTAAGTTCCAAAATGAGCTTTTTCAGAAAAAGTTCAAGTTTCTTTGTTCGTTTATTGTATTTTATTCATTCTTTTCGTTTGTGTAATCAAATTACTTTCACAAGAATAGTAGACTGAATTGTCTGACATATTTATTGGTAGAAGTGTGACAAATATGAGTTTACTAAAGTTCTTGGTAAAAATGTATAGAATCTGCTTAAATTATTTCACCACATTCTAATGATTTAAAAAAATTTTTTTAATCTATTCAATGACATTAGAAGTTGTTTTATTACTTCAATTCATTTCCACTCAATTACACCTATGGTAGTTTGCAAGATTTACATTAGTGTCTCTTTATAATAAACCTACTTATGAAATATTTATGAAAAGACAAATAATTGAAACGTCTAAAAAAAAAGTAGTAAATACAAATTTCTCCTGAATTGTCAATTATTTAAAATCGTCAATGCATAATGTAAATGTATAATTCCTCTTTAATGTGTTTTATTTAATTTGCTGTATCTTTCATTGTAGGTATGATTCTTTTTTTTCTTTTTTAGTAGTTAACAGGATAAGATTCACTGTTGTTTTTTTCTTTTCTACAAAGTTCTCATTGATTCACATTCATTTTCATCTGACTCTCTTCAGGTCCAGGCACTTGATGAAAATAATCTACCTATTCCTGACATGCCAGTCTACCTGTTTGAGGGTGAAATGTGGTCTTCACGCCACCTACAGAACCTAACCACTGATAAAAATGGAGTTGCTGCTTTCACACTGGACACCTCTTCATACAATGGGGACATACACCTCCATGTAAGTAACAAATACAATTTACAGTAATACTCTTGATCAGAACTAGATTATTAAGCACTCATGTTTATTTTCTGAATTGTCTATGATTTGTATTTTGTACGTTCATATTCATATTTGCAAGTTGTGTAAATGTGTGAACTGCTGGCTGTATCACAATTTGCCACAAGGGGACAATAAAATTGGGGCGAAACGAAGGTACATTGGGTAGCACTTGTGCTTCATAACAAGACGGTCCTGGGTTCAATTCCAGTACCAATTGGTGGGACCTTTCTGCGTGGAGTTTGCATGTTCTCCTTGTGTATGTGTGGGTTCTCTCCAGGTAAACAAACTTCCTCCCACCATCCAAAGACATGGACTGAGGTTAATCGGTTAATGTAAATTCCCCATAGGTGTGAACGTGAGAGTAGTTGTCTCTATATATTCAAACCTGCAATGAACTGGCGACTTGTACAGGGTCACCCTTAAGTAGCGAGAATCCGTGTATCTTTCATTCATTTGTTTTTCAAAATAAAACCAAAAATGAGACGACGAAAAAACGGATAGTGATGCGTTTTTTCACTTTTCCTTTTTGAGTTCAAATGAATAATGGAAAAAAACAGATAATGGCTGTTTTCTGTTTTATCCAATTTTGAGCTGAAGCAAGTTTAGGAAACCGGAAATGACCGTGACCCACAGTGACAAAGATGTGAACCTATGCCCTATTTACGGAAACTAAGAGGGTCACCCTAAGACCTGAAGATGTGACAACAGAGAAAATTTGTGTCCTATCATACCATAATGATTTTCAAGTCCGGTGGCCATGTTTCTTTCGGTTGTTAGGATTAATTTCCGGTTTACTCAGTTCACTTCAGGTCAAAATTGGATAAAACAGGAAACGGCCGCTATCCGTTTTTTCTATTATTCATTTAAACACAAAAAGGAAAAAAATTAAAAAAATGCATCACTATAATTTTTTTCCATTTTGGTTTTGGAAACAAATAATGAAGAAATTAGTTGTTTTTTTTCATTGTCTTATTTTTGGTTTTATTTTGAAAAGCGAATGAATGAATGAGCCCCATGACCCTAAAAGCAGGTTCAGAAAATGAATGAATGGATGAATGGATGGATAATGAAATTCCTTGAACCTTGAATCTTCCAAAAATGCTACTTTGAGTCAGCATGTCATGAGATTACAGTTTTTCTCATTCACATTTCTCAAATCATCCATATTTGCAAAGAATTTGTACAAACAGTAAAATATCATGGCTTACCTGCAAAAAACAGTCTCTTGCTCAAAATCCATGAATCATCTCTCAAAAGTAAATATCTATCCTATCTCATCTACTGACTTTCCCTCTGAAGTGACTTATTTTCATACTGTCACGTCTGTTCAGTTTGAAAAAGTAATGAGTGTATTCTGAGAACATAAGGAGAATAAGGTACATATATTTATGCAAAAATGTAGGGAGTAACAATCAAAAGTTTCCAGAAAAATACATACTCAAATAAAGTACAGATACCTTAAAAAAAAGTCTACTTAGGTACAGTAACAAAGTGTTTATATTTAGTTACTTCCCACTTCTGATCATATCTGATTAGTCATGTTTCTTTTCTTAACTCTAGGTCAGCACACAGCCATCACTGAAATACCCCGGATACAGAGAGCCACACTTTGAAAATGGAGTTCTCACTGTGTCCATGGCCCAGATGTCATCCCTTGACACTAAAACAGTTAGCTCTCTGTCAGTGAAAAAAATGGAAAACCCGCTCAAGTGTCACACAGATGTGACCTTCTCCATCCAGTACACCGTGGTGAAAGAGGATCAGAGCTCTTTGGAAATCATATATTTGGTGAGCAGTATTTTACCATTAACCATATGGACAAAAGATCATTGGGAAACATGTTATTTAGTTCAGTCTTGTTTACATCAAAAAGTGACATAAGATATGGTGTCATTTTCTAGGTCCTTTCCAGGGATCGCATTGTCCTCCACAAAGTAGCCAAGGTTGGATTGACAGAAAACACAGGTGGGCAATGACTAAAGCTATTAATTACCTCTGCCAAGGAGGTATTAAATTTGAGTAAGTTTTTTTTTTTTTTTGTTCTCTGTCTGTCTGTCAGCAGGATTACACAAAACGTTCTGAACGGATTTTTGATTAAACTTTCAGGAATGATAGATAATGGGTCAAGGAAGAAGAACCCATTAGATTTTGAGCAATGAAGGTCAAAGGTCAAGGTCGCACTAAAGGTCAACAGCTAAATCACATAAGGGGTAATATCTCAGTATTCAGATAAGATAGAATCTTGCGGTTTTTTGCATTCACCTCATCTCACCTTCTGACATCAGATGGGTCAAACCCTTTAAAACCCAAAATGACCAAACCTACCAACAGTAAACTCCTACAACTAAAATCCAGTTTACGCATGAGATATGTTCATAATTATAAATCCATTATTAAAAAAAGAATAGTCAGGTAACTTCCTTTTAAAGGAGTCATTCCATCATTATTTCATTAATATTACTGTGTTCCATTGTTATTGAATACATTATGTTTTGGTTCTATTAAAAAACAAACATCCGAATTGCTTTGTTTCCAGCTGTTTTTACACAGTAGAAAAATGAGTTGAGGTCAAATAACAGTTTGCCGGTACTTCCTCATACATGTCCATGACACGGTGACAAGGCGTCTCTGATTGGCTCAGAATGCACGAAGGAACACTCCCCCCTCCCCTTTCGCTCTCACTGTGTGTATTTACCTTTACCAGAGTAGCATCCAGCTAGGTTTTGCTTGTTCTGAAAACGTGCAGGGGAAAAAATGAGTGTTTATTTCCACAGAGAGCACATGAACCAGTTTGATCCACCATTTTTTTCCAGTTTGTGCAGCAGCTATTGTGGTGGCGTCTTCTCTTGTAGATGCTAATGCTAATGGTACTTCAGATTCACTGCAATGGGGGACGGGTTTAACCCCTCGTGGGTGATGCTAAAGACCATGACCATCAGATTCTAAAAAGGAGTGTGGAAAAGTGGTTTTCAGCGGAATGACACCTTTAAGGAATGTTATTTATACTATTCTTAAGTTGATGTTGTCCTTTTTGAATGAACACAGATACGCAGAGACCTGCCCAACAGGCAGACAGACACCTTACCTACCTACCTACCTACACATACATACATATATACATGAATACATACATAACTGATTCATTAATGGTGTCTGTTTTCTAGTTAATGAGGGTGAGATGACATTCGACCTCCACGTGGATCCAAATTTGGCACCAGAGTTCCACATTGTGGCTTACGCTACCCTCTCCAGTGGATTTGTGATTGCCAATGAGGCTGAGTTCAGCACTGAGAAATGCTTTGGCCATGAGGTGAGTGAGAGACAACGTGAAGTGGTGACTACACTTATCTGATGTGAGTGTGACATTGGAAGCAAAGTGATGATCCACATTAAGGGAAAATGACTGTTGGTGTGGTCTGCTGGGCTTAGCAGCATCACAACAGCTGACAGGAAGAGGCAGGACAAATGAATAAAGCAGTCCAGCTCCATCCTGGGATTACTTCTGGAGCCTGTGGAGGAGGTGGGGAGGAGGAGGAGGCTGACAAACAAACTGTCCTCCACCATAGGCAGAGATGCCCACCCTCTGAAACACACACTGACTGCACTAACACCCTGACTGTGTAAAACAGAGGTATCACAGGTCCTTTCTTCCTGCAGCTGTCAGAATCCACAAGAGAAACCGAATATTTCAAAGTCACGTATTGGTGGGATGTTTGAATTGGAATGCCTTAAATTAGATTTTTACCTCTGCCAAGGACGTATTAAATTCAGGTCCGTTTGTTTGTTTGTTTGTCTGTTTGTCTGTGTGTGAGCAGGGTTATGCAAAAAAGTTCAGCACGGATTTTGATGGAACTTTTAGGAATATAATATGAATCCTGAATCCTGAGATAATATCTCAGGATTCAGACAAGATAGAATCTCGCGTTTTTTTTACATTCACATCATCTCACCTTCAGACATCAGATGGGTCAACACCTATGGCTCAATCACGTCACGTTTTGACATCATACCATGGCATATCGTGCCTTGGCGGAGGTCTGCTGCCTCTGACTGCCTTGTTTTCCAGTTGAAATGAGTTACCTCTGTCCTGGCTTTTTAAAAATAAATAAATGAGCAAGTTCAAGATGAATGCACGGTTCTTTGAAAGGAACACATCTACAAGATCAAAGAGCCATAAAATCCATTCCTACTCTAGTTGTCCAGCAACCTTAAAAATCCAATAAATAATGGAAATAGATGTCCCATTGTAAGTTGTGGACAGCATCACCAAATAGTTATTTTAGATCTAAGCTTCTCATATGTTTTCATTTTGATAAATGTTTAAATCATCCAATTTTTCATCAAAATAAAACATTTGAAAACAGCCCAAAAGGTAAAAACATTAAAAAAAAAATTGGGTCTCAGAAGTTTGTTTTTCCCTTTTTCTTCTCCTAATGAGTCCTCAGATTTATCTCCTGAGCCTTTTTGTTAAATTGGATAGAAAGTAATTTGAAGTAACTGTACCTCACACAGAAACTGTAATAGACATTTTAACACATTTTACATGCATTTAGAGAAATTCAAATTATTGCCTTAGTCCAGCTGATATCAAAGTTTTAAAAGCCATGTATAAACCTTAATTGGAGTATATTTGATTTTAACTGGGGTTTGAGAAGTCAAACTAATCAAGTCAAATAATGCGGGTCGAATCGAGCTGAGGCACCAATTGAAACACTGCCAACCTTAGTTCCACGACTGACTGGCCTGGACACGCCCCCATCAGGAATTGACCAGAGTCACCATGACAACATGAACATTACATGAGTGTTCAGTATGTATGTCCTGAGCTACTGCCTCATTGTCGTTCATATCCTCCCTTGGTGTTTTTGTCTGTAGCTACCTAGTCTGCACGGCTACCCGATTTGCACTGCTTATGTGCAGTACAGTCGGCCATCGTAAACTCAAACTACGCATTTGGACAAAGCTGGTGGACCTTATTCAATTTGCATCTTTAAAACAAAAACAGTCGGGTAATGACAGTGGTCCTTCATCTACTATGTCTGCTTCAAATCTGCCACATTTGTTTACTAATTGTTCTTCTTCTATGGTCCCAACCAGTAGAATGCCAATGTGCCACCTAGTGTCTGGGAGTCAAACAACAATTTGATTCTCTTGCTGTGCGTGTAAACTGAGATTTCTCAGAAACTCTAGTTAAGTCCTTAGCTCAGTTATTGCCAATAACTCAAATTAGATGTGCACGTACATTTACTGAGTAATTCACTGTTAAAATGTAAGAATATCAGTGATATGAAGCACCTGTACTTTTCCTTCCATTCTTTTTTCAATATTTTGTTAGAGACATTTCTATAGTTTTATTTAATTGACAGTTTTGCCTATAGTGGGGTATTTTCACATGACTGATTTGTATACATATACACACATACATATTCTGATCACGCAAAGACCATTGTATTTGATGTGTTTGATTAGGTGTCACTGGAGTTCTCTCCATCCTCTGCTGTCCCAGGAGATGAGGTCACCCTGCAGGTCAAGGCTCAGCCACAGTCTCTGTGTGGCATCAGCGCTGTGGACAAAAGTGTCCTCATCAAAGAGCCAGGAAAGACACTGAATGCAGAAAGGGTACCACAACAGATCATTAAATAGCTAATGACATTAATTATTTGAATACACCCCTCTACTGTATATCACATTTAACAGTTATGTCTGTTTTCAGATATTTAATATGCTCAGTCGGAAATGGTATGTTCCATATGATGCTGTGGATGAGGTTCAGTGCGTTTCTGTTAGACCAAAAAGATACATTATGCCATACCAACCTGAGGGAGATGACCCTTATACAGTTTTCCAGGTAATTCTAAAACATTAATGATTTCATTGATGTGGATAATATTAAATATTTTCTTTGTTATTGTTATATGTGTAATGCACTTGTCACTAATGTCTGCATGTTCTTGGATAACTTAGAATGTGGGGCTGAAGATGGTAACAAATTTGTTCATCCGAGTGCCAAACTGCCTCCAATTTATGGGAAGAAAATACTACCAAGGCAACAATTATGGTGAAAGTTTGTACTTAATTTAGAAACAACACAAATACCAACCTGTAAACCAGGGGTTTTCAAAGTGTGGGATAATGAGCCTCCCCTAAAAGAACTGAAAAGCTGTGCCGCCCCCCTGTTCCACACATAAACAATTTCCTTTTTTTTAATGTATTATTTCTTAAACATACATATTTTCTAAACATCTTCATCTACATTTTAACATATTTGTTTTTACAATTTAAAAAAAAAAAATTAACATCTGTGTATGTTTTTAAAAAAAACATTTTTTAAACATCTCTTTGAACACATCTTAAATTGTTTGGGTGTTTTAACAGTTTTTATATACATCATTTACATTTAATTACATCTGTGTGTGTTTTTTAATGTTTCTTTTAACACATCTTAACATTTTCTCTCATTTTCACTTCAGGTGTGTTTCTGCTACTCACATGTTCTGTAGTTGGTTAACCACATGCTTACATATTTTTTTATTTTTTATTTCCAGACTTATTTTTTCTCATGCCACACCTTCCCTGAAGTCCTCTAGCGCCCCCCAGGGGAGGCCCACCTCACTGTTTGAAATCCCCTGCTATAAACAGTTCACAGTACCCTTTCAGCCCAACGTATTTGTATGTGAGTATGTGTGTTTTTTCTGTTGTTCAGGTCCTCCTATGATTGCCAGAATGGACACAATGCAAGTTGCTATGGTAGGTAATGCAGGCCCAGGAGGAAATTCACCACCACCATTAGAGACGGCACGTTCTTTCTTCCCTGAAACTTGGATATGGGACTTGGTGGAAGTTGGGTGAGTTTATTTATATAGCAGTATATGAAATACTTTTCTTTAAAAAACTAACAAAAATTCAGAGCTGGGCAGAAACAAAGTATAATTATTTCATTTCAAGTACCTGCTCTTTTTTTCTGGAACCATATAACTATATTTTAACTAAGTCTGTAATGTCCATTCTTTACACAGTACCTGACCATAGTACCTCATAACTATGATTAATCAGACAATTGGGAATGATCACATCTCCTCTTTTTAGGGGAGATGTTTTAGCTACTAAACTAACTAAATAACACTGAACTAAATAACACTGCTCAAATTTTTTTTTTAGAAAGTATCTGGTTCAGACATTAAATGTGCTAAATGTTACATCCTTTAATAAGATGAATCAGAAAACAAATGACTTTAGTGCTGGTTAGTTCATGTTTTTAATATATGTGATGGTGTGTTATTCCACATATATGGTGGTGGTTTATGTACATGTATACAATGAATTTGTAAATATTCCACAAGAATGAACCTGTAAAGTGAATGGATAATGATGTGCAGACAGTGTTTTGAAGTAGATCTGAGACCAATATTCCTTTGGAGCAAAACCTATTTTGACCCCAGACTTATCTTGGAAACTTGAGCCAACCAGCATTTAAGACTTGGGTTTTCATTATCAGTAACACAGATTTGGGACCATTACATTAGTTTTATTCTGGAAGCATTTTACTTGTAGTCCAGTGTAATTGTTGAACCGTATTATCCTTAAGTTCATGCAAAATTAATTACCAGCTGTTTCCACATGGCCTTCCTTTTTTCTTTTCTTCATAAAAGCACAAATAAAATAAAAACAAACACCACCCAATATGAAACCTGGCTCTTGTATGTCTACAAGTTCAGTTTGTTTGGTACCTTCACCAGCCTTCCACTGGCCGTCCTGCACCCTGGTGTGGAAGGCAAGTCACCCTTATGCTGGTGTAAGGCACTCTGCTCTGGTGGAATGACTGTGTTCTGCTCCATAAGGTTCTCTACAGCAGTGTTTCCCAACCCTGGTCCTCAAGTACCACTATCCTGCATGTCTTAGATGTTTCCCTCCTTGAACACAACGGTCATTATCATTCTTCTGCAGAGCGGGATGATAGGCTGATCATTTGAATCAGGTGTGGTTGGAGAGAGAAACATCTAAAACATGCAGGATAGTGGTACTTGAGGACCAGGGTTAGGAAACACTGCTCTACAGAACTGTATCATATTAGTAGTGAATAATAATCGGTGTAGTTAGAAGTTATGAACTGCTATGTCTTATTATAAGTAGCTCCTTAGGCATGGGTGGGCAATTAATTTTCCTATGGGGCCACATGAGAAATGTTGATAGTTATTAAGGGCCAGATCAATTCACCCAATATCTCTTAAAACAGTAAATGAAATAATACAATGAAAATATAGAGCCCAGAAAACAAGTATTTAATGAATATTCACAAAAATATTTGTGAAAATTGTTTTATTCAACTCTATATTAACTTTACATAAAAAGCCTTAACTGCAGATTTGTTTGTGTATCATGTTTTGTTAAAATCTCTGCATTCTTAATCAAATTTTCTTTCATTTTTTGGTGTTAGCTGACATGTATGGGCTGAAACTGAGCAACAAACCAATTTGGTAGATAAAAAAAAAAGTTCATTTAGCAGATTCCTCAAAATAAAAGCTCTGTTATATATTCTCATTGACTTTTAATTTGCCAGTGACCTCATGTGGGCCAGTCAGGACCAGCTATCGGGCCGCATGTGGCCCCCGGGCCTTATTTTGCCCAGGTCTGTCCTTAGGTAAGGTGAAAGTGCATCAAACCTAGTTGCTCGCTGGTTTCACCTGACAATAGGGGCCTCTGTCCACTCCTCACTCTCTGAAAGCTCAGCTCGTGTCTCTGTCTTGAATATGCTAATGGATGCATCGATTGGTGTGAAAACAGGTAATAATACCTTAGCCTGGGGTGCTGATCTCCTCATATCTTTTATATTCATTACATCATAGGTCACCCCTGAATTGAACTGGCACCTCTGAGACTCCCCATACACTTTGATATTGATGAACCATTTCTTTCCTTGTCCCTGCACTGCTCCATGCTCTCTGCTGTATATATGTATATGTGCATCAGAGTTAGACATGTCCACATCCCCCATCGACTCAGTATCTGCTGGATTTAGCTGTCTGGTGGCCTGGCCCCTCTTCATGCACCTTTTTGTAAAAGGATTCCCTGTTCCATGATAGCTGCAGCTCTTGCCATATGCAGGGCAGAGTTTGTGTCTGTGCATGTGTGTGTCCACAACACCTGCATACTGCTGCTCATTCACACCAGGTGCCAGATTCTGAGATCTGTCATAGTGAGCCTGTGCAGTACATGGCCAGTGGTTATCTTTTGCATGCATTGTCTCTTGTAGTCTGTCATGTATCATTGGTTTCAAGCTTAAATCTGACAATTCTGCATATTTCTTTGGCTGATACAAGTGTGAGCTTTTTTTCTCTGAACAGGCGACAGTGCACAGCCTCATCATACATGCCTAGCACTAGTCTGTCTCTTACCAAATCCTCTTTTAGATTTCCGCACTCACAGGATGCAGCCTGTTCTCTCAGCCATGTTAAGAAGCATCGATGGATTCTCCCTCTTCTTGATTGCAGTTGCCAAAGATGTATCTCATGAATATTATGTTCCTGGTCCGCTTGAAATGTGCCTCCAAAGCATCAAGGAAAGCTGCAGGGTCTTTCGCCTGCCCCTCTGAAAGTCCCAAATTATGCTAAATGTGGCATTCACTGCCTGTCACACATTGCAGGGTTACTCCCTGAATATTTTTCCCCTCATTTCTCACTTATGTCACTAGTAGGTAATCCTTAAACGCCAACCCGAATTTGCCCTAGTTAATTAGTGAGGCCACTATTAATTTTCATCTGCCCTAGTGGTCATGCTACTGATGCCATCGTGATGTTATTGTCTTTGTTTGTGTTATAGCAACTCTGCTACTCACTCAGCCACTCCTGACACCACATAACTCTACAATAAAAGGACAGATGTCAATCAGGTCTGTCCTATAGACTGTATTGTCAACTGGCTCCAGAGTACTAAGGGCGCTTTCACACAGTGTACTTGACTCTGTACTTATGTATGCTATGTACCCAAGTCTGCTTAATTTTGTCCATGTGAATGCACCCCTTCGAGTCCCGTTGTGAAGGTGGTCCTGGCCACCTGAACTCCAGCATGTTATGATGCTGTATGAATGTGATCTGTGCCTGAGTCCAGAAGTGACATCATCACCATTTACCCACTGGAAGTGGATAAATCAGTACGAAACCATAGAGTGTTCTGTTGTCTACTGAAAAAGCTTTGGCTCTGTGCATCATAAGTTTGCCTTATCTACCGAACTAGTCAGTGATATATAACGGACAACGGAGGATGCTCTTCTTCTTTTTGCCTCAAATAGGCTAACAAATAGGTAACAAATGTGGTTAAAGGATGGCAGTTGGACACCAGGGCAGGGTTCAGGGTGATTTAGTCACAAATTTAGTGAATACAGTAATAATGTTGAAAAAACAAAGGTATAAGGTGGCAATTACATGAGTCAGACCAGTATGCCTAAGGTAACAATACAAAACAATTAATTAATAAACATGAAGCTAGAACATACAGTACCTGACAAATCATCCACAAATCCAAACATGATTCCAACAAAATCAAGAAACACAGGTTATAAACAAAATGAGTTTTACAAAATCCCAGTATGTTACACTACTTCATTAACCGGTATACAAAGTATTAAAGATTATTGTATGCTCATACAATCCTATACTGTGCCATTTGTTAACTGTAATGAAAAGCAAATTATTGTAAATAATAATGACACACTTATTCCATATATTACAAAGCATACATATATATATATATACACATATACAGAGAGACCCCCACACATATATACATGACACATCACGTCAGTGGCTACTCATCTTCACTATACACAGATTTTTATTCACAGTTTTTAAAAACAAAAATGAACTAACTTTCACTAGGCAATAGCTGCTCCTCCACAGCTCAGCAACCTTCCAGGTCATCCAGGCAAAAGTGAGTCTTGTGGGTTTCACCCCCTTTTAAAACACAGGGCTCCACCCACCCAGGATAACCTTATTTAATTTTAAATGGGCTACTCCCCTCATAACACAAGTTATGTTATTTTCTCAGTGACTGTTGAAAGGATTTATTAATATTTATTTGCTTTCCTTTTTTTTTTTTTTTAACTTTTTCTCCTTCCAAAAGCCCATGGCCACTTATGTACAGTATGTAACAAGACAAAAAAAAGAACATAACACATGTAATTTTACCAGTCTTCTTTTAGTACCCATACTTAGAGAATGTGTGTACACTTAATCTCTGATCATTTCTCTATGGTTCTGTTTCTATGTTGATCCAGAGCGTCTGGAATGCAGGATATGTCCCTCACTTCTCCAGACACCATCACCACTTGGGAGACAGAGGCTTTCTGTTTGTCTCCTCAGGGCTTTGGTTTGGCTCCTCGTAAAGAATTCTCTGTCTTCCAACCCTTCTTCCTGGAGCTCAGCCTTCCCTACTCCATCATCCGAGGGGAACACTTTGAACTGAAGGCCACTGTCTTCAACTACTTGACCAGCTGCTTCACAGTAAGCGCTGGCTTTTCATTCAGCACACAACACACACCACTTTAGTTTGTCAAGTAAAAGTGAAATTAAAGAATACATGCCTGAACAAACTACACAGGCAAGGTAAATCAAGGAAAATTTATTTATTTAGCAACATTCATACACAAGGCAATTCAAAGTGCTTTAGAAAGGCATGAAATTACTTTAAAATCATGGAGAATAAAATTAAACAAAAGGAAAGTGTAGAAGAGATAAAAACAATCAAGAAGGAAATTAAAATAAGAATAAGAAATAGCTAAAAGCTAAAAACAGTCTTGATTAAAATTAAGAATTTAAGGTTTAATTTATCATGATAGTTAAAGTTGCAGTGCATGTATTAGAACTGGGAAAAAAAACCCAATTGTAATCAAAGGCAGTTGTAAATAAATGAGTCTTTAACCTTTATTTAAAAAGGACTTTGAGTTTCAGTAGACCAACAATTTTCTGGTAGTTTGTTCCAAATGTATGGAGCATAAAAAACTAAAATTTGCTTCTCTTTGCTTGGCTCTGACTGTGGAGATCAAGAACAAACCTGTGGTGGAAGATCTGAACAATATGGATGGTTCATACGGTAAAAGGAGGTCACTGAAATATCTGGGGTCTGAACCATTCAGAGCTTTGTAAACTAACAAAAATAAGTTAAAGTCTATCCACTGAGAGATAAGAACCCAGTGTAAAGACCTCAGAACTGGTGTCATTTGGTCAACATATTTGATTCTAGTCACGACTCCACTTGTTTGATGGTCCTTTAATTCGAGACATAATATTCAGGCGGTAGTAAGTTGTCTTTGTAATGGCTCTAATGTGGCTTTGAAAGTCCATGACTACACCCAGAATTATGGCTTGACAGCTGATTTTTAGTTGTAATAATTGGTAGCTCTGTGCTAACTTGTGATCGCTTGTCCAAAAACAACTGTTTTGTCCATGTTTACCTGAAGGAACATGTGGCACATCCATTTAATTTATTTGCTCTATACATTTACTCAGGACCTGTGTAGGACTATGGTCACCTGATGATGCTGAGATATAAAGCTGTGTGTCATCAGCGTAATCACGATAGCTTATTTTAGTGTGGTTTATAAGCTGAGCCAATAGTAGCATCTAGATATTAAACAATAGAGGTGCCATTATGCAGCCTTGGGGGAACCTCAACTGTTATTTTTGTCTGTTTAGATTTAAAATTGCCTATTGACACATAATAGTCGCTATCTTTCAGATAAGAAGCAAACTAGTCTAGTACTGTGCCAGAGAGTCCAGCTCAGTTTTCCAGGTGGTCCACTAATATACTATGGTCAACAGCATCAAGGGGCAGTTTCTTGCTTATAGCCTCCACAGATCCTAGCAATACCCCTGGACACGGGAGTACGCCACACCACTGGAAACACGGTCTCGAGGAATGGTACAAAAAAAAAAAAAAACAAGTCCTGAATTTCAGCCAATTGAATCTGGTCACCCTAATTCATATATGTACAGCCTCCAGTCCTAGTACTGAATTCATGGATGAATTTACTGGATGAATGAGGTCTTTTTCAAAAAAGGAATCCCTTAAATTTTGGAATAATAGACAAATATTGACTTATTCTTCACATACTGTACGTTGTCTTTCTTAAACAGGTCACTATAACTCCAGGTCAATCCTCAGATTACACCCTCACCCCCATCCCTGGAAACCAGTATTCACTCTGTCTGTGCGGAAAACAACGTAGGACTGTCAGCTGGACCATGGCCCCCTCAGCCTTAGGTGAGACACTAAATATTTTGTCATATTGGTTTAATAGTTTATACTTTCTTAAACAGGACAAAAGCTTCAGAAGAACATTTTCTTTCCTGATCATGATGAACTTAAATTACACTGGACCTTGGGTTTGATGTTTTGGTCAGTAGCATTTGATTTTTTGGAAACAGTTATTTGCATGAGAAGATGGGAAATGCACCAGGCCAACACTAACTAACTTAAAACACAGGACAAACTCACAGTGTCATGACAAAAAAATGCTAAATCTTTTGAACAACTTCGGTAGTTAATATGTACTGTTAAAAATAATGTCAAATTCATATGATGTTTAAAGGAATCATTCCATCATTATTTAATCAATTTTGCTGTGTTAGTGAATGCATTGTGCTTTGGTTCTATTTTAAAAACAAACGTCCGGATTGCTTTGTTTCCAGCTGTTTTTTCACGGTAGAGGTCGAACCAGTTTCGGTACTTCGTGGTGACGACGCGTCTCTGATTGGCTCAGAATGCATGAAGCAACACTCCCCCCTCCCGTCTCACTCTGTATGTTTACCATCCAAGAGTAGCATCCAGCTAGGTTTCGTGGCGTTGCTTGTTTTGAAAACATGCAGGGGAAAAAGACGATGCTATATTTCCACAGAGAGCACATGAACCAGTTTGCTCCGCTATTTTTTCCAAGTTTGTGCAGCAGCTACTGTGGCGCCGTCTTCTCTTGTAGATGCTAATGCTAATGCTACTTCGGAATTACTGCAATGGGGGACGGGCTTAACCTCGCATGGGTGACGCCAATATCACATGATGTATTGAGGACAGGCTTATTCTGAGTCACTCCTTTCTCAGTTGTTTTCTATGAATGTGAAATGCAGCCAGTGGAGGTGACACACCAGTTTGAAACACAGCATGTGTTGGTGACCCATTAGATTCCAAAAGGAGCATGGAAAAGTGGTTTTCAGCAGAATGACACCTTTAAAGACAATAATTGGCATTACCTGACAATCTCCATCATGGGTGTGCAGGTTATAGATATTTCCCTTTTCCAGCACACCTGATTCAATTAATGATCAACTGATCTTCCAGCTCTACAGAAGTCTGATAATGATGTAATGGCTTCCAGGTGTGATGGAAGAAGGAAATATTTAAAACTTGCACTTCCCCATCCCTGATTTATATGATCAGATGAGGGAAGTAACGAAGTAAAAGTACTTCGTCCCTGGCCTGGACTGAAGGCTGAGGGTTTTCAACTGCAGTCATGTTATGTCTTTTTCCTCTGATTTTTGGCTCCTGTGATACGAAAATAATTTCAACAGTTGAATTATGTAAACATTTTCAGAAATAAGGAAATTAGCTGTAGCAATCGTCCATCTTTTCGCCCCGACAGTTGCTGCTTTCCTGAAATGCATGTCTTTACCAACAATTTACTCCATTCCATTTGAATTCAGGGGTGGTCAATGTGACTGTGTCTGCTGAAGCTTCGGGTTCGGACACTTCCTGCAGTAATGACGTGGTTCCTGAAAGAGGTCGCATCGACACAGTCACCAAATCTCTCATAGTGAAGGTTAGTTTTGTTCTATTTTAGATTCCCTTATTGTCTCCACCAAAAGATTCACAGATTGCACCACTTACCACTTTCTTTCTTCTCAGGCTGAAGGAGTTGAGAAGACGGATACATACAACTGGCTGGTTTGTCCTAAAGGTCAGTACAGTTGAGATGCATTTTAAATATTTTGAAAAAAGAGCCTAAAGCTATAAAGTATTAATGCAGGTCAAAAATGTATTTCTGACTCTCATAAATGATACTATTATGAAGTATGTTTTTTTTATGCAACTCCCTCCCAAAAAAACAAAACACCCTGCTTTTGCACTTTTGATTTGTTTATTGTACTTTATATCTGAGTTTTTGTGTGTGTGGGTCTGTGTGTTGGGGGGTGATTTACACAGGAGAGTCTTTGAAGGAGGAGGTGAATGTTGAGCTCCCCAAGGATGTGATTGATGGATCAGCTCGAGCTTCAGTATCAGTGCTTGGTAAAGTGAATTTGAACTTTTGCTTTAATGAAACACATGATATGACAACAGGCCTACTATTACACTGGCTCAACTATTCACCTGCTCTTGTATTGAGACTTTGGATATAGTTTTTTTTTGGACTGAAATTTCCCACAAAATACACAAAAACACACTAAGAAACACAAAAAATGTGGAGAAAAAATATATACAAAACATGCGAAAATCCACAAAAAAAATAAAGTAACACAAAAAAGTGATGAAAAATCCAAAACATATCCAAAAACAATACATACAAAAATTAGAATACATATGCAATTAACATGTTTATCTAAGACCTTCAACAGTTTCAACAAAACAACTGTTCCACTAAATTGTGTTAACAGATTAATCCATCATCATGATTAAAAATGTGTTACTGTGTTTCTTTTGGCAACTTTAATATGTATATGTGTGTGTATATATATATATATATATATATATATATATATATATATATATATTATATATCCACAAGAGCTAATTATGATGTGTAGTTTTCTTTGGACACTTATTTGCCAAAAATGTAGTTAAATGTTAGCTGGAATCTGTGTTCAGTGTTAGAGTCTTTATTGATGTGCAGGGGACATCCTGGGTCGTGCACTGAAGAACCTGGATGGAATGCTGCAGATGCCGTATGGATGTGGAGAGCAGAACATGGCAAAGTTGGCCCCGAACATATACATTCTCCAGTACCTGAAAAACACAAACCAGTTGACCCCAGAGATCCAGCAGAGGGCCACCAACTACCTGACCAGTGGTGAGTTAACGCTAAACCTGAACAAACACAGGCTTTTATATATAATGCAGAACATAGGCTGTTATATATATACAGTACTGCGGAACATAGCTGTGGGGGTGACGTTTGGATAATGCCAGCTGTGACACACAATCAATTGAGTTTTTCAATTGATGAAAATACATTGCTTGACTGTTATTGTAATATTACATGTGTGAGATAAGTTAAAAAAAATATTTTTTAAACAGCAAGCTCCACAAAATACACTATTACCAAAAGTATTTGCTCACCTGCATTGACCTGCATATAAACTTGACGTCCTATTCTTAATCCATAGAGTTTAACATGACATTGCAATGTTCTGCAAGTGTGTGTGTGGAGGAGGCTAACTCGATGGTTATGACCATTTTTTTGTATAAATGTATTGTGTGGCAGAAAGATGTATTGGTGGCACAGCTTTTCCACAGCTAAACTTTACCAGTGGGAAGGCTGTGCTGTCCAAAACCTCTTGGTGCTGAAACCAGAGTTTTTGGACAAAGAGACATTTCCATGCTCCCAACTTTGTGGGAACAGTTTGAGTATGGCCCCTTCTTGCACCCCGAAATGAAATTATTATTTGAACTGTTTTCCTCATTTTCAGAAAGGATTTTAGAATATTGACCTTAATACTATGTCCATGTTTACCCATGTCCATGTTCGTCTCAGAATGTGTGTTTTCACCCTTGTACTGATGTTCTGGTTACAGGTTACCAGCGACAGCTCAATTACAAGCATAGTGAAGGTGCCTACAGCACGTTTGGTACAGGAGATGGCAACACATGGTGAGAATATCAGAATTATCTATACATTAATGGTGCGGTGACTTGTTAAGTGACTTTTGTTTGTAAATGTCCTCCTCAGGTTGACAGCTTTTGTCTTGAGAAGCTTTGCAAAAGCACAGTCATTCGTCTTCATTGATCCAAGTGTTATGGAACAGTCTAAGACATGGCTCGAAGGAAAACAGCGAGAAAATGGCTGTTTTCAGCAAGTGGGAAAACTGTTTAATAACAGAATGAAGGTACAACAATGTCCAATGGGAGTTTTAAATTACTTATACGAATAGTTTATTATTTTTTTCTGAGGAATCAAATGTACATGTTAAATGTTTACTGTAATTTCCATGATATTATGGTACAGAAATAGTTCATGACTGTTTGTATATTGGAGTAGTCGCACTGCAATAATAATGTTGTTGTGTTGGTGTTTGATGTTTACAGGGTGGTGTGTCTGATGAAGTGACTCTCAGTGCTTATATCACTGCTGCAATGCTGGAACAAAATGTGGCAGCAGATGTGAGTAGAATGTCACTTAATGTAGGCCAGCCCTTCAATGAACTGGTGACATGTCCAGGGGGAACCCCACTTTTGCCCATAAGTAGCTGAGATATAGGCTCCAGTGACCCAAGTGTGGATAAAGCGAGTTTAGACAATGATTGAATCAATGATCATTTAGCAAAGGTAGAAAATGTTTTGCCCATTGCTCCTGTTTCACAGTTACATTATAGAGAAAATGCTCAAAGTTTTGTGATGTGATGTAATTATATTTCATAAAAACATGATAATAAAGTTCTTTACATATACTTGTCTCCATAGAACATCTCTAATATAGTGGTGTTTTTTTGTTTTTGCAGAGTCCTATTTTGCAGAACAGTTTGTCGTGCCTCAAAGCAAACATGAGGGACCTGACCAACACCTACACCACAGCTCTGATGGCCTACGTCTTCACCTTAGCAGGAGACATGGAGGCTCGTACTCTGCTTTTGAACCGTTTAGACCAAGTTGGAGTTTCTCAGGGTGAGTCGTGTGATCCTGGAGCAAATCACTCCATCATATTGTCCAAGGTGGGAAGTAACTGAGTAAAAGTACTTTATTATTCTACTTAAGTAGATTTTTTTTTAGGTATCTGTACTTTACTTCAGTATTTATTTTTCTTTTTACTTTTACTCCCTAAATTTTTTCACATGAATATCTGTACTTTATACTCCTTAGATTCTCAGAATAGACTCGTTACTTTTTCAGAGTAAAGAAATGTGACAAAATAAGTGGCTTCAGAGGGAAAATCAGTGGAGAGGAGAAACTGTGACTTTCAACATCATAATTGAGACTTTTATCTCATGATAGTGACTTTATTTGATAATTTTTTTTTTAAAAATCTTATAATTTTGAGTTTTTTTCCTCTCAGAATTTTGACATAATCTCATAATTTAGACTTTTTAATTCACAATTTTGACTTTTTTTTTTATCTCATAATTATGCAATTTTAAATCTCATAATGATGATTTTTATCTCAATTATGACTTTTTTTGTTCATTTTTCTTAAATTTCCTGCCCATATTCACAAAACTGAATACTATGACCCCCCAATAAAACACATTATCTACACAGTAAGTCACTTTTAAGGGCCTTATTTTTTTGGGGATACCTTTGAAACTTTTCAGATTTTTCCTAGTTAAATAAGTACTGTTTCATCCATGGCAGAAAAGCTGTTTTACTGTATTACAACTGAGAACTTATACTTTTTTACTTCTACTTCAGTAAAGCAGTTGAATCAGTATTTTTTCATACAAGTAGCTGTACTTCTACTTCAGTACAGTGTGAGTACTTTTGGTACCTCTGCATAATGTGACTGTAACTTACATTGTCTGTCTGTGTGTTGATGGCTGATTGTAGGAGGATTCCTTCACTGGTCTCAGGCAGCAGAAGAAACATCCGCCTCTTTGTCTGTGGAGATCTCCTCTTATGTCCTATTGGCTAAACTCGGTGCTTCTCCTACGACGGTAGACCTGGGCTATGCTACCAGAATTGTCAGGTGGCTGACGACCCAGCAGAACTACTATGGAGGTTTCTCCTCCACACAGGTACGGAATAAAGAAACAAAATAATTGATATTTCAATTCCAAGGAACACAGCAGAATTATTCTGAACATTAAACCCAGATTTTTCCATAGTACACAGGTAGTGAACAGACTTTTGTGTGCATGTGGTGGTTTATGTCTTAAAATAATGTCTGTGCACTTGCTCATATAATTTTTTTAATGTATTTTATTTTATTTTATTTAACCAGGCACTATAATGTGGTCCTTTTTAAAATACTTCTATTCTATTATTTTTACTGCTTTGAAGATGTGGGTGCTATTCATTTTTGTTTAACTCATCCTTTTTTAAATAGACTTCTTGCTTTTGTGACCTGATGTCACCTTTTGAAATAGAAAAAAATATTTTTCTATTTTCTTTTTAAAAATGTATTCTTTGACAATTTTATTACATATAAATAATCTGTATCATTTACAAAATATATGAAATGAAGTCACAGAAAAAAAATTAAAAGGGCCTATATTCAATAAGGGACTATTCTTTTCTATTAAGAAAAAATACCAACTAATGTGACAAACCTAAGGAGCATTATATAATGAATCAGTTTATTCAAGTGTGAAGGAAGATGTTTCTCCATCTTGTACAGTCCATACTCATGTCCATAGGCTGTGCTATTAAGAGGCTAAGGAAAGCTTAGCTTCCCCATAATTTTCACACACAGATAAGCCTATAGCCTATATACTGTATACTGTATATTTTTATTTTATTCTGTTTATTTATAGTGAAATTGGACATCAAGACAATGAATGTTTATACACACCGACGTATTATTTATTGATCATATTTTTATGTGTCATATATTTGATAGCCTACCTGTGTCATTTCCTTACTTTATGTAGTACATAAAATAAGAGTTACTGTTAGACCTAGTTACCTATGTAGCTGACTGATAAGGTGGTCGTGAAAACTGACATTATAAATGTTTTAAATGTCAAAATCAACACTGACAGACAAGAAAACGAAACAACACAGTCTTAGGCTGAATCTCATTTCACCCCTTAGCCCTACCCCTACTCCTACCCCTTACCCCTTCAAACAGAGCTATAAGGCGTAGGGCTTGAAAAGCAACCCCTCTGAATTGGGACACCCCTTCAACACTCACTTACGTCATCTATTCGCTCCACCAGTTGTTATGTAACAATATCTTTAACCAGAAGTAAACAAACATGTCTGCTGCTGTAGTTGTGGCGTTCTCCTGGGATATGCGAATATTTTTTACTAATATCTGCGTCGAATCTGAGAAGGGCTATGCATCAACTGATTACTCCACGTTTATGTAAATAGAAAATGTTTTTCATGTGCGTTTTGAGGAGAAAATTACCATTACACATTGCAACAATGTAAAACTTTATACAATACAACAGTTTCTTATGGTGAAATACTACATTTGTGTACTTTCTTCGTGGATGCCGATTACTTAATTAGGATTTAACTTACAAATGACCCAAGCATAGCATTTACAGTTTATGTAGACCATAGGGAAATGTTTTAAAATCCATTATTGCATTAAGAATAGAATAGAAATGAAGTCAAATTAATAGTAGCCTTTCATCTGTATCCATACACTGTAGGTTACCTGTCTTGACCAGCTCGAACTGTAAAGGTTATGATTTGATGCTATGTAAATACAATTTTATTTTTTATATACTTTCAATCACATTATCCATGTTTTGTTGTAGGACACAGTGGTGGCTCTTCAGGCTCTGGCTCTTTACTCCACTTTGGTGTTCAGTCCTGACGGTTCAAGCAGAGTGACTGTCCAGGCCCCGAGCACCGAGCTGACATTTAATGTGAATCAGAACAATAAACTGCTTTACCAGGAGAGGCTGCTGCAGGATACAGAAGGAAAATACAATGTGGAGGTGACAGGAAATACATGTGCTGCAATACAGGTCAGTGAAAAACAAGTTTTTTTTTTTTTTTTTTTTTTTATTATTTTAACCTGCAAAGACCCAGACATCCACCTTCAACCTGAGTTGTCTATTGATCTCAAATATTTAAAACCCTTTTGTGGTTCAATAAAGTTATCAATCCACGTAAGTAATTGTTGCAGAATGCAGTCTGTCCTCTCTTCATGGTCATCAGACATGACTGATCCATTTGTTATGTTAAGAGTGAACATGGAAACACTGTCATCTTCTTGTTACGTCCCAGCCTGGGTGTGTACCAGGACAATGAATGTGACTTTTGGTCCAAAAGACTATTCGAAATTCACTAGAAACTATTCCAATATTATTTGAAAATCGAACTAGTTTCCACGTTTTGTTTTGTTTTGGTTTGGAATACATCCTCTATCGTTCTTGTCCATTGTTCTTTCATTGGTGTCGTCTTCTGTCCCCATTTCCTCGTTCTACATTTTTTAGCAGCTATTAGCATCACCTTAACAAGATATTTATCTCCTTCAGTAATACTGTCACCAAAATATAGAAAACAGAGATACAGAACTTCTGACTTCAATGCTACAGTATATCTCGATAGTTGATTCAGGACATTCCAAAAATGTTCCCAAAATTCAAAAGTTTTAAATGGTCTCGGTTTAAACAGTCTCTCCAGCATTTCTGTGGTGTTCGTAGTTGTCTATTTTTTAACAAGGGGGCACTAAAAAGTCTTAGAAAAATTTTCCAGGCAAATTCCCTCCATGATCGAGAGCTAGTGGTAGGATGGTGAATTTTCCATGTTTGTCCATTCATAATTTTTTCCCATTTTTCTTTCATTGTTTGTGTTTTATGTCAAGTATGTTATAAGGTTTTTTATATTACTGAGATCATCCTAATGTTACTACCTTTGTAAGGTTTTAATCACCTTTGAATTTACTTTGAGTTTTTATAAACATCTACAAGATGAATGAATTAAATACAGGAAACCACATGATTTACATTGAAAAATGTAAAACACAGTCACTTTAAACATTAATGTAGTGGAAAACAGAACATGGAAATTGACACAAAATATACGTGGGTCTTTCCAGGTTAAGTCAACCATGACAAACAGCAGGTCAATGATTACTAGGAGGAGCTCAAGTTCTGATTCATAATAATAATAATGATAAAATAAAACCAAGAATTACCATCAGAGCCAAATAGTGATGTTGTAATATTACTGAAATAAATAAATAAACTAGGTCTAGGTGCAGCTACAGCATGAAGGCTTGACTTTGATGTCTTTAAATGGCGAATAAATATTAAAACCATCCACATGTAAATTATTCCACAGCTTTCTACTCACTACAACATCCCAACCCCAGTGGGTGACAAGATTCTCAGTGTTGAACTGCAAACAGCAGCCGACTGTGACAGCAGCTCTTTGAGGCCTAAGATGATTCTGAAGATCAAGTCTCTGTAAGTCCTCCACCCATGCACCCATACATCTATACACCCATGCACCCATACACCAATATACCCATACACCCATACACCAATATACCCATACACCCATACACCAATATACCCATACACCCATGCACCCATGCACCCATGCACCCATGCACCCATGCACCCATGCACCCATGCACCCATGCACCCATGCACCCATACACCCATACACTCAAATACCCATGCACCTATACACCCATGCACCCATGCACCCATGCACCCATGCACCCATGCACCCATACACTCAAATACCCATGCACCTATACACCCATGCACCCATGCACCCATGCACCCATGCACCCATGCACCCATGCACCCATGCACCCATACACTCAAATACCCATGCACCTATACACCCATGCACCCATGCACCTATACACCCATGCACCCATGCACCCATGCACCCATGCACCCATACACCCATACACCCATACACCCATACACTCATACACTCATGCACCCATATACCCATACACCCATATACCCATATACCCATACACCCATATACCCATACACCCATACACCCATACACCCATATACCCATATACCCATACAGTCATCTAGTTGTTACATGACTAAATCAAATGACTAGTGACTTATGTCAGAATACCATATAGACCAGAGGTGGGAAGTAACTAAGTACTTTGTTCATGTACTTAAGTATATTTTTTTAGGTATCTGTACTTTACTTGAGTATTTATTTTTCTGCCATTTTTTGTTTTACTTTTCCTCCCTACATATTTTCATGAATATTTGTACTTTATACTCTGTACATTCTCAGAATAGTCACTTTTGTACAGAGGTGTGAAGTAGCTAACTATAAGTACTTCACTACTGTATTGAAGTAGATTATTTAGGTATCAACATATAGAAGAAGGTCTATAGAAGCTGGGGGAAAAAAATCATGATATGAAATGTGAAACTGTTCATTAAAAGTCCTCTATTAGCAGTTAATTACTTTATTTTGTTTTCACATCTACCTAAACATTTTATTTATTTATTTCAGTCACTAATTTATATATGAAGAACTGGGTGAAACACGGCTATGTAACATCTTTTCCTTATGTGTCCACTAATAGATATAGTGGAAAGCAGATAACTACAAACATGGTCATCCTGGACATTAAAATCCTCTCTGGATTTTCCGTTGATGCAGAGTCTTTGGTGACGGTAAGTTATAACAATAAATCTAACCTGAATGAAATTACTGGAGGGTTTATCATTTATTAAAAGCCTTTGGACTGAGAGCAACTTTCCAAGCACTGTTAGAGATTTTCATTTTAGTTTTTTTTATAGGAGAGGGTAGAAAAATCACTTCAACATTGTCGCTCCATTTCACATTTTTGTCTTTTAAACATACAAAACTAAAAGAAAATAAAACAACTACTGTAACATATGAACTGGGTGCTTACAGTTTGATATTTCTCATATAAAAGGAACAAACAATCACAGTTGAACGTACATTTGTGTTCTCTAAACAGTATATGTTTATGAAAAAAAAAAAAAACATTAACACTTTAACTCCTGATGTGTCATGGTGCTGACTTTCTAAAAAAAAATCAACAATTTTCCCTTATTTTGTTTAATTTTTTTCCCCTGTCTTTACTGAGTTTTGTTCATGGAACAGGTTTAGAAAAGCAACAGATTTAGGAAAAGGCAAAAGTAAAACTACAGGGACCAAATAACACTAGTTATTTCTTTGTACTTTTTTTGTGAATTTTTTTGCACATTTTTTCATATTATTTGTTAGTTTTTTGTTCTTGTTGTTGCTTATTAGTTTACTTTTCTACATTTATTTTTTTTTCTTTAATTTAATTATTTTGTTGGTTTGTCATTCATTTTTGTTCATTTTGTTGATTACTTTTGCTGTTGTTCATTTTGTTGCTTATTTTATTTTTAACTGTGGAACTACTAAAGTCTCTGGAGTTAAAGGATTAAGGAAAGAATAAAAATGGGGGGATTGTAACAAAGAAGATATTTTCAGAGGAGTGACAAAAATGTTGTGTGGCTCAAGGTTACAAACTTAATCCATTTATCCCAAATATGATATAATTTATCCTTCTGGATTCGGATAGATGAAGTAAATTTTTCCAATTTAAAACATGTAAGCTAGTATTATACCTTCTATTGTTGGTAGCATTGGTTTTAACCAATGTTTTGTGTTTTACCTTTTAAATGCATCTACCCAGCCTGTCATGCTTGTTGTGATAATAAACACAGCATAAAAATAAAATAAAACTAGAATTGCAACCAGTTATCAACCAGTTATGCTGAGACCCTTACCGTCAGAACCTGATCAAGTCGGAACCCAGGGTTGGGTGCAACCATCCACTTCCACAGTTCCAGCAGTGCTGCAGAACCCTATTGGAATTGTTCAGATTTGTACATGTTTTATTCTTCTGTTGATAAAACTGATACTGCGGCCCAAACCGTACATTGTTTGAAAGAGATCTATGGGGTCTGGTCCAGAATACTGACGGTACGCAGACACAAAAAATGACACATGTACACCATAAGGTGGCGCTATATACTGCGTTTGGGGATATAACTTCCAAACTGTCCGTCACACATTCAAAACACACACATCCACAGATGAGACGCTGCTTTTGTGTCTTCTGTTTTCATCGTCGCTGTATAAATGAGAGGTGGGTAATTCACTGAACAATAATATAATATACAATAATTATCCCATTTATCTGGATGAGCCATTGCGTTCATCAAAATGGGCTGGTTCAATGAACAGGTTTGAACCAATATATGGTTGGACTTTGACTTGGTGGACCTGGAATTACCCACCTCTGGAACGTAGCCTAAAACACACAGGACAGCAGCTGTTAAGGACCAGGGTTCCCTACCCCTGATGTAAACATTTAAAAGCAAATAAAATAATTTTCTAAATAATTCTAAAATGGATAGGAAGCCAGTGAAGTGAAGCTAGAATGGGTGAAATGATATCATATCATGTCATTACATGCCCTTACCTCTAAAAAAAAATATACCTAAAATAATTTCTTCTATGAGAAGAATAGTTTGCAAAGAACTGCACTGTTCTTTGCAAGTGAGTAGATGAGTTTTCATGTTTGGCATATTGACCCTGACAGTGTCACTCGTACATGTAGAAGTGTCAAAGTCATCAGTGCTTTGCTTATTTTATGTAACAGATCAAAAGGCAAACACATTTGTTCATTTAAAAGCTCATGTATGGACACATAAAACAGACTGACAACAACAGCATGTGGTTTAAAAAAACAAAAAAAAGTGTGTTGGATCAGCTTTAGTTTGTTCCTCAGCACCAGAAACAGATATTTAAATGTACCTTTTAAAAAAAAAAAAAGTAAATTGATAACACAATCATGTACACAGAGCATCTTGCAAAATGGAACAAATGGACCTGAACTCACAGACTGTAGCAAATGTCTCAAAACAAAATTTACAAATCTTTGCTCTAGGAATGTAGATCTCAGAGGAACTTCAAGATGGTGATGATTATGATGATGATGTTTTTTTTGTCCATAGCTCAAAGCGGCTCCATTGGTGGATCGCGTTGAACAGAAGGAAGATCACATTCTTGTGTATCTACAGGAGGTGGGATCAAGTCATAGCAAACACTTCATGATGCACTGCATTTGCTTTTTGTTATTATTATTCACACTTATTTTTTGTTACAGCTACTAAAGGACTTACCCATCAACCATGAGCTCGTTCTGATACAGGAGCTCCCTGTTAGTAACCTGAAACCAGCTGTAGTCAGGATCTACGACTACTACCAGCCCAGTGAGTCAAATCTGTCAATGAACACAATGAACAGAAATGTGATGTGGACTAAAGAGTTAGGTTTGAAGAATCCTGGGATAACCGTCCGTCACAATGTTTGAACTGATAAACCGATAAAATAGATTAACTCCTTAACGCCTGCTGTTGTAAATATGCAACATACCCAAAAATCTATCTATTGTATGTGATATAGTCAAACTAATTATCTCCACTTAATTTAGTATTTGCATATTTTTCTATACGTATATTCATTTACAGGTGTTTAAGGTTAAAATAAATAAATAAAATACAGTATGCTGTTGTAGCATGTAGCGCAGTTACACAGAGCGTTTCAGGTGCTTCCTTTGGTTACTGGTAAAGTTCCTTAACCATCTTTATCCACTCAGTACTAACCATGCTTACTGGCTCCCCCTCTCCCCATTTACTCAGTTGTTCCTTGTTTCTATATCAACATTTCCTGAAATTTTTAGCTAAATCCGTCCATAACTATTTGAGTTATGTTACTAACAAACCCATAAACGCTGGTGAAAACATAACTATTGGCAGTGTAACAACCATAAAAAATTCTTAGGAAGTCAAGCCAAAAGAACCAACTCTTCAAAAAGAGCTGGAATTTCTATCATTACGACCAGTAATAAAATATGAAACACAATGGTTAGCATTGTCCAACTTCCTAAACACAGTCACATAATACGTACAGAAATTGTATTTATTCGGAAAAAAATGACATTTTTCTGTATATAGAAAAGTGAGAATAGTGTGACAATGGTTATAGGACTATTGGGAAAGGATTTGTTTTACAGGGGACGTAGGATGCATAAGAAAATTCAGCATTTTCATCCCCCTGCAACAAGTAATGGATCAGATGAAAAGGAAACTGGATGTTTTTTTCATGTGTGTGTTTGTTTTTTTTAAAAAATATATAATTTAAGGGTCTCCTCACACACAGACAACACATATTTGTGTTGTAAAAACATTAAAAAGTGCATTTTGCATATGTCCCATTTAAATGTAAATTACTGTGTAGATAATGTGTTTGATTAGAGTCGCAGTACTTAGTTTTGTGGGTGTGGGCAGAAAATTTAGGAAAGATGGAGGGAAAAAAAGTAAACTGAGATAAAAAGTCGTCATTATGAGAAAAATAAAAGTACATAATTGTGAGAATAAAAGTCCAAATTGTGAAATAAAAAGTCTGAATTATGAGGTAAAGTCATAAATATGAGTTTAAAAAATGCATAACTATGAGAAAAAGAGTCAAAATGATGAGATAGATTATAATTATGATTTGTGTAGCACTATTCATGGTACTTGGACTATAAATGTATGAACACATGTATGTCAGATTATTCTACAGTGAAAGAGTTCAAATGTATTTTTGATTTGGTTCCTGAAGGGGCACAAAAATGATTATTTGATTCTCAAACTATAACCGTTAAAAGACCATTAATCTATTACTGTACACTGCTGTACATGCTGGTGGGTTTATGTAGCTGAATGACGCCGTATGTCTTTTATCAGCCACAGATGAGCTGTTTATTTAATGTCTTCTTATTTTCCTTTCAGGTGAAGAGGACAAGACAGAGTACACCTTTCCCTCCCTGTGTTAGAAGTAAGATTCAACAAAACACACAACACAAATACTGCCACACTTCCTATTTCTTTAGCATTAATTCTCCTAAAACACTACAGACAATAATAATAATAAAAACATATTATAGTAGTGGATGGTTATAGATGATATACAGGTACTACTGGGAAAATTAGAATATGATTTGAAGGTTGTTTTATTCAGGTCATTCAACATAAAAGGTGAAACCAGACTGGTGACATGCAGTGGAATATCGACAGCATTTACAGTTTATTAAAACCTCAAACCCAAAAACTCTGGAAATTGGAATATTGCTTGAAAGTGAGTTGTCCTGATCGGCAAAATCTAATCAAATAAAAGCTTGAAATATATTGTTTCAGACTATTTGTCTATATAACACTACTATACTTTTTTTTTTGAAAGATAGTATCTTACTCAAACATTAAATGTGTTAAATCTTACAATATTTAATCAGATAAATCACAAAACAAATGACTTTAGTGCTGGTTAGTTCATGTTTTTAATATATATGACAGTGTGTTATTCCACATATATGGTGGTTTATGTACATGTATACAATGGATTAGTAAATATTCCACTAGAAAGAACCTGTAAAGTGAATGCATCATAATGTGCAGACAGTGTTTGGAAGTAGATCTGAGACCAATATTCCTTTGGACTAAAACATATTCTCTTGTTCATTCTGGGCTCAAACATAGTCGACACATAGCTACGCATCGGCTGCCATTACACAGGGATGCATAGTGTTAGAATTTGGCAGAATTCTAGAGGAAAGTGGTTCGTTTGAAGCCCTGAGTTGGGTCCTGTTTCAGGAATAAATTGGAGGTGAAGCCAATGAGGAAGGTCCAGATCATCAAGGTCTCAGGTTCTTATTATATTTATTGCCATCACATGTAAAATACACAATTGGATCAGCGCTGATCCCCAGCCAATGTCTAATGTCCTCTTGTTTACATTAAATCCACTAAATATGTTGTCCCATAGTCCGTCTCTCCACCCACAGGTGGAGCTTGTTCGTGGTCGGTTCCAATTGGTTCCCTCTTCAGTTTCGCCGGCTGGTTCATGTCAGCCCTCGGTTCTACTTGTTTACATTTACCCCAAAACATCCTGGCTCCTGGACTCGCCCTGTATCATGGCTAAAGATTAGTGTGTTCCCAAACTATTGTGTTTTCTGGTCATAGTTTCTGTCCCTGTTACCCCCCAAGGCCACAGCCTGGCTCTTGGCTCAGCTGGACTGACCAGCTGAGATATCTTACAAGAGGAAAACACACTAACTTTTGATACGCAACGCGTCGATCCGTACGGTACCTTGCGTTCTCGGTGGGGGCGATACTGCAAATATTGTAAATTTTTTTCATGTATTTGTTATATTCATAGAAGTATTCCAAAAATGGCTGGACAAGAAGAGAAGCATGAAGTGATTAGACAATATCATCATTTGTATGACAGTATGTCGCAATTGCACAGTAATAAAAAAAAATGTCTCCATCCAGGTCTGTGGACATGTTCAAAGGGTGAACATACCACAGAAGTTTGTGCTGATGTTTTTTTTTTCACCATCGATGTAAAAGTATCAATAGAATGCACTCTTCTTCAGTTGTTGTTTTGACTGATGTCACTTGCAATGACAACCTGTTACCACCTACTGCCGTGATGCATGCGTCGACGTGTAGAAGTATGGAAAGGGGGCTGCGTATGTGGAGCAATGCGTCGACTATGTTTGAGCCCTAACCCTAACTATTTTGATCTTAGACTTATCTTGGAGACTTGGGTCAACTAACATTTAAGAATTGACTTTTCTTTATCAGTGTGTGTTCCATTTGGGAACATTTCATTAGTTTTATTTCAGAACCATTGTACTTGTAGACCAGTGTAATATATTGATTTTACCTTTAAAGTAAAGCTGTCAAAATGAACACATTAATGTGAATTAATCCATCATCATGATTAATCTGATTACAAATTTTAATGCAATTAAATGGAACCGTTTTGTTTCAAGATCTTTTGTTGAAGACGTTGAATAAACATGTTGATTTCAAATATTTTCGCATTTATTTTTGATATTTATCACTTTTTTTTCCCCCTTGTATTTTAAAAGAGCTTTTAAACAGGTTTTGGATATTTCATTGCTTTTTGCGTTAGTTTATTTCTTGGTGGATTTTAGTATGTTTTGTATATTTTTTGTTTCTTAGTGTATTTTTGTGGATTTTGTGGGAAATTTGAGTACAAATGGAAAAAGCCCAAGACAAAACAATTGACCAACCTAAAGTGTTTTAATCCTCATGAATCAAAATTAATCCAAACCTGTGATTAATCTGATTACAAATTAATTTAATTATTTGACAGCCCTATTTTAAAGTTGAGTTACAGAAATGCACACACTTTTTCAGGACGTTCTAACTTTCCTAGTGGTACCTGTAGATATTACATTTATCACAGCACTAGTTGTTTTACAGAACAGGTTGTTTGTCCTCAGAGTGAATAACTGGCTGTTTTTCTTCTCTTTTTCTTCTTGCAGGTAAAATAGTGCTGTGCGGTCATCCTTTGGGTCATCACTCATTTGAATAGAATTCAGTAACGCATTCATCAACGTATTCACTGTGTGATTCAATGCATCCTGGGGTAAATGTACACAACTATTTGTTATAAAGTTCAGGCCTAATGTGTTAGAACTGTGGAAGTAAAAGTGTTTTAATGTGAAACTCAACACACTGTACAATAAACTGACCCATGTGACTCCTAATAAAACTGGTTTGTCTCATCTTTCTCCACCTTAGTTACTTACAATAGAATAGAAATATTTTATTGACCCCACAATTGGGAAATAGATTTAAAAGAAAAATAGAATAGAAAATAGATACAAGTAATTTGCTATTATGAAGCAAGCAAGGCTTATTAGTATAGCACAATTCATACACAGGACAAGTCATAGTGCTATACAAAACTATAAAAAGAGACATTAAAACACACCAATACAGTTAAAATCAATAAAATATAAATATCAATCAGTTAAAATAAAATAAAAGGTCAGAGTGCAAATGGAACCCTTTCAGTTCTGTGCATGGTTCAACCTGGATTTAAACACTGTCAAAGTTTAAGCCTGTATGATGTCATCAGGAAGACTGTTCCAGAAGTTAGACTGTTCCAGAGTTTAGACTGTTCCAGAGTTTAGACTGTTCCAGAGTTTAGACTGTTTCAGAGTTTAGACTGTTTCAGAGTTTAGACTGTTTCAGAGTTTAGACTGTTCCAGAAGTTAGACTGTTCCAGAGTTTAGACAGTTCCAGAGTTTAGACTGTTTCAGAGTTTAGACTGTTTCAGAGTTTAGACTGTTTCAGAGTTTAGACTGTTCCAGAAGTTAGACTGTTCCACAGTTTAGACAGTTCCAGAGTTTAGCTGCATGGAACTTAGGGTGACCATTCATCCAGATTTCATCTGGACAGTCCGGTTTTAGAGCCATCTGTCAAGTGTCCGGCCTTTTCACATTTTGTCCTCCTTTCATACAATCGTCCGCCACCATTGCATTAATCGTCATAAATCCCCACAGATTATTTACACTTGCTACCCTGCGATGTTTACAGGCAGATAGCATGTCGTAGGCCATGTAATGTAAATATTCATGCTGCGCACGCAGCCGAAGCAGCGCACTAAGTGGACAGAGTGAAGACTGAGCTGCAGGTGTGACCCCCACCACAGCCCGTCTGTCCTAACTTTAGGGCTTTTGTCCTCTTTTTTGGACACAAGTGTCCTCTTTTCCTCTTTCATGCCAGTGTTCACCCTAATAGAACTGAGATACAGCTTCACTGTGTTTAGTCTTGACTCTGGGCTCCAGCAGATAGACCGGTCCCAGAGGTTCTGAGAGTCCCAGAAGGTTCATATGGGACCGGTGGACTTCGGTTCTAGACCATGGACAGACTTGTAGACAAGCGGAGGTGTTATAAAGTCTGTTCTCCTAGTGATAGGAAGTCAGTGTACAGACCTTGTATGGGAACAGGGAGTGGGAATATAAGGAAAGATACCTCGATGTTAGCACCGATATTGTGACATGCTGAAAATCCATTCCATCCTGTAAATATTTTTTTTTAAATTGCTAACAAAAAAAAAGAAATAGGTGAAGCAGAAATAAGTAGAAGGAATAAAAAACAAAAAGAGGGAATACTGAAGAGGTGAATATGACTGAATTTAAAATAGACTAATACATTAATAAGAAAATAAAATATAGAAATACATTAAAAAAAACATAAAGAAAATGTAAATGCAAAACAATGCTGAAAGTAATTGGTAACACAAAAATAGAGGAATAAAAACCAAAAGGGGCATACTGTGTAAAATATAAATAGAAAAAAATGCATAAATAAATGCAGGGATAAATATGAAATAAGGAAAAATATAAATAAGGACAAAATAGATAAATTATATAGAAGTGAATTTATTAAAAAATGCAGAAATAAATGGACAGATAAAAATATAAGGAGAAATATAAAAATAAGGACAAAATAGATAAATAAATTATTTGGAAATTAATTTTGAAAAAAAAAAAATGCAGAACTACAAAACCACTCTGAGACCTTCCCCCTCCAAATGACGAGGTCCACCAAGGAGGTTATGTTTTTGCCAGAGGTTTGTCTGTTGTTTAGCAAGATAACTCAAAAAGTTATGGGCAGGTCTTGATGAAAATGTCATGATATGTTGGGGGTCTCACAAGGAACCAATGGTTAGATTTTGGTGGTGATCTGGAAGAGATCCTGGATTCTGGATCACTTTGAAATTTTACATTGCAGTAAATGGATAATACATTTCAAAGTGATCCAGAATCCAGGATCTCTTCTGGATCATCACCAAAATTTGAGTTATCTTGCTAACTAACCGACAAACAGACAAACAAACTCCGGCAAAAACATAACCTCCATGGCAGAGGTCACTAAATTGATGGATAAAAATAAAAGGAAGAATATAAATAAGGACAAAATAGATAAATAAATGAATTCATCAAGAAAGCAATGCAAAAATAAAGGCATAGATAAAAACAAATAAAAATAGAAATAAGAGCAAAATAGATAAATAAAATACACACACACACACACACACACACACACACACACACACACACACACATGGATGGATAAAAATAAATGAAGAAGAAATATAAATAAGGACAAAGTAGATAAATTAATTATACGGAAATGAACAAAATAAAAGCACAGATTAAAAAGAAAGAAAGAAAGAAAAATAGAAATAACTGACATGGAAAGAGATTTATGAAGCCATTTCTTTACATCTTTCTAATTATGGCAGTTTCAGTCCTCCATACTATTATAACCTGGACTCCACCACTAATCATGAGCATGAACGGACATAATCACGTTAAGGGTCTTCTACCCACTCTCCCCACATATATAAATATGTGACTCTAACCAAGAAATTAAACAGACACACAAAAAGACTGACTAGAAATGTGAGCGTGTTTTTTAAGTGATTACATTTTTTTTTAACAGATACTTCCTCGTTTTCGGCACTGACGTCACTTCCGGGATGTAGAGGAGAGGAAAATGACAGCTGGTTTGTTTTCATCAACAGTGGAAAATCCAAAGTAGATGTTAAAGGTATGTAGAGGGATGGTTGTTGGTTCTGGGTGTTTTGTGGATGTGCTGTGAGCCTGCTGTCATTTTTGGTGAAAACATAGTGTTGTGGTTGTGATGTCTAAACCCTGTCGGACTCCATCGAGCTGCTGCTGCTGGGGTCAGATTTACTGATGTTGTTGATCCTGGACTGGACCAGCTTTGCTCTCCGCCTCTTAAACACCTGCAGTTTACACATATTGTTCACTTTAATCATACATTTTTCGTCTGCTTGAGCTAAAGTTGAAAGAGACATAAGTAATGCCATAATATGGTGTTATCGTTTTCATTTGTTTAATAACGAAGCCAGACTCCTTTAGAAAAACTACACATTTTATCATTTGTTCATGTTTTCGGCAGATTTTCAAAATCGGAAATACGAAGAAATAACGTTTTTAGAAAGTCACATAGTCAGTTTTACGTTCGGCTACAGATTAATTTAATTCATATCAGGTGTAGAATATAATATCAACTTTTATAATGGATGTACTCATTCATACAATGACTACAAATTGGATTGATGCTTCTCCGTGAAGGGATGTAACCAGACAAATACTACTCAGAGTAGAAATTTGTATTGATTGGAAATACCTACTTTGATCAAACGTAAGCCGAAAGGTACATATAATTACTCGGAATCACGCGGTTTCATGATTTATATCTTATGACACACATAGGACTATAAAAAACACCTCCAATTACAGAAATATGGTAAACAGTATTTGGTTCAGCACATGCATCCCAGTCAATGGATCCGGTCAGAGCTTTATATATATATATATATATATATATATATATATATATATATATATATATATATATATATATATATATATATATATATATATGTATGTGTATATTATATATATATATATATATATATATATATATATATATATATATATATATATATGTGTATATTATATATATATATATATATATGTGTATATTATATATATATATATATATGTGTATATTATATATATATATATATATATATATATATATATATATATATATATATATATATATATATATATATATATATATATATATATATATATATATATATGTATATATATATATATATGTATATATATATATGTATATATGTATGTATGTATATAAAAAAACATGTGATTAATCTGTTAAAATATTCTTTCCCTGTTTAAAAAGAGCTCATTGGAACAAGTCCTTAAGAGATGTGGGTGATTTTTCAGTGTAACCTCTAACAACTACAAACGTGTTATGATTGTACAAGGTGTACTTTGACTTTTATTGACGACAGGAAATGAATAGCTGAGCAGAGATTAATCTTTAACATGTGTCTGCTCCAGTGTCATATGTTGAGGTGAGACCTGTCCCAGAGCTCCTGACTGTGGCCTGTCCAGAGAAAATCCTGATAGGTGGGACCCACACTTCTTCTGTGGATGTCTGTCAGCACTGCCAGCCACTCTGGAGTAAGATAACACTGCTACTGCTCTGTCATTTACCACACTCACAGTGCCAGATACTGACAACATTAGTGTCTGTGACAGTAGTAACATTGAAGTGGATGTAAAATGTTTTGGTTTACTTGTGATTTCTTCAGCAGGCTGTCTGAACAGAAACAGAGGACGGTAAGCAGTGACGGTGGTCCAATCAAAGGAGACGACTCTTCAGGTCAGACCTTCTATGGATGTGTTTTCATGTTGGTTAAATCCATTAAGATTTATGAGCTGAAGAGTAGCAGTGTCTTTTAATATATTCAAAGTTATTTTAATTCAGTGGGAAGGTGACAAATGTGGATGTTTTTCCAACTGACTGAACCAGACTCAGCTTTGTGTTGCTTTTAAAGGAACATTGTTCTTATACTTTTAGTACCTTTTAAGCCTGATGTGTCAGCGCTGACACATTCTGAATGATTTAAGTTCAATATTCTGAGAAATTTCAACCATTTTTATTTATTTATTCATTAACTGTTTTCTTTTTTACTGAGTTTCATGAAAAAAAGCAACTGACTAAGATAAAAGCAAAAGTAAACACCAGTAATACTATTTTTGTCTTTCTTCTTACTTTTTAACTTAAGTTTTCAAAACTTTTTTCACACACATTTTTTTGTAGTATTTTGTAGACATGTATTAGTTTTTGTTTGTGAATTTTGTGGTTTGTTTAGTGTATTTTTCTATATTTAGTTTATTATTTTCTTATTTTTAATTTAATTTTGTTCCATTTGTGTCTTACTTTGTTCATGTTACTTATTTGGTCAGTTTATTTATTCATTTCATTTGTTTATATTGATCACTTTGGCTGTTTTTGTTCATTTTGTTGCTTATTTTACTCTTTTACTGTGGAACTACTAAAGTCTCAGGAGGTGAAAGGTTAAAATAATGGTGATATTTTTATATTGATGCTTTTATTAGTTTGTTTTAGGATGGACTCATATTATATTTCTGTGAATTAGTGTGGATGGATGGCTGTGATTTCCATTTTGTGTAACTTATGCTGTTGTTGCTGCTGCTGTCTTGGTCAGGACACTCTTGAAAAAGAGGTTTTTAATCTCAATTAGCTTTTACCTGGTTAAATAACGGTTATAATAAGAATAAGAATACCAAAAGAAGAATAACAAATCGCTTTCATGCATTACCTCAATTGATCACATTCCATTTTTGTCAAACAGATATGGTAACAGGATCCTTTTATTTATTATTTCAGCAAAAACCACTACATATTTAATGCTTTCCTACACTGGATGCCAAAGCAAGGCTCTGCTCATTACACTTTTAAAAATACACACAAAAGCATTATGTTAATTATAGACATTGGGTTGATGAGTGAGGTCAAAGGTGAGTCCTTTATAAAGTATTTTATTCTCTAAAATATTTGTATGATGATAAGCATGTGTGTTACTTTCTCTTCAGCATATTTAAGGATATTTAAATGGGACAGTGTCTCTGTGTCGTGCTGATAAAGAGCTGAGGACACACTCTAGAGTCCCTCCCTTCTTTCATTTCCCTTCTGTAGCCCTTGCAAAAGAAATGCTGACATTTATCAGACGTGCCAGTTTTTTTAGCATTGGAGAGAGATTAGCACTGTACTGTACAACATACTGTAGATGTGAGAGGAAGAAAGAAAAAGATGATTAATAAAACTAAGTTTTTATTAGTTTGTAATCACACTGTAGGTTCTTCACTAAATTGGCTGATCCTTTTCCTGTTATATAATACTGATATATTATATAGTACATGTATATAATAGAAACATAGTAAATGTACAGCACATTAGGGTCATTGTTTGAAAGAAATGGTGTTAAAAGAATGGTTCAGATTTTTTCACTGAAGTCCAGTAATGTACAGGTATAGTTTTATTTAACCGTTGCTGCTGCCTGTCGTAACAGGACTCCTGTTTAAATAAAGGTGGAGAAAAAAAACAAAACAAGAAAAGCACACGTTGAGCTGAGCGCAGACTCCTCCAAGGCAGATTAGCCCTCCCTCCTGAAAGACATGCCCCCCCCCCCCCCCAAACAACAAACTTTTCTCACTCGTTTCGTTCCTTGTGTCAGTGAATATTTCCTGAAAATTTCAAACACATAAATGCAAGTGAAAACATAACTCCACTAATTTCCTGGCGGAGTAAAAATATGAGTGGCCAGTAGGAAAAAAAAACAACATAAAAATGCTCGGCCTGTAACGATACGTGTATAGAAGGTGGACATCCCCACTGGTGAGTGGACATTTCACTGGTGGTTGGACGTCCAAACTGGTGGACACAAATGGTCGAACAGATTAGCGGTCGACACAGAACATATGTTTCAGTATCATCCTTCTTGTAGTTGAAATAATTAAATTAAATTAATAATTAAAAATAATTAGATAAAATTAAAAAAATAAAATAAATGAATGAATTAAAAGACAAATAAATGAAAACAAATAAAACATAAATAAAAAAAATACATAACTATAAAAGTAAATGAATGAAAATAAATACATTTAAAAAATAAAAATATATACATAATAAAAAATGTAAATAATAATAAAATAATAATTCCAGTACCTACAATGAGACTATTATACAAATGTACATTGTGATCGATGCTCAAACAATATATTGTACAGCTCTAATAGAGAACTGCATAATTCATACAGTGTATGTATCAGGCATCACTTTCTCTTTGTACAAACACACATGATGACATTTTGTATCAGCTCATGTATTTAATCACTGTTTTCTGTCTGTGAAGCAGCTAAAGCCCAAAGTGACAGAGCCATGGAGCCATCTGAGTACACAGAGGGTCGCACCTTTGTGGAAGTGATCAGTGAAAAGTACAGTCCTGAGAACTTTCCATACCGCAGAGGACCAAGGATGGGGGTGGTGGTGCCCACGGCGGGGTCCCAAGGCTCCCCAATGAAAGGTGAGCAGGAGATATAATAAATACAAATAAAATACAGTTACCTAAATAATCTAAACTATCGAAATACTCATATGTAGTTAGTTGCTTCTACCTTCTTCTACTTCTACCATTTAAAAATATCAGAAAAGACAAGAGACGGCAGTTGGTGGATTCACCCCCCCCCCCCCCCCCCAATCTGCTGTTCAAAAATGTCTTGACTTTTTATACACCACACAGTGAATGACACCAAACTGACAACAATGCAGCAGCTAGTTAGGGAATCAGGGTAACGGCGGGCTGACTGGGGGCTATACCTTCTGTCAACTGGCCTAAAATACCCCACTTTTAATGCACTGGACAAAGTAAGGCAAACAAACCTCATATCTCCATCATGCAAGAAAAAAAAAAAAAAAGGTTATTGTATTGACGTAAAGGAAATTTAAAAAGAAAAAAGAAACAAAAAAAAAAGGGTGTTCAAGTGTTCAATTTGAATTATGTAAACTTGAACCATCAAATATGGAACAAAAAAACAAACAAACTGATAAATAATATATAATTATAGAGAACCAAAAAAACATAAGCTCATTGTGATGATTTTCAGAGTGGGAAGTTTGTATAACTTAAAGCATACACTCTTGTTAATTATTTAAAATGTACAGAGATGAGTGCAATGAATCAATGAGATCAAGGAACATTTGTGACTGGAACCATGCATTTCAAACAAGTTATTTATTTTTCCGTTTATATATTTTTTGTTTAAGTAAAGTGAGATGTCATTATATAATCACTATAACTTGTACTGTTACAATATATAATAAATAAACTCAAACAAACAAACAAACAAACCTCTGTGCAAAAATGACACAAATGTGAAATTGAAAAGCTTTAATAACTTTCATATGATATACAGTGGTACAGCAGGTAATGTTAATTTATTTTACTGTTTGGAACTCTTCTATCTCTTATCTAATGGTTGTTTTTCCTCCTCCTCCTGACCTCCTGACCTCCAGACCGCCTGAACTTACCTAGTGTGCTGGTGTTGAATGGCTGTGGGATCAGCAGGGCGGGGGACCAGATGGAGATCGCAGCTTTCTGTTCTCATGTCATGGAGCTGGATTTGTCCCAAAACAAGCTGCAGGACTGGCACGAGGTGTTCCATCTGACGTTTGTTACAGTATTACTTAGAGACATTTACCACAGGCAAGCAGTTCAGAGATTAGAGCCAGACCAATATAGGATTTTTGGGGCTAATACTGATATTGTAGCAAAAAAAAAAAAGATGATATCTGATATATCCATATTACTGTAGATGATATATTTGATGAATGAATGAAGATGAATCACAAAACAAATGACAAAAGTGTTGGTTAGTATATAAAATATGAACATTTATTTACACAGTATATAATAATGCTATATTTGATAACTGTGGATATGTGGATTAACAGTTGTATAAATCTTTATCTCACAAATATAATGTATACGTCTTTCAAACACTGTAATATTCTGATATCAGACTAATTTGTGACCTGTATAAGATTCTGATGACACTGCTCTACAATTTTTTATTTTTTTTTTAGAAAGTATCTGCTTCAGACATTAAATCTTAAATACTTTAATAAGATTAATCAGAAAACAAATTACTTTAGTGCTGGTTAGTTCATGTTTTTAATATATATGATGGTGTGTTATTCCACATATGTGACCCACCACCACGAAACCAGGCATAAGTGTCTGGAAATCAAAACTGAGTTATCTGTGTAGATTGGTAGAGTGGAAACTAAGGTTTAAGATGGTGAAAAAATTATGTTTCTATCATAAGTAGAACCAAAGTTATGGTCATTTTAATATCCACAGTTGGACCTATTATGCAATTTGCATATTTTTAGATATTGTCCGTTAAAGTTTTGGATTGTTTTGGGGTAGGAAGTCCTTAGCAACGCATAATAATTCGTATCCGATTGACACAAATTATTCACAGATGTTAAAGGACACTCTGATGGACATGTCACAGAAGTTTTATATATTATAATAATAGGACAGAAGTGTGACGTTTATAATCATTTGTCTTACACCATTGGACAGAACATTCAATATAAGCTTTTACCTCGTACCGAACACTTGGGTGTTTACCTACGGAACGGAGATTGGTTTGTTCGGCGAAAAGAGGTGGAAGTCGTCTTTGTCTTTGCTCAGCAATCCTTAAACTTTTGTCGCCGCTTAAATAATTGACTCAATAAACACCTTTATTGACTCGATTTCAATGTAATGACCACAGGAACTGAAAATAGAGGTGTTAAGGTACCGGTTTTTGATAAGGTGTAAACACAAATAACAAATCGCCTTCCAGCCTAAATTTGGCTGTAGCTCTGAACGGCTCAGCGCGACTTTTGCCTGGTTTCGTGGTGGCGGGTCACATATGTGGTGGTTTATATACATGTGTACAACAGATTTGTAAATATTCCACTAGAAAGAACCTGTAAAGTGAATGGATCATAATGTACAGACAGTGTTTTGAAGTAGATCTGAGAACAATATTCATTTGGACTAAAACATATTCTCTTGTTCATTCTAAGTATTTCACATTTTGACCCCAGACTGATCTTGGAAACTTGAGCCAACCAGCATTTAAGACTTGAGTTTTCTTTATCACTAACACACATGTAGGATGATTTCATTTGTTTTATTCTGGAAACATTTTACTTTTAGACCAGTGATATCAGACTAGTATGTGATCCATGTAGATGTGGTAGTTTTTATTCTGGGCAGAGCAGACTTATGAAAATGTGACTTCAAAATTGTTTGGTAAATAATTATTTCAAATGTAAGCGAGACCTGCTTTTACAGTAATGAGTCCAACTGCAAACAAAAATATAATTAGATAATTGTATAATTCTAAGTAATAATTATATTACTGACCACAAAATGATGGTTTCCCTCACAGAGCTTTCTGCCTCAAAGCACCACAATTTCCCTTTGGGACTGAACTGAGCATGTGCAGAGTAAATTTAGTCTAGCCGCACTATCCCTATTCATTACATGTATGGGGAGCTTAAGTCTTTGCCCCTTCTGGGGGGCTCATGGGGCCTGAGATCGGGAAAATTAATGAATGGTATTTAATGGGAAATAAAATGCTAAAATTGTATCTGGTTTATCATGTGCCCTGAATCACACACATGGTCTAGGTCTAGGTCTAGGAACGCTTCATAGTCAGGGGAGGCGGGGCTAAAATGTTGTCTTTCAAATCCTCTATATGCAATAGGATGGTACAACAACCAATTAGCGTAATCTTTAGGATGACGTAGATACACGCCAGAAAGTTCTCAGAGGAGTCCCAAGATAGTTACGAATGACTAAACAAAATTAGGGATTATGGAGCTTAACGACTGTTGTTGCTTCTGTAAAAACAATTTGAAGATTGCTGACATTTTCTCACATTCTTCACTCATCTTTGATAAAAGTAAATCACTACCCGTTGTTGTTCTTCTTCTATGGTTGTTTCCAGTTGTTTGTCTCCGAATCGTTGCAGCATCACTTTGTTACACCCGCCCTCTGACTCTATACTTCACCGTGATTCGTCGGACAATTTCAGGGAAATTTAGTCAAAAGTTGAATCGAGCGTAACTAGACTACTATTGTAGCTCATTGTATGTGGCACCGCTAGGTGTCTAGCATGGCTAGGCTAGTGTGAAATAGGACCAAGGGGAAAAGCGGTCCATTTGTCAGTGTGTACAGGATTGGGCTTCGGAGCGGGACTTGCTGTCCATGTATATATATATATATATATATATATATATATATATATATATATATATATATATATATATAGACGTGTGTGTGTGTGTGTGTGTGTGTAACTCGAACTCTACAGGCAGTGCACACAAGCGCACAGTGAACAACACAATCTCTGCAGTTAAAAAGTGAATAAATCGATTACATATTGGTCAATACTGATGAATCAGTTAGACCCTATAATTGGTTGGTTAATTGGTCATGTTCTATCATACATTATATGAGTGATCAATTTGTACATCTGTACAATATTTGGGGTGGTCATGGCTCAGGAGGTAGAGTGGGTCACCATTAACAACATTTGGTGATTGAAATCCCACTCTGTCTTAGTCAGTCCATTGTGTCGTTGGGGAAGACACTTACCCACCCTTGCCTCCAGTGTCACTCACACTAGTGTATGAATGTGTATGAATGTTTATGAATGTTCGGTGGTGGTTGGAGGGACCATAGGTGCAAATTGTCAGCCACTTTGGACACATGTACTTGTACCATAAACCCCCCCCATGACCTACTCCAGCCTCATGACCCCTCCCACAGCCTCCAAACCTCCTCTGCCCACCTCTTCGCCTCGCCATCCAAAACCAAGCACCGAACCTGGGGGGGACAGAGCCTTTTCCATTACCGCCCCAAACCTCTGGAACTCACTCCCCCCGAGTATCTGTCACTGTTCAAACCCCAACACTTTTAAGTCCTTTTTAAAAACGTATTTAATATTCCTTTTATTACTTTTATTCTGACAGTTTTGTTTGTTTTGTTTTTTTTTTACATGTAATTGCTTTGTTTTTTATTCTAGTTTACTTTTATTGTACCATTGTACTTCATGTCTTTGAGTACTATGTAATGCGCCATACAAATAAAAATGTATTATTATCATATGTATCGTAGTTTACCACCACCAGAGGGAGAATGTGAGAGTGAATGAATAATGGGTCAATAATATGCGATAGAAATTTAATCCATAATTATTATTATTTCTTCTTTTCAGATCAGTAAAATTATATCCAACATTCCAAATCTGGAGTTCCTGAACCTGAGCTCCAACCCTTTAGCAGGAACGACCCTGGAGCCTCAGTGTGCTGAAGCCTTTTCCAGAGTGCGACGTCTTGTTCTCAACAATACTCGAGTGACCTGGGACTCTGTGCTGCTGTTAACTCGGGAAATACCTGAGTAAGAAAAATGCTGTGCAGCTTTGTTGGTTTTGCTTTTTCAGGTGTTAGATTTCTACTAATCAGAATAATTGTTCTTTTGGGATTTGTATTAGTTTTAAAATGTTTCTGTAGGCTCTGTTTAGTTTGAATTTATGAGTGAAAAGTTAGTTTTTTAGGATATAGGGATGGTCCATCAGAGATCATCCAAAAAAAAAAAAAAAAAATTTTAACCTCACCTCCTCCAATGTTAATGAAATATGGGATATATGTAGTTCGTGAATATGAAGTTAGTTCCCTCGGGATAAATAAATTATAGTTATATCAATAGAAAGGCCAGATTTTCACATTTTAACTTCATCAGACCAATGACTTTTAAGACATTACAATGTCATAGATGGGTCAAAATATAAAAGGTCATCCAAGTCAGAAGTAACTAAATGCACAAAATAATACTGGACTTAGATTCTTTACCATCTCCATTTTACAGAAATACTTTGGTTTTTAAAATCAGACCAGTTGTTGTTGAGTTACAGCAATTTGAAATTATACTGCTGCAGCTTTTTTTTTTCTTTCAAAAAAGTGAACATATCAAATTGTGACATCTCAAAAATCATTGGTCTGATTAAATAAAATGTTACATTTCACCTTTTCTGGTTATAAATTAAGAAGTTACAGTCACCAAAAATATGTTTGCATAATGATAAGAGCAGTGTTGGGAAAGTTCACCTTGATTAGGAACTAGTTCAAAGTTCAGTTCAAGTTACTTAATATGAATGAGTTCAGTTCATCGTTCATTTTTCCAAATTATCAACTAGAAGTTCATGGATCCCAAAATGAACTTTTTCGTTCTTTTTTTGTGTTATTATTGTAGACTTATTATTAACCGTTTCTGACGTTATCCTGACCGTAGTCAGGAAATCAGCAGAAAATGCCGTCCTCCTCCCAGGGTTAACTTCCTTCTGCAGGTTCTTAGAACACAAGGAGTGGTTTCAGTGAGTTTCGTTTTCAATGTTTATTTCCAAGAACGGGACAACACCTGCTCTGGTCGCCAGTCACACTCTGTACATTTAACTCTTTTTCTCCGCTCCCAAAAACTCTCTGCACCCCTCTCTCTCTCTCTCTCTCTCTCTCTGCCCCGCCCACAACGCCTCTCATTGGCTATTCCACAACATTATGTTGCCAACATTAGTTCAGAATAATACAAAAATGACATCTATGATAATGCTGTGTTTTGATCCCATTTTATTCCTTATAGGACTCAATAATTACAACATGATAAGAACGAAATGTGAACTACATAAGAGCGCAGTTCAATAAATGGCAGCATAACCGCGTTCACAACTTCCCGTTCATTTGACAAAAGTGAACGAGTCGTTCACGTTCGTCAAAAATATGATATTGTTTGTGAACGATCGTTCAATGAACTCGTTCAGGTACAACACTGGATAACCGATAAGAAAAAATTCAGGTAGTGTGTGTATGTGTGTGTGTGGGGGGGGTTGTTGTGTCGGGCACCACTTGTCAGTCTTTAGTGAAGGCCTTGTAAGTTGTTATTACTTTAACCTGTTCACTCTTCTTGGTCAAAGTGAATGTTGGTCTGTTTACAGGTGTGTGTTAATTTTAGGAAAAATTCTAAGAGCGGTGGTTTGACCTGCAACTCTGTAATTCTCTGCCATTTTATGTTTTACAAAAGTGGCCTTTTTACTCTTTGCTATTTAATTTCTGTGTAGTTTTAGGCTTACTATAACAGCAGTGCTACCAACAGCCCATCTGTTCTTCCTGCAGGCTGGAGGAGTTGTTCCTGTGCCTTAATCAGTACAGTAGTGTGAGTGCCTCCAGTGTGGCCTGTCCCACTTTGCGCCTGCTTCACATTACTGATAACAGCCTCCATGACTGGACTGAAATCCGCAAGTTTGGGTCCTTGTTTCCCAGTTTGGATACCCTGGTCATGGCCAACAACAATTTAGCTTCAATTCAGGACAGCAAAGATATCCTCCAGCGACTCTTCCCCAACCTACGCAGCATTAATCTACACAACTCAGGTCAGTGGGATGAGATATACAGAGGTGATAAAAGTACTCACATTCTGTACTTAAGTAGAAGTACAGCTACTTGTGTGATTTGACTCCTTGACTGAAGAATTTTTTTTTAAAGTACAACTTACCAAATATAATAAAGTAATAATAATAATGAATTGGATTCACATAGCACTTTTTTGGCCACTCAAAGCACTTCACATTAGTGAGCCATTATTCATTCGCTCTCACATTCTCCCTCTGGTGGTGGTGAACTACATATGTTGGGTCTGCCCCATGGTTGCCCTGGGGCAGACTGACAGAAGTGTGGCAGCCATTTGGTGCCTACGGCCCCTCTGACCACCACCAAACATTCATACACCAGTGTGAGTGGCACTGGAAGCAAGGAGGGTGAAGTGTCTTGCCCAAGGACACAATGGACTGACAGAGCGGGTTTCAAACCCTTAACCCTCGACGAACTTCTCCACCAACTGAGCCAGGGCCGCCCCTAGTAGCTAGTAGAAAAGTAACACTGCATTATCTTTATTCCATGAAATAATTAAATAAATGAATAAGTGATGAAATAATACTTATTTAGCCATGAAAAATCTGAAAGGTTTCAAAAGTATCCAAAAATATAAAACCTTTGAAATTGAGTTGCTGTGTAGATAATGTGTTTGATCAGAACACTGTACTGAAGCTTTAGGAAAAATGGAAACAAAAGTCACAATTGAGATAAAAAGTAATCATTATGAGATGAAAAGTCAAAATTGTGTCACAGTTTCTCTACTGATTTTCCCTCTGAAGTGACTTATTTTTCGTACTGTCACATTTGTTTAGTTTGAAAAAGTAATGAGTCTATTGTTAGAATGTAAAGAGTATAAATTACAGATATTTATGAGCAAATGTAGGGAGGAAAAATATATACTATAAAAAAATAAACCCTCAAATAAAGTGCAGATACCTAAATAATACACTTAAGTATAGCAACAAAGTACTTCTAATTAGTTAATATATATATATATATATATATATATATATATATATATATATATATATATATATATATATATATATATATATATATATATATTTCATTTATTTTGTCTCTAATAGTTGTGAATTTATTGTTAAAGAATTGATAAGGCTCTGATTACAGAACTTTCACTTGTATGAATGTGGCAATCAGTCTCACCATCAGTTTGTAGTGACTTAAATATTGTTTATAAAGTAAGTACAGCCAAATAAAACTGTGAAAATCTTTATATTATTTATTTATTATATTACTATTAAACACCTCTTTTTCCAGACCACTTTTTTTCATCTCCAGAAGGGTTGCTTCTATTTTTGGAAAATATCAGTAATGAGTCTATTTTTAGAGTTCTGTCGAGGGTGGATGTACAAAACACTAAAGACACAGTCAGACTGACTTCAGTGGGAGTCTTTGTCATGTGTTCTTTTCCCAAAGAAAATGAAAAAACAGCTTCAGAAAGCAGTTATTTTATCAGCTTTGCTGTTTCATGCATTAGTTCATGGGTTGAGATAGTTTCTTTATGATAAAATTAGCAGGTGGTGCAGTGGTTAACACTCGTGCCTCATAGCAGAAGGTCCCTGGTTCGATTCCCACACCAGACCTTTCTGTGTGGAGTTTACATGTTCTCCTCGTGTCTGTGTGGGTTTTCTCCAGTTTTCTCCCACCATCCAAACACATGCACTGATAGGTTAACTGGTTAATCTAAATTGTCCATAGGTGTGAATGTGACAGTGATTGTTTGTCTATATATGTTCAGCCCTGAGATGAACTGGAGACTCATACAGGGTGTACCCCACCTTCACCCATTGTAGCTGGATTAGGCCACCAGTGACCCCTGTGACCCGAGTGAGGATAAAGTGGGTTCAGATAATGAAACGAAAATTAGCAGGTTAAAAGTTTTTTTGGGGGGTTTGTCAACAAATCCCAGTCATCTGTATATTCTTCCCACTCATTTGGTCTTATCTGAAACCCATAGGTGTGAGAGTGAGAATGATTGTTTGTCTATGTCACATGTCCAGGGTGAACACCACCTTCCCCCCTAAGTAACTGGGGTAGGCTTTATGTGCAGAGGTGGTCAAAGTACTCACATTCTGTACTTAAGTAGAAGTACAGCTACTTGTGTGAAAAATAGTAAAAGTAAAAAAGTACTGATTCAACTCTTCTACTTAAGTAAAAGTAAAAAAGTACAACTTCTCAATTGTAATAAACTAGAAAAGTAAAAAAGTAAAACAGCTTTTTTTTTGTCATGAACGCAATACTTCAGAAAATAAAATCAGAAAAATTTCAAAAGTATCTAAAAATAAAACTTTTAAAAGTGAGTTATTGTTTAGATAATTTGTTTGATCGAGTCACAGTTACTCAGTTTTGTGGATATGGGCAGGAAACCTTTGGAAAAATGGGGGAAGAAAAGTCACAATTGAGCTAAAAAGTCATGAGATTAAAAAAAAAAGTAGAAATGTGAGATAAAAATGCATAATTTTAAGATAAAAAGTCAAAATTGTGAGATAAAAACTCAAAATTGAGAGTTAAAAAGTCAAAATTATGAAATAAAACATCAAAATTAGGAGATAATAGTCATATAACTATAATATATAAAGTCACAGTTTCTTTCCTCCACTGATTTGCTCTCTGAAGCGACTGATTTTTCATACTGTCACATCTGTTTAGTTTGTAAAAGTAATGAGTATATTCTGAGAATGTAAAGTGTATAAAGTACAGATATTTATACAAAAATTTAGGGAGTAAAAGTAAAATGTTGCCAGAAAAATAAATACTGAAGTAAAGAACAGATACCTAGGAAATTTACTTAAGTACAGTAATGAAGTATTTTTTACTTAGTTTCTTTACACTTCTGTCTATGTGACCCGAGTGAGGATAAAGTGGGTTCAGAAAATGGATGGATGTGTTTCCAGTGTTAGGATAATCTATAATTCCAATTCTATCAAATACAAACATCATTATGGAAGTCTTTCCCAGTAATGGTATAAAAGTATCACACACTGAAGCGTTACAATCCTGTCATATTTTCTGTGTTACTCTTTGCTTTCTGTCACTGTTTCTTTAACCATATCCATTGCATGTTGTCAGGACTCAACCGATGGGAGGATATCGAGAAGCTGAACTTTTTCCCTAAATTGGAGGAGGTGCGGCTGCAGGGCATCCCCTTACTGCAGACTTACACCAATGCAGAGCGACGCAGCCTCATGATAGCACAGTGAGTCCTATCACTGACATCAGTCCAAATACAGGTGAAAGAAGTGTATGATGTGCATGTCAGTCCTCTGCTGAAATGCAAAATTCTGTTAAGTAATCACTGAAGACTAACATCTGAGTCATTTCATACCTGTTCATGGAAGCCTTGTTATTCATAACATGGATTTTCTTCAAAAAGCTCATCTGAAATTTAATAGAAAGTTCATGGGACCTTCCAAATGCTATCGATCCTGTAGTAATACATCTATATATTTAGATAGCTGCACCAATTAGGCGTTTTTTCCCTGGATTGGACTAAAATTTCCACCAAACACCTAATGTACATAATATTTACCTCTGTAAAGGAGGTTATGTTTTACCTCACGTTTATTTGTCTGTTAGTTTGTTTCTTTGTTTGATTGCCAGTAAGATAACTCAAAAAAGTTATGGATGGATTTTGTTGAAACTTTCAGAGATGATTGATAATGCATCAAGAAAGAAACCCAAACATTTTGAGCTATAAAGGTTAAAGGTCAAGGTCACAGGGAAGGTCAACAGTTAAAAAACATAAGTGGTGATATGTCAGAATCCAGACAAAACAGTATCACATGTTTTTTTTCCCATTCACTTCGTCTTACCTTCAGACATCAGATGAGATAACACCGATATGCTCGATGACGTTAGATTTTGATGTCATATGACGTCAAATGACCAATGGTATATTTGCAAAACCAAAACCAAAAAAGAAGAATTTCTGTTTTTTATGTGGAACAGACAATAAAGCTATCTATCTATCTATCTTTATCTAACGCAGGATTAGATCTAACATGTGAAATTTGGTCGTTGTCCGACGTCGTATAACGCCAGTGGTCGAATATTGAAATGGAAATATCTCAAAAATGGGACCGAGGATTTCTTTGAATATTTTCAACCCTCTAGAGGATTGTTAATGACTGATAAATTAAATCTTTAGCGAACACGGAACACTAGTTTACAATTAAGTTACAAACATCCAGATCCAAACCTCGGCAGTACATGAGCTGCTTTGCAGAGGTCTGCACTCTCAGGGTGATCTAGTTGTTAATGTAATCAGTGTGTTCCAATGTAGTTTTTTTTTACTTAGTTATAGTTTATGACAGCATAATTTCATGTGCATTCAGTTAACACACATAGACATACACACACACACATACATATATATATATATATATATATATATATATATATATATATATATATATATATATATATATATATATATATATATATATATATATATATATCCAATAATAATTTTTTTTATTACTATTTCTGTAACAGAAAGAGGAATAGGCAGAAGTCTAGGCTTATTTTGCTTATTCTATACAATCCATAGAATCACCAGTTTATCAGTAATAGAAGAAATAGAACATAAAAAGAGAGAAAAGGAAAAAAACTAAATCAAACAAGATTTCACTCTAACTTATTCATCTTAGTCATGTCAAATATCAATCATTTTACATTTAACTTGCTTTTCAATATTTTTTTCGAAACTCAACAGAGCTCTACACTGTTTCAACTCACCACCCAGTTCATTCCATAATACTGTATTAACTCCCAAATAAGAACTACATCTGTATTTAACATTAATTCTCACAATGGCTGTTTCAAAGACACCCATCCCTCCTTAATTTTCTCTTAGTTTAAAAAGAAATTGTTGAATACAGTTTTCCAAATATCTGTGGTTTGTCATTTCCTCACCACAGTGGAGGGATTCAGAACCGACATACACAAGCAAGTCCAAATAACCCTGACGACTTGGCGTTCCTTCTTGTGCATCTTGGTGTACCTCTCTCAGTGTTGTTTTGTGGTCTGTAGGCTTCCCTCTATATCACTGCTAAATGGCAGCGTTGTGACTGACAGTGAGAGAGAAGACGCAGAGAGGTTCTTCATTCGTTACTACTTAGATTACCCAGAGGAGGAGCTCCCCTGCAGGTACATTCTCTCCTCTGCTTCTCTACACTCTGATTAATGTTATGCTTTTGTCCGTTTGTCATGTGTGGACTGTCCTGCACAAAGACGTTCAACTCAACCTGCTCTATGCTCTTTATTCCTGAAGATACCATTGTTTGGTGACCAAGTATGGCAAGCTGGAGCCACTTGCTGAGATTGACCTTCGACCTCGCTGCCATGCCCAGGTGGAGGTGCACTGCGAGGAAAAAGTGGAACAGGTGTGTTTAATGTGCCTCTTGTAGCTGGTCTCCAATGAAGGTGCTGTATGTTAGCCTGGTTGTTATGACTTTCCAATGCTCTGCGAGCTATTGGGTCTGGCCCACATGTTAAGGCCCACATGTTAAGGCGAACTGTTTCCGACAGTACGTGGTTGACCCGCCTCGCTCAAATGCCTCGGTTTGCTCCTGGTCGAAACCAGAAAAGGCGGTGTCAAAGCTCAAACCAAGCACACCACTCTTTCCTCTGATGTATCCAGCAGAACTAACTGGGAGATTAAACTCTTACCAAAGCCAGAAACATCTTTCCTTTTAATAAATGCCTCCAGGGCTGCTCTCTGCTCCGTTTTCAATGAGAATTTCCGGTTGAAATCTTTCATTACAGCATCTACAGTTGTGTCAAAGGCTTGCCACTGCTCCATTCTTTCAAGGAATGAAGCACTTCTGTATACAACCCTGGGGTTCTGGTCACAGTTGGTACTGCCTTGAACTAGGGATGGGACACCATTTTCAAATATTCAAATATTCGTGACAGGCTCAAATATAGAATACTAATTTCGAATGCTGCATTACTTGAATTGCGTTTCACTTGTACAGAATGTCGTATTGACTGTCATTGTACGGTGGCTAACAGGGGTAAACACAGCACATCGACAAAACACTGCAAACACAAGAAAGATGAACAACCAAAAACACAAACACATAAAAGAAATGCAAGAGAAAAATGTTGCAATAACAGAAACGAAGTAGAGAGTGGAGCATACCTCTAAAATGGGGGGGCGTGGAAACACGTTTGATTTAATAGTTTTCAGCGAATTTTGAAAAGTGTTTTGAACCAAAAGTCACATCCCTACCTTGAACACGCCTCTATCCAGAGCCGCTGGAGATGGTCAATGTTGATTGGCTTCCAACAAGTTCCTGATTATTCCATAGTTTCAAATTCTGTGGATAACCTGCCTGGCCAGACTAGTTGCAGCAACATAGTTTAGTGTTACATCAAACTAGGATGGACGGGCCCAGGCTAGCTGTATGTAGGAATTTTGTTCCCAGTTAATCATGAAATGGTCCTGACTGTCACCAGACCTGAAGGAACCCTGTTCAGTTCAAACATTTCCCTCCCATTAAAAATTTGAATTGTCGTCTGTAATAAATGAGTGTACTGTACATATGGAATATACTGAGCTGCTGTATTGTTATCATACATACTTTGCACCGTAAACCCGAATGTTCAGAATAATTAAATATATTCAGTTGTGAATACTCAAAGTTTCAGTAATAGTACTACTAACTCAAATGTATTAAGTTGCTGTAACATGTTTGTCTTTTTCAGTACTTCCAACAGATATATTTTTTTATTAAGGGGAACTATAGGGAGCTGATTCTATTTCCGGTCGATTTCCGGGCAATGGGACCTAAGTGCCATAAAAAAAAAAAAATGAATGCGAGTCAATGGAGGGATAAAAGTAATTTTCTGGTCCCGTTTGAAATGTGCTACGGTTTTAAACATACATTTTCACATTGAGAAAGCACTCACTTTGGACAGGCATCAAAAGTTACGTTAGGTTTTATGTGAGAGTAAGTAATGGACTACAACGTTCGTCTCACAAATATTACGTCACCACCAAGCTTCACCATCAAACTCTTGGAAAATAGCTTTGACTTTGGCGAGCTTCACCTCCTTCTTTCAGGACGAAGGCAAGAGCATCAAACGTAGAGAAAACCACTTTAAATCGGGGCATGTGGAAAGTGGCAGCTACTCTTGGGGAGAGATAGTTGGTCGAGTGAGAGCCAGCATGCGGGACAAGCTCTCGTCAGCCGGGAAGCGGTAAAGGGAACATGTGGAAATGGTGTTGTGATTACACCGGGACACAAAGCACACAGGCATTTTCAAATGAAAATAGAAAAGGCGGTATACGGTTTTGAAAAGTTTGCAGGGAAACATTCTGCTGTGACGTCAGCTATGCGACGTCTGATATGTAGTCCAAACAGAGTCCAAATAATTACATATTTTTACACGCTAATAAATCACAAAACACGTATCAAAGAAACTCCAAACGCACAACATTGGTTATGATTTTAATTGAAGTACAGCAAATGTGTGATTCAGGACATAAAGTAAAGTGGACCAGAAAATAATTATTTTCTCCTCATCCACTCTCATGTTAAAATTTTCCGAACTTAGGCCCAGTGGAGCGACCGGAAGGGGCGGAGACTTAGGCTCCCTATTGTGGATATAAGTGAATATAACTTAAAAACATAGATGAGGTTCAACTAAGTGGAATTAAGTCATTAGATGCTGAGAATGATATTGTTCTGTTATTTCTATTATTTCAAATAAGGATGATTGAAAAAAATTACTTAACTGATGTAGTAGATGATGAAATATAATTTCAGAACACTGTAAATAACCACTAATATCTATCACACCAAAAATGTTCAATCACAAAACACAGTAATTTTATTCAGTGGCGGCTGTGGTTCAGTTGGTAGAGTGGGTCGTCCAATGACTGTAGGGTCAGAGGTTCACGCCCTGGCTCTGTCTGTCCACATGTCCAAATGTCCTTGGACAAAGACACTGAACCCTGTCTCAGTCTCCCAGTAGGACTGACAGAACCTTAGAATACTAAGTTAATAAGTACTGTTTTAATTTTAATATATACTTTAATACGCATCTACATTTTAAGTTCTGGTTTAAGTTAAATTTTTTGACTTCTGCTAACTTATTTGGGTTTACGGTGTGTGTTGTTGTCATCCTTCTACTACGACTGCTTCAAATCTGACACATTTGTTTAGTTATTATTCTCTATGGTGGCAACTGGAAGAATGCTAATGCTAAAGGGCGTGCACTGTCACCTATTGTCAGAGAGTCCAACATACTTCACTTAATAATTCAAATTTCTTCCGTGCCTGTAAAGTCAGACTTCTGGGAAACTCCAGTTAAGTTACTGCCAATAGTTGGACTTAGATGTGCGTGTAAATGTACTGAGTGTTCTGTTTGTTACTGTGTGCTACACCAGTGCAATAGTGTGAAACAAAAGACAGAATGTGAAGCACATTGTCCTTATGCTAACAAATATGTGTATCAGTGTGTGTGTGTGTGCTTGTATTCCTATCTATATGGGGACATTGATATGTTTACATAGTCACACCATGGGGACCTCTGACACTATGGGGACCAAAATTCAGGTCCCCATGATGGTTAAATATGAATAAAGGTCCCCACTAGTAAAATAGAAATTATGTGGCCCTATAAATACATTAATTTGTTTTTTTCTGGAAGTCGTCATAAAGGGGAAACCAGTGCAAAGTGAAACATCGAAAGATTTTTCAAATGTTTGAAGATGTGTTTACTTTAAAAAAGCATTTATTTTTATGTTTTATTTTTTTTTTTTCGTTTTTTTTTTTTTTTATTAAACCAAAAATATTTCAGATGTTTACTCAATAATGTACTTTTTTCCCCTTTTTTCACCAAAAAAATAAAATAAAATAAATATAAAAATAATATAGTCTTCCCAGATCTAAATCTAAATAACAAATAAAAACAAACAAAAGCCTACCCACACACATCAGTCAGCAAATTATAAATATAAGATACATCGAAATTTGATATATAAACAAAACCAGAAAGTAAGTTCCAACATTCCAATGTCCATTAGTTCGTAGTTAGGGTTAATCACACACAATGTCCATCAGTTTAGTTGAACATGGACTGTGAATTGAAACACATTGTACAACAACAATTTGACTGTGCGTCACCAGTCAAATTGTATGTATTTTTTTTAACAATTTATTAAATTTTTTCAGTTTTATTGATCATTTTAAAAATAGATATTATTTATTTTTATTTATTTATTTATTTACATTTTTTGTTTTAATTTAATAAAATTAATATCATATTATTACTATTAATTTTCATCAAGATCCGTCCATAACTTTTTGAATTATCTTGCTACAGTAACTGACAAACAAACTCTGGCAAAAACACAAGCTCCTTGGCCGAGGTAAAAATTAGCGATATCTGCCAGAAAAATTGCAATTCTATTTTTTTTCTTAAAATTGTTCAACCCCAGTGTGTGTGTGTGTGTGTGTGTGTGTGTGTGTGTGTGTGTGTGTGTGCATAACCCATAACTTCAATGTTTCCTAATCAACAGCTCCACACAGAACCGTTTAAATACATCCTTCTTACACGTACAACAACATAGTGTAAATTCCATGACTTTCAAACATCTGTTTTTTTTTTTTTTTTGTCTTATTAGTTGAACATTCGCTTGGACCAAACAGTAGCAGAGCTGAAGAAGCAGCTGACAACAGTGGTCCAGCTGTCCACCAACAGCATGAGGCTCTATTACATCGATAAGTGCAGTGCCTTCGGTCCAGAGGAAATGAAGTACAACACCAGGGCTCTTCACTCCTACAGCATCCAGGACGGTGATGAGATACTTGTGGTACCCAAGACCAAGTGAACAGCTGACTTTTCTGAGAACTTGTTGACTGATTAATTAATTGGATTATTTCTTGATTAATTGATAAATAATTGGAAATATATATGGGAAAGCATCACTGGCCTACTTTTTTTAGACATAAAAGGAGTAAAAAAAAAAACAAAAACAATTATGGAAATACCTGGTATTATGCAGACGTGACAGGTTCTGCAGGAGGACTCTGACCGGAAACACAGTCAGTCTGAACAGAATCATGTCTTTATTTAAGCTTTATTTGAGGACATCTACTGGAGTTAGTGGACAAACCTGTCACACTGGAACAGAGGCCATGCTAGCAGCTGAAGTGAAGGGGTGGGCACTGCTATACCAGCGTAGCTTTGCTTTAGCTCTGTCTCTTCTTAGTACACAGCATGTACCATAGCACCTGCACAGGCAAGTGTTTAACACCACCTGCTTGTCCACTTGTCACAACAAAGGCTACCCTGATTAGTGGTGAGACAGTAGGGGCCAAGAGGAGAGCCTTGGCTGTTCTCATCTGCACTTTTGCCTTAGACGTGTTATCAGGAAGAGCAGCAGGAGTTCAAGGAAAACTTGGCCTAAATCACTGTTAAACTCTGCAGCTGTCCATGCTGATGTTGGATCACTTTTATTTTTCCTTGTAAATGTAGATACATCACATAAAGGTCATTTTACAAAAAGCTAATAACAAGGGCAGACAGACATATGTATTTATCACATTAAACAGAGTTTAAACCCATATATGAAATGAAAATAGATGAGGCAGGAGTCACTCTAGGAAGGAAAGTTTTCTTCCACTTCTCTTTCAGACATAAACAGGTGATATACATGAGTGCAAATAGTATTTAAGGTATGTTGTTTTTTCTTTTCTCTACTCACAAAGAGCTGATGGTACTGTGTTTCTTATCACCAGAGGTGGGAAGTAAATAAGTAGAAGTACTTTGTCGTTTTACTTAGGTAGATTTTTTTTTTAAAGTATCTGTACTTTACTGGAGTATTTATTTTTCTGCCAACTTTTTACTTTGACTCCCTACATTTGTTTTTAAATATCTGTACTTTATAATCCTTACATTCTCAAAACACACTCGATACGTTTTCAAACTAAACAGATGTGACAGTACAAAAACTATGTCACTTCAGAGGGAAAATCAGTGAAAGAGAGAAACTGTGACATTTGATCTCATAATTTTGACTTTTTATCTCATTATTATATTGTGCATTTTAATATCATTTTTATTACCCATTTTCATCTCACAATAATGACTTTTTATCTCAATTGTGTGTTTTTGTTCCTAAATTTTCTGTCCATACCCACAAAACTGAGTACTGTGACCTGATCAAACACATTTTCTACACAGTAACTCACTTTTAAGACTTTATTTTTGGATACTTTGGAAACTTTTCACATTTTTTTCCTGCTTAAATAAGTATTATTTCATTCATGACAAAAAAAAAAAATGCAGTTTTACTTTTTACTTTATTAAAATTAAGAAGTTGTACTTTTATACTTTTACTTAAGTAAAGCAGTTGAATCAGTACTTCTACTTTTTCCAGGGTATTTTTTTCACATAAGTAGCTGAATGGGAGTACTTTTACCACCTCTGCTTATCACCCAACTCATATGCACACATCCATTCACATATACCCAGACTACTGTTGTGCTGCCCTCTACAGGCCTCAACTGAAGTCACTAACTGTGGAACACAAACACACAAACATTGCACACTGCAGCCTATAAGACAATCTGCCACTGCATGTTCTGTGTAGGAGCACACAAGGGAAATATCATCTAAGTGCAAATCTGATTAAATTCAGATCATCTGATTTTTACTTTATTGTTTGATGATATACTTTTGTAGGATCATAATCCCTCAGTTTCAGAGGTGGTAAAAGTACTCACATTCTGTACTTAAGTAGAAGTACAGCTACTTGTGTGGAAAAAAATACTCTGATAAAACTAGAAGTACTGATTCAACTCCTTTACTGAAGTTAAAGTAAAAAGTAGAACTTCTGAAAGGTAATAAAGTGTAAAACTGCATTTTTCCCATGAATTCGCCACCCACGCAACCGCACCTTAGTGTATATATGCACAACGTATATATACACATACAGACATGTATATTTTCTCTCGTATTTGCACATAATTCTATTTATCTCATTTTATTTATTTCATTTTATTTTATCTTATTCTATTCTGTTTTTATTGCATGCCAGTTGGTTTATCTTGTTTCATTTTGTTATCTTTTACACTGGGGTTGCACTGAAAATTTCACTGACATGCAAATGCTCAGTGACAATAAAGACATCTTGAATCTTGAATCTTGAATGAATGAAACAATACTTATTTAACCAGGAAAAATTAAAAGTAGCCAAAAATAAAGCCTTAAAAGTTAGTTAAAAACAGAAAAGTTTGTGTTTTTTAATTCTACAGTGAACTGATCTGACCAGAGTTCTGGTACCTGACAGGTAACCTCCAAAAAATAAGTGGGGAAGGGTTAACAAAAAAAAAAATCAACACATTTTAAAATTAAATAAAAAAAAAAAAATTAAATGAAATATGGGCAGATAGCAGGCAAAGACATGGCAAAATAAAACACCCTGTACTTACTGATGTTTAGCACCTTCACACATTTGTAAACGACACATCTTCCAGTGAACTCATCTTTTTGCCTCCACAAGTTATTTTCTTTCTGTCAAGAGAGCGTATAAGAGTATTATTATGATACAGCCCATGTTGAAGTATTAGCAGAGGTGGCAAAAGTACTCACATTTTGTACTGGAGTAGAAGTACAGATACTTGTGTACAACTTCTCAATTGTAATAAAGTAAAAAGTAAAACTGCATTTTTTTTCCCCTCATGGATGAAATAATACTTATTGAAACAGAACAAATCTGAAAAGTTTCAAAATTATCCAAAAAATAAAGCCTTTAAAAGTGAGTTACTGTGCAGAAAATGTGTTTGATTGGGCCATGGTACTCAGTTTTGTGAGTACTGACAGGAAATGATAGATAAAACAAGGCTTGATATGGCGTCATATGACCGTGATGAAGCTATAGGTGTTGACCCATCTGCTGTCCGAAGGTGAGACGATGTGAATGAAAACAAAATTCCTGATTCTATCTTGTCTGAATCCTGAGATATTACCACTGATGTGTTTTAGCTGTTGACCTTTAATGTGATCTTGACCTTTGACCTACATTGCTCAAATGGGTTCTTCCTTGACCCATTATCTATCATACCTGAAAGTTTCATCAAAATCTATTTAGAACTCTTTGCATATTCCTGCTGACAGACAGACAGACAAACAGACCCGAATTTAATACCTCCTTGGCAGAGGTATTAAATATAAATATAAATAAAAAGTCATCATTAAGAGATAAAAGAAAGCCATAAATATGAGGTAAAAAGTCCTAATTATGAGATACGTCACCATTTTGAAATTATATATATATATATATATATGAGATAAGAAGTGCATAAATATGAGATAAAAAGTATAATGTATAAAGTCAGACTTTCTCTCCTGCACTGATTTTCCCTCTGAAGTGACTTTTTTTTTTTTTTTTATAAACCATCACATCTGTTTACCTTGAAAAAGTAATGAGTCTATTCTGAGAATGTAAAGGGTATAAAGTACAAATATTTATGAACAAATGTAGAGAGGAAAAGTCAAATGTTGCCAGAAAAATGAATACTAAAGTAATGTACAGACACTTAAAAAAAATCTACTGAAGTACATTAACAAAGTACTTGTACTTAGTAACTTCCCACCTCTGATTATTCAACAGCCTCCACCTTTAGTAATATTAGTTTTGGATGTTTGGTGTTTTTGATTTCTCCTATAGCACGGAACATAGTGTTACTGTTACCGTTGGTTCCTCACAGTGTTACAGCTCATATTTAAAGCCACAAAATCACATATTTATGTACATCGCTGCTCAGAAATGAATGTGCGTTTGGGTTGGATATTTAGTTCAGTCAGGACAGACATATAATTCTATACAAGAGCTTTGCCTTGGTCTGTTTTTACCTGGGTTTTTTAACCTATATAGACACCAAAATAGTTATTGCTTGAACTATTCTAGTTTATTTGATCATCAATCACTACTGCTATACTTGAAGATTAGATGGTGTAATATATTAACACTAAGGAATTAATATGACAGTGTAGCAATGATACACAAACAGTTAGTTTAAAGGAGTAATAAGGGAGGCACCTGTGTTTGCATCCTATCACAGTTGTATTGAAACAGTGTCAGTGTAGCATGAACCACAGCCATAGAAACCAGCACCCCTGAGGCAGCAATGCAGTGCTGGAGACACCATCTAATGCTGCCTTCCAGTTCCACCCCATAACTCGTACTTTGCAGACGTTCTACCAGTGGAAATACACTGGAATGTCAGTCAAAGCTGTGACTTTTCGCTTGAGTTTGACATCACATATAACAATAGAGGTCCCCATGAACTGGTGTTTATGCAGATTATTTATAAAAACTAGGGCTGTTAAAAAGAGCGCATTAATGTAGATTAATCTGTAGATTTATGTGGTTAAAAATTTTAATGCAATTAAATGGAACAGTTGTTTTGTTTCAAGTTGTTTTGTTGAAACTGATGAAGGTGTTGAATACACATATTAATTTTATATATATTGATATTTTTGCATATGTTTTGGATATTTTTGCACTTTTTTTGGTGGTTATTTTCTGTATTTTAAAAAAGCTTTTGAATATGTTTTGGATTTTTCATCACTTTTTTGTGTTAATTTATAGGCTGCTTTTGTGAATTGTAGTTGATTTGAGCATGTTTTGTATATTTTGTTCTCCACATTTTTGTGTTTCTTAGTGTATTTTGTGGGAAATTTGAGTTAAAAACAAAAAAAGAGAACAGTCGACTGACAAAAGTGTTTTTCGCTTGAGTTTTGTTTTCACTGAAGCATTTCGACTTTTAAATGGCATACATTAGTCTGGGATTCTGCTCACACTAGGTTAATAGATGGTAAAAAATGTAATTTGCAAATATATTCCCTTCTTTCTGGAATCTGTTCATGAAAAATGAAACACAATTAATATAGATTAAAAATAAATATTTAATAATGATTACATTAAATTAATCCAAAGGAACCCTGTGATTAATCTGATGAAAGTGTTTAATCATTTGACAGCCCTGATTAAAACAAAGCATTTCTGTAACAGTATTTAAATCAAAATTTTCTGCATAATCAGCAGTTGGTTGTTTGCATTAACCCTTTGTTGGTCACACTACAAAATTCACAATAGAAAAATAGTGGTTGTTTTTTTTCTTTTTCCACCTCACAGGCACTATTTTTGTTTTACTGACCTTAAATTTAACTAAAAGTATTAAAGCTCAAACATTACTCCTTCACCAATCTTACCAAAATAATTTGTGACTTGGTTCAAAATAGATGTATTAACTCTTTGTGTTTGTATCATTAGCAATTAGCATTAGCATTAGCATTTCATAACCCTTTACCCTTTTCTCTACCGTTTGATTGAGCATGTTTTCAAAAATTATCACATGAATACCAAAGTATTTGTGAAACATGATGAGGATTATTTATGTAAAATAAAGTTTCTAGAAGTTAATAAAATAAAAATTAAAAAATCGAACTTGCCTGCAATGTTGTGTCCGAAACAAAAAGATAATAGCAGAGGTCTTGTCACGTTTATGATTTTCTTCCTTTGTGGAATACTAGCATGACCTGAATATATCATTGACTACCCAAGAAGTTTGGTGTCAAAGGACTTAAATTTAGATTAGATATGAGGGTTTAAAGTTACCTCTACCAAACGGTTGAACTGACCAACAAAGGGTTAACATTAATAACATAGCTAACACTAGTTAGCTAGCAGTGATGCGCGGGTCGACGTATAAACGACCCGCAACAGACCCTTTTTTTAACTAACCCGCCCGCGGCTTAAACCACATAAATATATTTGAAAAGAACAGACCCGACCCACATTTTAAAAATATAATCAATGGTCTTTATGAACATCACATGACCTTACTCACATACCTGCATTTATTTCCGTGTTAAAATCCGATGTCATTGGAGTCAGCAACCTGTAACATCCAAAGAAACATTTGAACCCTGTTTCCTCATTAAATAAAATACTGGGAGCTGCTCATCATCTTTAAAAAATCTCAGTGAATGTGTCCCAAACCTTACTTTTTTGTTTCTATGTTACCGAAGCTTTCACTCTCCCAACTTAACTTCCTCTCTTACTGCCTTCATACCGTAGGATACGATGTTGTATGTTACCTTCACGGACATTCAGTTAATGAAACGCATTTACCGGTTATTTGAATGTTTATCTCAAACGACAAAATGACCTCAACCTGAATATCATTAAAAATATTTTTAATAACCCGTCACTTCGGGTCAGCATGCGCATCACTGTTAGCTAGTTTTCAGTTCATTGAGTGGAATAATACATTTATACCCAGTACGTATCCAAATATAGCTAACAGCTAACGGAATATAACATGTAGAACAGCTTCTTTTGTTTAATGCATGTTTATTATTTTTCCTCCTGTTTCCTTCAAATAAAGAACAAACAGCCATGGGGTAGAAATGGCTGTAAATGAGTAAAAACATGAGAATATACTGTAGATCCCACAGTACATACGTTACATAGTCAAAAGTCGTGGTTTGAAGGTCGGAAAAGTACGAGTCACAGGTGGACCTGGAACGCAGCATAAGTCTGGACTGAAAGTCATGACGTTTACCGTCTGTGTTTGTCAGTGTGAGATCTGTGTGAAGTGGGAATGTGTTGTCGACTGTAGTTTGGCAGGATGAGTGATTTTTTTTAATTTATTATTGCTATGCATGTTTATTTGTTTATTATTTATTTGATATTTATGTGGGGAAGTGATCATGATTTCTCCCCTGGATTTATGGATTAATGCACTCAGTGGAACTCAAGGAAAATATCTGAAGTCATGTAAATTTATGCTTTTCAACTGAATTTAGTTAGTTATTTTTTACAGTACTGATGGTGTTATATTGTGTGTCTTGTTCATTGTCCAACATGCCATAGTTCAAAGCCCTTAAAAGCCCTGAAAAGTTAGTTTCACATTATTTGTGAATAATATACAACATTTATGACCCTATAAGTAATATTATTTAAATTAGCTGTATTTATTGTGTTTAAATATTTTTTGAATCGTACCTGCTTAAAGGAGAATTTCAGCAGATTTCAACATTCAGCTGTAATTGCTCAATCTACTCTTGACTTGTTAGTAGCGAAGACGTGTTAATTTTTTATTCAACCCTGACAGAGTTCTTGACTAGAGAATTAAACAGGTTAACAAATACAGAGGAAATAATTTTCCATTATGTTTAAACTAGGGCTGTCAAAATGAATGAGTTAATGTGGATTAATCCATCGTCATGATTAATCTGATTAAAAATGTTAATGCAATTAACCCATCTGTAACAATTAACTCATCAGTATGTGTCTGATGCACAAACACACAGATTTATCCACTTTTCTACTTTTTTTTTCCAGTCACACACTACTGTGCAGTGTTGCTAGGAATCTGCTGATGTTGCATATCTTTTGGTACAGGAAAACAGGAGCAGGAAATTTCTGAAAATGGAAAAAAGAAGTCACAATTTAAATAAAAACTCATCATTATGAGACAAAAAAGACTCATGAATATGAGGGGGGGGGGGGGGGGGGGGGCACAATTATGAGATTAAAAAGTCCACATTTTTAGATTTAAAGTCACAGTTTCTGATTTTCCCTCTGAAGTGACTTATTTTTCATACTGTCACATCTTTTTAGTTTGAAAAAGTAATGAGTCTATTCTAAGAATGTAAAAACTAAAAGTAAATTTTTTTTTTGCCATGAATGAAATCATTCTTATTTAACCAGGAATAATCAGACAACTTTCAAAAGTGTCTAAAAAAGAAAGCCCTTAAAAATGAGTTATTCTGTAGATAATGTGTTTGAGCGGGTCATCGTACTCAGTTTTGTGGGTATGGGCAGGAACTTTTGGAAAAGAGTGGGGGGGGGGGGCATAATTGAGGAAAAAGACAATTATGAGATTTAATTTAAAAAAAAAAAACATCAGAAATATGACTTTAAAAAAGCAGAATTTTGGGATAAAAAGTCACAATCATAAGTTAAAATTCATAATTATAACATAAAAAGTCATAGTTTCTGTCCTTCACTGATTTTCCCTCTAAAGTGACTTATTTTTCGTACTGTCACATCTGTTTAATATGAAAAAACTAATGAGTCTATTCTGAGAATGTAAGGAGTATTAAATACAGATATTTATGAGCAAATGTAGGGAGTAAAATTTAAATGTTGGTAGAAAAAGAAATACTCAAGTAAAGTACAGATACCTAAAAAATTCTACTAGAGTACAGTAACAAAGTATTTCTACTTAGTTACTTCCCATTTCTGGTTTTTGCTACTAACAAGTCAAGAGTAGATTAAGCAGAACAGCTAAATGTTGAAATCCATCCAAATTTTCCTTTACAGCTCTTCACATGTTCTATGTATGTGTGTGTGTGTGTGTGTGTGTGTGTGTGTGTGTGTGTGTGTGTGTGTGTGTGTGTGTGTGTAATTGACTGAGACGTTGCTCAGCTCTGATTATTTGATAGAAATGCATGAAATCGATGACAATGATGACATCCTGAAACTCAGCACAGAATAAAACGTACAAATCAAGATTGTACATTTGATAATAACCTAAATTATCAAAACAAAGTGAAAATTGCACAAATCTCCACAGGGTATCTTTAAAAGTTTTTCAGGTTTTACAATAATTCACAGCAAAGTGTTAATGGTTGTTTCTTATGTTGTGGTATTGTTTGTTTTCAGGTCATTTATCGAAGTGTTCAATCAACAGCACAAATCAGACGTTGTTGGTGATTACATTTACCATGCAATCACAGAAATGTTTTGACGATAACCTCTGTCAAGTAGACTACAGTGAAACCAACAGCTCAGAGGTACTTACCTGTCATTTTATTGATTGTTAAAGCTATTGAAAACTACAGAGACTGAGAACAGCTGTGCTTAATGTTAAATGTTAGAAAGACATAATGCAGGTTCTACCTAAACGACACCTTGACTGAGTACAGTTGAATGCAGGGGTCTCAAACATGCAGCTCAGGGGCCAAATGAGGCCCATTAACGGTTCCTATCTGGCCCGTGGGATAAAGAGAATAATAACCTATTAACCCTTTAACTCCAGAGAGTATAGCGCCCCCTACAGATTCACCAAATACACTGTTAGTAAAATGGTTCTACACCAGTTTATCAATAGAAATTGTGATTTTGCTCTATAGCGCCCCCTACAATATCACCTTTAGTTTAGTTAGTTTATTTCAGTCATATATTACTATATTACCTTTACTAAAATGGCATTAGATCAGGCATAAAAACACCGATTTGGTTCAAATTTGACTCGGACATTGTGTGGGGAGGCGGTCACGAGGGACAGCAAAGGCCTTTGAGACTACTTGCAGTTTGAACAGTTCCAGTCAAAAAAGAATAAAATAAGTAACAAAATGGAATAACAGCCAAAAATATATAATAAACCAACGAAATGATAAGTAACATGAGCAAAATAAGATATAAATGGTACAAATGTGAAGAAAAATAATAAAATACAATATTAAATGTAGAAATATAAAACAAAATAAGGGGGAAAAAATTTAACAAAAACTAATAAATATTTCCAAAATAATAACTTAACTTAGTTAATAAACTAAAACGAAGTATAAATAAAATAAAATAAATAAATAAATAATGTAATTTGGTTCCAGTAGTTTTAGTTTTGGCTTTTTTCTTTTTTCTAAATCAGTTGCTTTATGACACCTGTGTATATTCATATATCAGATCCATGAACAAAACTCAGTGAATCACAGTAAAAAACATTATTTTTTTCTGAATATTGAAACTAAACCATCCTTTCAGAACGTGTCATCGCTGACGCATCAGGGATTAAAGGGTTAAATGATTTCATATATTCTTCTCAGATTTTTCTTTGCCTATAAATGATATTTTCAAAATTTTGCCATTGTTTTACTGCAAAAATAACATTAAATTATGAAAATATTTACATTTACAAACTATCCTGTAACAATAAAATGTGAAAAACCTGAACAAATAGGAACAACCTGAAATGTCTAAAGAGAATTTGACACAATTTGAACAGTTTTCTGTTTCTGTTACTAAGAGTTTAGTGTCTTTGTAGAACTGATCCATAATAAAACACATGGACAAATGATAAGTTGAGGCAGAATATTGTTAAAATTGCCATTATTTTCCTCATGCAATGTAACTTGTTTTGCATTTGGATAATTTATACCAGTATTTTCATAATTTATTTTTTTTGTACTAAAACAATGATAAAAATGTTAAGTTGTCATTATTAATAGGTTATTATGTTTGAATTTTACTGGTCTAGCCTATTGGAGATCAAATCAGGCTGAATGTGTGACTCCTGAAGAAAACTGAGTTTGAGAGCCCTGATCTAATGTGTTAAGGGATTCTGATGTTGATTTTCTGTTTTAATCAGTTGCTACAGTTATCAAGATGCAATGTTTGCATGATGGCATGGCACCCCTGATCCCTGATGAGTATTATGCTCAATGTGAAAACAACCAACCTTATGGCTCTGTGTAATCAGGTTCATTAACTAGTCCCTCATGACAATGGTCAAAATACTTTTACATTTTCTGCAGTATTGCAAATTGTCAAAATTTTCTTCTGCAATTTGGAAATATTTTCTTCAAATACCCAAGCCTCCACTCTACATCCTTCTCAACCTAATTATTCCCATATCGACACTGTATATAGCTTTATAACCCATCGCATTCATGTAATTCTTTATTCCTCCACTTCCACGGTATTCAGTTTTGTGTGTATGGGCAAGAAATGTATGAAAAATAGGGAAAAAATACACAATTGAGATAAAGTCATCATTTTGAGATTTTGAAAAAAAAAAAAAAGCATAATTATGAGATAAAAGGTTAAAATTGTGAGATAAAAATTCAAAATTATGAGCCAAAGAGTACACATTTTGAGATAAATAAAAATGATAAGATAAAAAGTCAAAAATATGAGATAAAATGTCAAAAATTCTGACACAAAAAGACATAAATATGACAAAGGGCATGCATAATTATGAGATAAAAACTAAAAATGTTCAGATAAAACATCAAAATTATGAAATGATAAGTCACAATCATAAATCTAATATTTAAAGTCACATTTTCTGTCCTCCAATGATTTTTCCCTCTGAAGTGACTTATTTTTCGTACTGTCTTATCTGTTTAGTTTGAAAAAGTAACAAGTCTATTTTGAGAATGCAAGGAGTATATAATCAGGCATATCAGCCCCCACCACCACCACCACCAAAAGTGTATAATTTGTTCCTTGTACCAGTATTGACATTTCCTGACAATTTCATCTAAATCCTTCAATATAATTTTGACTTATCTTGCTGACAGACAGACAGATAAATGTCAGTGAAAGCATAACTGCAGTTCCTTGGTGGAGTAACTTGTCTATATACTCAGCAAGTGTTTTAAATACCACAGACTGAAAAGGTTTATGATTAGATTATTCATTTTGCCAAAGTGTAGCAGAATGAGTAAACCTTTGGAAACATTTTTTTAAATTTTTCAGATCACAGTAACTTATCTGATTGATTAAACTTTATTTGTTATAGAGGAACAATGTACATTAATAAACATTTTTATAGAAAAGGAAAATGTAAATGCACCCATTTTTAGCCAAAAGTCTAATTTGATGAATGAAAGCATAACAATAAAGACATAAAACATAGAATTCAGTATATAAAACATGATCGTAAAGACACTGTCTAAACTGACGAATCAAAAAATCCATTAGGAACATAGTGATGTCCCCACAGCTGTAGTTTTGACTGGTCTGAAAATGAAACTCCAAGTCATCTTTCTCAAACACTCAGACAACACTTTCAAGCAGTAATCTTGAGACAAAACCAATAATGATCGAAACTAATGTTTTCTCAAGATAGCCACTTTTATTGTTTTAACATCATGATGTAATTTTTCCATGATGCAAAGATAACGGCATCATTTGCTGCAAGCACAGCAAGAGGTATTTGACGGCTCTGGTGTCTGATGGTGGGTAATTCAATCTAAAGAAACAATGTAGTTTATTGGTGAACTATCAAACACCTCAACAATCTAGATGTAAATTTGACAGCACAATTTGTAAATGGGATTTTCTGAGGTAAAACGTGTAGAAAGCAATATCTACATATTATATGAAGACTTGCTTGGTGAAAATGAGACACGTTCAAAAGCTCCACATTCCCTTTCATTAGCTGAATTCTCAACACATAATGTGAGACATCTGGCAGCTTTAATCCAGCACATCCTCTCTAAAAGGGAACCTGTGAGAATAAATGGACACTTGCCAATATATTAATAAAGACCCTGCTTGAGTCATCATCTGTCTCTAAAAGTAGTGCACCAGAGCTCTAAGACAGCTATAGTCGTGTTTGCTTATGGTGCTGCAAGTTTTGGTTGGATTGAATGAATAGGATGCCTATGTTTCAGCTGTGTTTAACACACCAGTGTTTAAGCTAATCATTCATTCATTCATTCATTCATTTATACATATATATATATATATATATATATATATATATATATATATATATATATATATATATATATATATATATATATATATATATATGTGTGTGTGTGTGTGTGTGTGTGTTTGTGTGAAACACACAATACTTATTATATCACATTTATTTAAATGTATGAGCATAACCCCCTTATTTGTAGGAGCGTCTGAAATATTATGTGGACCAGAATGGACCATCAGCCATCATCTTTCTTGTATTAGTGTATGTAGTGAAAGATGCATTACTGAATGGTAATAAATGACAGTCTTTCTCCTCAATGTGTAACATGTTTCATTCAGAGCTCTATTTTTAGAACCTTGTTCAAGGTTTGGATGTGTTTTGTGGTACAGATGGTTATGGTGCAGTTTGATTTTATGACTCATGTACCTTGATGCAGAATTTTTCTGAATACTCTAACAAAAATGGTTGCTTGAGTGCTGTGTCTTTGACAGAAAACACTGATGGTAACTGAGGAGTAAATCAATAGAATAGAATAGAAGTACTTTGGGATCCTACAATTGGGAAATCGCTTTGTAACAGCAGCAGCATTCACATAATAAGAAAAATAAGCAAAGTGAGGTGTAAAAGAAAAGTAAGGTGCAATGGCATAGTAATGTGTCAATACAGATAAATGTAGAGTGTGAAATAATAAAAAAAAATTAATTACAGTATTATTTCCAGTGATTATGATTGATATCCTCCTGATACTCAACAGATATTTTGTGTCCTCTGTGGGGAACATGAGTCTCAGACCTCTAAATCAAACATCATTTGGAGGATCTATGTCAAACCTTTCAAAAAAACATCCTAGTCTTTGTTTTCATACACAAGTTGTGAGATTTTGTCCAAAACAGCATATGTACTGTACTTTAAAATTTGGGGGAATTTCAAATTCTTCATTTTATAGAACCAAGAGCAGTAAGTCATTGATTTTTTTGGGGTGGATATCATCTTTCTGTCGCCATAAAAATATGTTTTTGCCATGATGTAGGTCTGTGCTCTCAAAGTGCTTTTTAGTTCAATTATGTAACATTTAGCACATTGTCTGACGCCGATACTTTTAAAAGATTGTAGAGCAATGAATCAAAATATTATACAGGTCACATATTAGTCTGATATCAGAATATTATACAGGGTTTGAAAGTTGTGTACACTATCTTTGTGAGAGAAAGATTTATACGACTGTTAATCCACATATCCACAGTTATCAAATATAGCATTATTATATACTGTGTAAATGAATGTCCATATTTTATATACTAACAAACACTTGTCATTTATTTTCTGAGTCATCTTATTAATGTAAGATTTAGCATATTTAATGTCTGAAGGAGATACTTTGTAAAAAAATAAATAAATTGTAGAGCAGTATAATATAATTCAAGCATATGTTCTTTGTGTATTTTTTTGAAAATGAATTCAGTATCAAACATATCCCAATGTCTACTACAAGGGACCTTTGACTTTAAATAAATAAATAAATAAATGAATAAAGTGTCTGATTTTTTTGCAACATGATCCTTTTAAACATAATACTTAAATTATCATAAAAAATCGATACAGCAAAAACATTTTCCCTGTGGGTTTCAGGAGGTTAATGCGGCATTTTTTTTCAATGAAAGAACACTCTGATGTTTACGTTCATCGCCATGACAACGGTGTAGGAGGCGGTCCACTCTCTAGGCTCGTGACGTTAAAAGAGAGGTGTGAGCCAATCAGAACGGAGGTTTGACACTGGTCTGACGTCACTGTTAAAGTGAAAAGAACCGTTACTTGGTTGCAGAAAGTCTACAACTGCAACCGTACCGAAGATATGGCTGAATATTAGTGTTGATTAAACCCGAACGGGTGAAGAATATCCACTCAACGCCGTCGGTCACCCTTTATGGCAACTGAAGAAATGGTGTAAAAGAGGCACGAGCCAGGAGAATAAGCTACTTTCGGGGGCCTTTGGGTTCCTGTTCGGATCAGGATGATCTCCGAGTGGACGGTGAGTGAATGCAATTGCGTCGCTTCACCATAACCACGATAGGTGCTGTTCCCTCCCGAGTAAACTTCGGTAATATGACAGTTACTAGCCTGTCAGGAAAAACTGCGTAACATTACATATATATTTTAGAAATAATAAATAACGGCATTAATATTCGGGACAAATTGTGAGCGCGAGACAGCTATTTACTTTAGCTTAATGCTCTCGCGAATAACAGGTGAGCAAGTTGGCTAAGTTCACCTCATTTTAGCGTATTCTGTTCGTTCTACTCATCCGCACCTAATGCAAGGATGAAGCTCAGGCTGTTTAACGTTCTGTTTTACTCCCGTTTCTTCTACTCCAGGTTGTCCTAATAACATCGTTTGTGACTTGGCTACACAGATACTGGCTGCGTTAGTCATACAGATAGATGGCTACTACTGGACTAACCGTTGGTCAGTAAGGATAACACCAAGAACCAAAAGAGCCAGTAGCTTTATTAACACGAATTCATAACTTTACATCGAGTTCTCAGCTTTTTTTTCCCAACCGACTGGAATTAGTGCAAGTTTTTGGCTTTTCGATCTCCTCTCCGTCCCCCACCAGGCTGTCAAATCTGGCCACTTCCATTACTGAGCGATGCTTCTGTCCTGTGGTCTGAGTGGTTATCTAATCACATGTGGAATAGCACCATCCACATACTTTCCAGGGCATTTCTTTTTATGAACACGTTTGATTTATTGGCATAGATCAGTCATAATCCAATGAAAACGGCAACGCTGAGTATGACTATGGCTTCTGTGCCAGTGTCGTCTCTGTTCTCTGTCATGAAATGCTATACCCCTCACAGATAACCGGTATAGTACCGTACGTCTCTCTTTTTCCATTGCCCGTACACATACTGTACTGAATGCTAAATGTTTTCCTGCACAAGAGATGGATGTTGACGTATTTATCGTTGTATGTTCCATACACAGATTTAAATGATGTGCATTGAATAATGGAAGCATGAGGTCAAAATCATTAACAATGTCCTTTTTTAGGTGGAATCGCAAACAAAATGCCACGACATTTTGCTAGAAAACCTGTAAAATTACTTAGCCTGACTTAGATGATCTGTGCCATTCGTTGTATTACTTAGATGCTTGTGGATGAGATTAAGTTAGTTCACAAAATATTTGTTCAAAGCAGCCAACCTTCTGGCTACAGGACTTGATGCTTATGAAAACCCTTAATGCTAGTCCTTTAAGAGCAAATTGGAATGCTGCTGAGTGTTGAGTGACCTGTAGAGGTCATAGGCGCCTGCTATATTTACCAGCTCTGTAACTTGATCTGTGGTATTCTGGATGGCTGTGCTCATACTATCCTCTCACACTCTGGGGCCACAGTCTCCCAAGTTGCACCCCATTGCTTTCTATTTGCCACTCAGAACAACAAGGGTGAGCTTCTTATGAACAAGCTTAATCACTACTCTTCCTTCACTTCTTTTAGGTACCTGCCTGTCAGTTGATTATGGATACTGCAAGCGGTTTGCTTAGGTGTAGACTGCATCTTGACTAAGGAGACAATATTAAGGGACAGGGAATTACATTTCAGAATGCTCTGGATGTTTCTCGAATGAGTAAATCAACTACTCTCTGGGGTAGGGCAGTTTGACGTTTGTGTGTAAGATTGTGAAAATAAATATAGGAACTGGCTGTGATGTGAAAATGTGTAAACAAGTGCAAGAAGAGCTGCATAATGAAATCATTGATAGAGTTAAATAGAGCTGACTTGTCAACGTTGCCTTTAAACACATTTTATGGATTTGATAAACCTGACTTAATGATACTTCATCAATATTAAATGGATAGACATGAAATCTGCATTGTTAATTGGTTTCCTAATTGCTCATTTAGTTCCATGGTTGTGTGTTGTGAAATCCCCAACAGTTTGTTCAAAGACAGTACCACACAGGGCTTAAAAAGTGTTGTCTTGGTCAGTATCTCAGTTTCATATAATGTCATATTTCTTGTGTACTGCTCTTTGCAGTACATATGTTCTAATATTATTTTTGTTATTTAGATTACAGCTCTCTTAAAATAAATCACCCAGTTGACATGAAAAGATGCAAGTTTATTTTACTTTTCTGTTGAAATGCTTTGTCCTCTTTGTTTTCTTTAGGAGTGATCAGTGTCACAGAGCCTTTGTGTATGTACATTTTGGGGGTAGCAACAGTAGGATGACCTGCCCCAAAACCATCACAGCTGGTGAGGATTGATATATACCACTGCAAATACAGCAGGTAACTATTTTATATTCATACGGCTACATGCGTGCATAAGCTTGACTCTAGCTGTTCTACCCTACATGGATAATTAGATTCCAACTTAATTATTTACATTGGTTAGAGTTAACCCAAAACACTCGATCAAAATATAACTATTGTGAGAGTTATTGTTGATTGTGAAACATCAAGCGAAAGAAAATTATTCAATTCACTACTCACAACTTCATTAGTTTTTCAAAAACATGTTTGAACAATAAATTGTTTAGAGGTATAAAATGGCCTTTAAATATTTTAAGGTCACCTAGATTTTGTTTTTGATACCACCATGTTTTTACCCCTTGCCAGTAGTTGTCACATGGGATAATGATACCCCAAAATAAGAATATTTTTATGTCAGTAAGAGAAGCATTGATATGGTCAGTAAGTGCTAATATTTTCCTAGTGAATAGATTGTCAAAGGTTAATACCATCTTTCTCAATCCAGTTAAAGTACCTTGCCAATTAGCATTGACTGGTATCAGTTTCTCTGGAATGAGGAGGTTCCACATGGTGGTTTTATTATGCCATCCCCCAAAGGGAAGGCAAGGGGTATTGTTTTTGGTTGGTTTTTTGTCAGTTTTTTTTGCCCACCTTTTTGCCAGCAACTGCACACAAAAATTGCTGGACAAATTTCCATGATATTTTCAGGAAATGTGTCAGGTGGACCGGACTACATCTTATTAAATTTTGGTGAATGTAGGTAAAGTGTCAAGGTCACCAAAATGTCTTTTCACAATGACTAGATATAGGGCAACTCTGAAATTTCTTTATCATTCTATATCATATCAAACTTTGCATGTCGTTAATTTTTGCTCTCACTGTTAATGTACATTGACATCAGAACCTTGAAGGACAAATTTGAAGACTATGTCAAAGGTCACAATAAAGGTCAAAACCAAATTTTGGATCTAAGTTTTGAAGTCTTACAAACTTCAGCTTACAAACTAAAATGGATTAGAACAGAAAAACCAATGGCGAAAGAGACCAAGTTATTATTATTGCAGATAGGAAACCTGGCATGGGCTTCAAAATGGTATCATGACCTTTGACTTTGAGTGACCATGAAAGGACAAATGCATGGTCACATGATTTTAAATGGTTTTAACTCCAAAAGGAGTGGTTTTAAATACTCAGTTACTATCGTTGACAGACAGGATCTATATGTAGGCTCCAAATGGCATCATGACCTTTGACCTTGAGCGACATTGAAAGGTCAAACCCATAGTCTCACATTTTGAGAGGGAGATGTTCATGATGAGCTAAAAAATCTTGCGAGGGGGTGGGGTTTGTTGTGCCTAGCACCACTTGTTCTGATTAAACTATTATTATGATTATTGACAAAATATTAGGGTCTACATGCAGGACTGTGAACTCTTGATTGTACTCAACCATTCACCACCAATTCCTGTTGAGAGTAGGCCTGTGTAGCAAACCCTTGATTTGATTGAATTAAATGTAAATCTAGAAGACAGACAAAAAGTTAGATCATTTAGTTTTGTTTGTTTAACCTCGCTCCCAGGAATGACTAAATGGATTATGCTGATGCTACGTGTCAGTTCTCTCTCACTCTATAACATAGCTGCTAACACTCCCGTATTTCCCGGGACTCTCCCATATTTCAGACCCATCTCCCACCCCCCTCCCATTTTGTAATTTCTCCGAGTAATTTCCCATAATTTATTAGGTCTGAACATCAAAAACAAACATAGACACATAATTTATTGACGATCTGACAACTCACAGATGCGTAGTTGATCTTTGCGCAGGTTGAAACTGTTCCCCCAGACAGTATCCTGCATGCACGCGCGCACACACACACACACACACACACACACACACACACACACACACACACACACACACACACACACACACACACACACACACACACACACACTCACACCCCAATGATGACGGCTCAGTTTTAATGTAAGAAAGCACAAAACATTAATGTTTGAAGATTCTCAGTCAAGTTAAATCCAACCAGGGGATATATCTGTCAATGTGTGTGCATGTGTGTGATTAAAGTGAGAATGAATTAATAAAGTTCATGTAAATTTAATCACGGTGACAGTCCCAGTGATTGTGAACTGTGGGGACCACAGTGACTGTTAAAGTGATGGTGGACTGTGGGGACCATGGTGATGGGCCCAGTAATGGTGGACTGTGGGGACCATTTTTTTGTGTTAGAACAGTATTTCAGAGTGTGCCTCTTTGTTCGACTTTGTAGTTGGTGTGTATCTATTGATAATAAATGTTTTGCCATGTTTTATATGAAAGAATGTGAACACATTATAGTCATTATTTCATATTAAACATGGTGAGCCATCGGTGGGGTTTCCTAGTGGCCCTACAATCAGGCATAGCCAGATTTCGGGGTGGAAACCCTGTAAACCACACAATTTGTATTGTCATCATGTCTCATTCTGTAGATGAATTTAACATTCATTTGTTTCCTAGTTAGTAGTTACGTTGAATTTGGTGAGATTGTGAAACAAACATATTTATGAAACACATTTTTGAAGCAAACCATGTATTTTTCATGCTTTTTATTCAAAATCACTGTATTGTCTGGGTAAATAAACCAAAGGATGAGTGTTTTTAAACTCAACACAATGAATATACGACAGACACATGAATGTATAAAGTGAGTGTTGTTGGATGCTGTGATTTCTTTCTCATGCCATTAAATTTAGCATTACCTTAACAGTTGGTGCCTTGAGAACCAGATGGTTCTATGTCCACTTTTCACAGAAACCGAGTTAAGCATACCAGGACATTCTAACATCACTTAAGTTTATGTCCCAATAGTGCTTAGCTCCAGGCTAAACATCTGCACACATTTACACATAGAAAGATTTAGTTCTATGTCTTGAGTGACACTCATTTCAAACCAGGTAGTTTTATGTCCAAGGATCCAATCAGGGTCCATATGTGGAAATGGTTCTTTTGGTTGTTTGCCATGAAAACTGAGTTAACAAAATTGACTCAGGTCCTCCAGGTGGTCTGACATGTCTGCCTTACAAAGGCAAAGTGTAGTAACTACACCAGTATTGAAACAGAGAAAAATGGCTTTAAAGTTTTCATACTGGCCAGTCAAACATGTTGAAGGTACAACAGTGGTCATACTTTCAAATAATGCCTTTGTAGAATTTCTACTGTGTGAACACCTGACAGACAGAGGTGGTGTTAAAGAGCTCATTTTCAGTCTTAACTCAATTTTATATATATAGAAAAATATAAAATTACTGTGTTTTGCCTTTGTAAGACAAATGTTTATTCTACATTCTACCTTTAATGAAAAAGAATAGATGCGCTCAGATATATAGGTTATCAACCTTTGTCAACATTAATACATTGGAAAACACCAGCAAAAGTGTCTTTTAATGTTGCATTTTGGTACATAAGTACAAAATACATGTAACCATTGACTAAAACGTTCTTTGTTTGTTCCTAACTTGTTTTTAAAACGACTTTGATGGACATAGAACTTTCTCATTTGGATCATAATAAGTGAAAACTGTAGGGACACCAGGTCCTCTGTTGGACATAGAACTTGTTGACCAAGGGAATCAGAAAGTTCTATGCCCATTTTTCACTTCTTCTATCTCTCAGCCTATAGAGATAACATAACATGTTAACAATATGTTTAGGGTTACGTTCCACAGTCAACAATATTCCACACAAAAGATGATTGATAACTCTCTAAACATCAGAGATGAGACATGTGAAATATTCAAACTGTTTTTTCGAAGCGAAGTAGACGATAGAACAAGCTGATTCTCAAGGGACGAGTTTAGGGAGTATGTATGGTATGTTGGACAAATATACTGTTAAGTTCTTTTATGAAAAACTGAACATTATTTTCAGGTGGCTCCTGGCCTCTTTTTAGTTTTACAATTTCCTCTATGCACTATTCAGTTGTATTGCTGACCATTTGTCTTGGCTCGTGGTTAAACAAAGACACTGAATGGAGTTTGACCGGTAGCTAGGGAGGCCTGGAAGAGGCTCAACTATGGCTTGTCAGAATAGCTGAGAAGACGAACGTAGTTTTTAGTGTGAAACGGCTTGGCAGATAGTGGGCTGTACAAGGAGGGCAAAGGCGTCAGTGTGGCTCTCACAGACATCAGCAGTCTGTTATCTGCTCACATTTCAGAGTATATATAGCTGCCTGTAAGACCAAGCCAAATCCAGCACAGCTCAGAGACCTCTTAATAGTCTCCACGCAGATTTCTGTTATAATACCCTGTGAGAATAACAGTATGTTTTGACTCATAAGGATTGTCTATTTGTGCTGCGGCAGCTGTTTGACTTGATATCAGTAACAGAATATTCAAGCTAATTTCAGATGCTGAGTATGATGAAGCAACAAGCACAAGTTAAAATAAGAAGAATATTCTATTTACTGATTTCCAGGTTTTAGGTGGTAGTGTAGTTTTTAAGTGTACCTGAAGTGTATTCACTTGTATTTATGTAGTGTATTTAGTTGGTTTTATTATTTGAATTTACTGTCACTTCCCCTAGATCCAGAGGTGGTAAAAGTACTCACATTCTGTATTTAAGTAGAAGTACAGCTGCTTGTCTGATAAAATACTCTGGTAAAAGAAGTACTGATTCAACTCCTTCACTTAAGTAAAGGTAAAAAAGTACAACTTCTGAATTGCAATAAAGTACAAAAGTAAACTAGAAAAGCACTCTGAGAGCGCAGACCTCCGCCAAAATAAAATCAGTTCTTCCTGTTCACATTTCCAACATAACCTGAAAATGTAATCAAAATACGTCCATAAGTTTTCGAGTTATCTTGAACACAGACAGACAAACAGATAAATGCCGGCAAAAGCATAACCTCCTTGGCGGAGGTAAAAATAAAACTGCACTTTTTTGCCATGAATTAAACACTACTTATTTAACCAGGGGGGAAATATCATAAAACTTGTCAAAGTTGCCAAAATTGATGTCATAAAAGTGAGTTACTGTGTTTTGGGTATGGGAAAAATGGAAAAAGTGTCACAATTGAGATTTTAAAAAGGCATAATTATGAGATAAAAATCAAAAATGGGATAAAAAGTAAAAAATTATGTGGTAAAAAAGTCCTACATATGAGATAAGAAGGGCATAATTATGAGATAAAGAGTTGAAACTAGAAAAGCACTCTGAGAGCCCAGACCTCCACCAAGGCAGACCGGAACATCTTAGGAAACACTAGTCATTGCTGCTGCTGTGTGCGTCGGCTGTGTTTTTCCAAAATGAAGACTTTAATTATCCTTAAAATGACAATTTATCCTTAGTTCCCTTTCCAATGGCTTAAAAATACCACAAACACAATATTGTGATATTGTCTTATGTTGCACAGTGAAATCTTTGTGAAGAATTTGGCAAATTCCTAATTACTGTTGTCTTTATTTTTCAGCTTACTGATATTAATTACTCTCAGTTTTTAAAACTGAATCATTCCAAAGGTTATTAACACACAGTAATCAATCAATAATGTATTTAATCTACAGCATCTGAACTAAATGTATGTGTATCTGTTCTTTTGAAAATATATATTTTTATATTTGAAGGTGTTTTTTCCTCAAAATGGAAAAAATGGTCATCACTGTAACAACATACTCATACTTTCTACACATTCTTCTCCCTAGCATGCCAATAAGGTGTCAGATCCTAATTATTTTGACATTTGCTGCCAGATAAGAAGGCAAACAAAACATCCATATCAAATTTGCCATCAACTTATTGTATGTGTATTTAACAATTTACAAAAACTTGTAATCCGAATGTCTGTTTCTCAATTTCACATGAGGAACAGACCCCTTGGATCTGCTGACCATCACACTGGCAACCAAATTATAGATAATGGATTTCATAATCTTTGTCTAAACTAACTCTGTGTACAATTTCACTGATAAAAATGCCTTTATTCTCTAGGATTCTCAATTTACCAGTCGGTTGTGTTGGCCATATTCAGGCGCAGATGAATTTCTCCATATTTATTTTAGCATTTTTCTTGATTGTCCTTTGTAATTGTTAGGTAGTCAGATGCTTGAGGCAAGCTGCTGGAAATATAGGGTGAGACAGCATCAAGCTTGTATTCTTCTGAACTTTATTATTTTCTCATCAAAATTACATGGTCGGATAGTACTTTTTGAAAACAACACCTTGATCCAAATTTCTACGTCGAAATGTTAAAGTTAGCTGTTTTCTGATCTTTTGTCCTGTTTTTTTTTTGTAATACCTAGGACTTTAGGCTTGTGTCAGGCAGGTAGCAGTAAATGCCCTGGAGTAAAAGCTGCTGTGCTTGTAGTATTGATGAGGCAAGAAGAGGAGCAGGCTGCATCAGTGGCTGACTACCCCCTTACAACTAGCAGCATTGCAACCTTGCCTGCCTGCTGCCTCATTCCCTTGCCTATTTCACGTGTGTACCCTAAAAGCTGACAAACAGAGTCTGCATTTTAGCACAACACAGCAGAACCAATAGTCATCTTTCAGTTGTGGGAAGAGGGCTACTTTCAGGTATACACATTAGCAACTTGCACTTCAGTAGTTATTGCCAATGACAGTTATTAGGACATGTCAATTTAATCTTAGTTGGATGGATGAACTGTCATTTGTGGCATGTTTAAGACCGGTTGAAGGCTAATTCTGATCCAGGTATCCACCAGCCAACACTGGGATGCTGATCAGCTTACAGAAAAAGCTGAGGTAGACTCGAGCTTTAATGGGCCAGCTCATCACAAAATTAAACACAATGAGGAAGAGATACAAAGTAAAAACTGTACGAAAGAAGACAAGTGGAAGCAGGGCTTGAGACAGTACATGCCAGAATTTTGGGATTGTGCAGAGCATGGCAGAGCCCCTATATTCAACTGAATCATCTTGTTGCGTGATGTTTGTTTTTGTCAAATGCTATAAGCAATTTTTCATATTTGTTTGAAAGATCGTCAGATATTTCAAGCTGTCAAGTAAAAAAAGTAGGACTTCTCAATTGTAATAAAGTACAAAAATAAAAAGTAAAACTGCACAACCCTTCACCAAGGCAGACCCCCACTTTTTGAGTTATCTTGTACACAGACAGACACACAGATGAACGCCGGCAAATACAGAACCTCCTTGGTGGAGGTAATTTAACAAAATGTGACCAGTTAGTGGCTGTGGTGTGTTTATAGGGTTGGAAAATTTTGGAAAAATTTGACTCGTGCAGGACACTGGTACTGACCCTGTACAGGAGTCTGGTACTCTGTAGGACACTGGTACTGACCCTGTACAGGAGTCTGGTACTCTGTAGGACTCTGGTACTGACTTCTGTCACAGCCTGTGTTCCCTCTCCTACACGCTGATTTTCCCTCTAATGTAGCGTATTCTATGCATTGTCACACATTACAACCTGAAGGTGAAACATTTTAAAAGGACACCTGAATCAGAAGGGTATCATTCAAAGAACACTTTTTACTTTTGTCCCCTGTTCGTTCTTTTCTTATGTGGAACAGGCTGCTTCACATAACCAGTTCAACTCCTTTAAAGCCCATGCCCAAAGTAACAAAAGAAAAGACCAGGTTTGACCAGCTAAAGAAACATAAGGACAGTGTGCTGAACAGGCCAACCCTATACAGGGCTCTAGAAGCTGAACCTTATCAAAAAAACAAACCACAAATTAAGTCCTAATGAAAACAAAAGCAAAAACAGGACGTCTGGATTCATCTGGCCAAACAAAAAGACAAGTCTGTCACAGAGGGGGTGGAGTGAAGCAGGACTCAAATGCACAGTGCTGAAGGGAGAACGGATTTATTAACAAAAATGCAACATAAAGACAAGACAGAACAAAACCTGGGAATAAACGGCCAGAGTCCGTGGTGATAATGAAAGTCCGGGTTATGGTGACTGAGGAGACGGAAAACTGTCCGGGTTATGGAGGTGACATTACTGAATGGTCCCGCACTGGCAACTGCGGGCCTCACTGCTTTTATAGCCACAAATGAGGAACGGCTTGCAGCTGCGCAGTGCGGGACCAGGTGAGTGTGGAGATGACTGGGGGAAAGGTCACCGGAGCGGAGGTCATGACAAAGGCTACCCAAAAGGCTAACAAAAAAAAAGCAGGCATGAGGGCTCGTGCGTGGAGCGGAGCACGCCTGGACATGTGCACTCTCCACAGAACACTGGACTGGCTGAGGAGGAGGAGAGACAGACAGACAGACACTCCACATGTGCTTAATTAAATAGGGCACGTGGGGCCAAACTAAGTTTTAACATAAAAAAGAGCAAATACTACAATAGACAAATAATTATTAACCCAAAAATGCAACCAAGTAAACTAAATATCACCAAAAAAGTGCAGGATTTGAATAAAAAAAAGTTTTAACATCTGACTTCAAAAGTACAAGAAAAAACAAATAATAATAATGTCTTACAGCCATTACATTTTAAGATCCTACTCAAATTCATATTCTATTAGCTGTGAAGAGAATACATTGGATGCAGTCCCTGAATCATCCAACATCAGAACAGGTTTTGTTTTTTTTTTGCAACAAAGGAACTAACATCTGCCTCTTTCAGACAGTAAAAAGTGATTTTAGGATACATAAAATGACTATTATATGAAAACATTGTAGGTGGCTCATTTCTACCAGTTCAGCGGCCATAGTCATGCTGGATGCGTTGTCTGTAATGACTTTGGCATTTTTTTCCAATTGGTCCCCATTCACTCACAGAGCAATGTTGGTGTGTGTCAGTGTGGCTCGTGCATGACTCATGTTTGCAGTACATGGGATGCTAGTTTCCACTTGTCTGTTATGTGATGGGCTGTAATGGTTACATACGATTCAATGGCTCTCGAAGGCCAAACATCACATGTTAACTGTCTGCGTTGAACTGAGAGAATCCCACACTCAGTACATTTACATGCACTTAGTTCAACTAAAATCAAAGTTTTAAAAGCCATGAATACACATTAGTCAGACTATTACACTATATCATTATAGGATTGGGACACCCCTGTTCATAATATATAATACTTGTACAGTAGTATGAATTTTTCCACAGAAACCTTGATCCCCCCCCCCCCAAAATGAATCATCTGCTAAAATTATATATAGTATGTACAGCTCTGGAATAAGAGACTAAATGGTCACTTTCTCTAATTTTGCCACTTATAGGTATGCGTTGAGTAAAATGAACAATTTAATTTAATTTATTTAACTACCAATAACATTTCTCCCAGATTTCGAATAAAAATTGTACCATTTGGTGCATGTATTTGCAGAAGATGACCCATGGTCAGAATAACAAATAAATGTAGGTGGTTTCAGACCTCAAGGAAAACAAAGAAAACCAGCTCATACTGTTTCTTATACAAAACGATACTACTGTTGTAACATGGGAAAGGTTCAGACAGAAACATATATTGTCTCTAGCATTGTACTTTCCACCACATTACATAGATTTCCCAGACTGTACAATAAATGCCTTCACCAAGTGTAACTGGTACTAAATCAATAGTTTTCGTTCCCCTTTATCTGACATGTGTGTACATTGGAAGGCTTTTTAAATTTCCCACATTAGTCATCCTTGGTTTTCATTCTCCAACTAGTGAAAATGAGGTTCCTCTCCACTCTGTCCAGTAAGTGAAACCTCATCTCTGCTGCTCTTTGCCAAACATTACTAGCAGTCAGCTGCTTAAACATTTCCCTTATACAGTACCGCAGAAAGCTTCTCATGCACCTTCTCCTGCTACTGTGTGTTTCTAATTAAGTTTAGCTCAGTAAGTCCACAGGTTCACGTGTAGAACTGTATTTCTTTTTTTTTTTTTCCTGCTGGCCTAACTTCAATTTATTTATTTATTTTTGTGCCGCTCAGATTTTTCCGCAGTGCAGAGGCTTCTTAAGTGGAGGTTTTTTTTTTTTCATTTTCTTAGTAGTTGTCTTAGTGATGGAAGGAGAAATGGACTATGTTAAGTGCAGCTAGCAGAATTTAACTCAGATAATATTAATAGTAAAGTGTAAATTGGCTGTGGACTGTGCCCTGCTGCTACTTTTAAGTCCTTTATGCGTTGGTAGCAAGAAAACAAATGCAGCTTGTTGTCATGGTAGCTGTGGTAACTACCGGTTACAACAACCTCAGGGGAGGTAGAAAATGCAGAGTTGTCAGAGTGTGTTTGTGTGCGGTGCATGCTCGTGCCTGTGCATGCATTGTTGTTTCCGTGGATACATCTCTCTAATGTGAAACCCATAGTTTGCGGTCATTTTATCAAATCCTGCGTCTATGTTGTGAGCTATTACTCCTATGGGTTGGGCTTACTGTTTGTTTGTACTGCTTTCTCGGAAGTGTTGACCCCCAGCATGTCTTACTCAGCTGGTGTGGGTCCTTGAATGGGACACAGGTGTGAAAAGACAAACGGCGCACGTGCAGCAGGAACGCCAGTGTGTTGCAATTAAAATGATGGAAAGGTCACTTTTCTGTCAGTGATTTACTGTGTCAGAAAGCAATGGTCAAAAATCATTATTATTTCCATTTTTCTCACTGATGTTAGTTGAGTCAGGTGTGTGTGTGTGTGTGTATGTGTGTGTGTGTCTGGGGGGGGGGGGGGTTAAGTAGGGTATTAAGTTGTGACCACCACAGGCAGGGAGTTATGGCTAATTATGGGAGTTAACTGATGAACAATAATTAACATTTATTATTTAATTAAATATTTTACTTGTATTGTCAGGGTTCTCCACGGGTATGCTAGTGTAGGGAGGCTACAAAGTGTGACCCCCGCGAGTTGAGCAGGAAGCTCTTGCATTTTGACAGTTTCAACCTCAGATTTAAAGGCGACATATCATGCAAAATGCACTTTTGAATGTTTTTACAACACAGAGCCAGCCATTTGCATGAAAGCATGAGGCACTAAAACAGAGTGTTTTAAAAAAGGGCTGTTTCTCCAGGTTGAAGAGGCTGCTGTATCTGCATCAATGTGGTATTTTGACCAACGCATGTCACAGACAGGTCACTGAGACACCAGGGAACTGTGTTCATTTGTGGAAAATGGCCATGATAGATAGATAGATAGATACTTTACTGAGCTCCAAGGAGAAATTTATGTCCCCTTTAAGTCTTATCTAAAATTACAAATATCTGAAAACAAATAGCTTCTTACATACAAGAATGGTTTATTTAATTAACAATATATACAAAATGTGCAATATGTGCAACATTTATGATACAGTATTTCCAATAAAAATAATTCTTCCACATTTATACACGGATTCTCTTGTTTCTCACCCCCCCACACACACACTTAATTGAAGCAGACTCAAAATCAAAGTTATCTACATGCTGATGGTCAACAGGTGATTTAAAATGGCATTCTTTAGACTGATGCGCAAACAGGTCTTGACCCTCTTAAGATTAACAAAGGCACAGAAACTACAGGAATATTTCCCAGTTCAAACTACAGGGTGTTACCTTTACAAAGAGGCCAAACAGTTAAAGAACAGGTGGAATTTTCAGGTGTTTTAAGCTTAAATCTCATCGGAATAGTAAGAGGTTAATAAAGGTATTGACATAAAGGACCAGAAATGGACTATTAATGGTGCTAACTCAACAGAGATGTGAGGTCCAAACCATATGCACATATTCTGGGTGTTACCTGAATGTTGCCATTCCAGCCTTTGTGATGAAGGAAGGGAGGATGGGGGGGGTGCATCATTGTAGCTCAATTCACATCAACAGTGACCATACATGCACGCACAAGCCTCATTTCCAAATTGTGACATTACACTGTATATTCAGCAAAACATTAACATAAACCATCACCATTCACCACCTTTCACTAAATATAAAAAGTCTATGAGGTGGGGGCAAAAAATGTAAAGTTTATACAATTACTTTGGTAATTCTGGATTCTGGAACGTGATGGAATGACCACATCAACCCATATTTTAATTTCGAAGTTGTAAAATACCTAAATATTTTGTATTTTTATCACATTGCAATGTAAGTTGTCCCCACAATTTTTATTCCTCATAATAAAGAGATGGTGGCCAAATAAAATAGCAGAAATAAAATTTTTTTTTTTTTTAAATAGACAGAAATTGTCAGTCACTTTGTCAGATGTTTTCAGGGAAAAGAAATTCACCATGTTCAGTACATTTTAAACCAACAAATCACATGAATATGTGGATACATCAGTACACAATATTTTTTCATTTGAAAAAAATACCACCAAAAATATTGTATTACTTTCAGTGGTCTCTTATAATACCAGTGAACGCTGCTTTTAATTAACTAAAAATGCTATAACCTTTTACTCACTTATATCATCATCAGTTATGTTTTCTGCTCTGCAATAAACAGGTTTACTTTAAAAACTCTTCCTGAAACATATTAACAATTAAATTAAGCATGCCAGTTTTGTAAAAACGTTGGTACACTTGATCTTAAAACAGGTAATTGTAAATCAAGTATAGAAACAAAACTCACAGATCTAATATGTATTTCTTAAGCTATCTGACAAAAAGCTGCAGCTGGATGTGGGTGCTGTTGGCCTTGCTGTATCAGCAGTAGTCCACTCAGTGGCCTCAGCCTTCTGGCCTGCTTTAACGTGTTTCAGCCTTGGCCTGTCTCCAGCATGCTGCCTGTCTGCCTACTCCAGATCCATATGCTGAATTATTGATTAAGATGTAGTGGTAGTGCAAGAGAGAGAGAGAGAGAGAGAGAGAGAGAGAGATAGAAAGACAGAGGGAGAAAGCAATAGAGACCCAGATGGAGGGAAATTACAGTGTGGAGAAGTCAGTGCACTCAGAAAGAAGGCAGAGCACAGGGAGAAGAGAGACAGATTAAAGAAATAGGAGCCTCGCCTACTGAACTTAACACGGATCAGCAACACCAGATACTTTTATTTATTCAGACAGCGTTGTGCATGTGAACAAGAGCCTGTCTCTGCCTGGAGAGCCGTATGAACACACTGTTCTCCCGGCCCCGCTTTACTTCCAACATCCAGTTCAACTCCATTATAGCTGTGGGAGACATACTGTACATTGTACTGGCCAAGACGAGTGTTGGAGTGCTATCCTGTACAGATTGGATGCACTATGCATCTGTCTGTCAATATAAGGATGAGAATAAAAGTTAGAAGCAGGTCCTCTGTGTTTACAAGTGTCTTATTTGTCACTTGATACTCCAAGTTGATTTTAAAGGCCAGTTGAAGGTGGCATTTCCCTGCAGGAGCATTAGATCTCAACTAAACAACGTATCAGCTGGCATGATAGCCGGTGTTCAGTGTATCAATCTGCACTAGAGCGTGTATCTAGGTCCTAGGAGTTTCATGATGTGGCCTCAGTCTGTTATCCAGGTCATAGGACAGAGCTTAATATGCTTGTTAAAATTCTGTCTTACCAATTAGCTGTGTGTCGGGCTTCTAGATACACACAGTAAATTGTAAGATATTTTATTGCTGATTCTTGTTAAATTTCCTCCAGTCAAGGAACATATTACTGAGGGAATACAACTTTTATTTACTTCTTAATCAATTGGCCTTTGACCTTTGTGAACCCATACTTGTTTCTGTGTGTTATTATGATGTAGGACAAACGATAAATTATATACAGTAGTGGATTATAACTACAGCACTTACTTTCACTCAAGTATTGCATTTGAGACATGTATCATTAATGTTTTAAGTCATCCGTTTTATGCACATTCAAGTTTCTATTCTACATATCAAGGCTTGCCCTACAGTACATTTTACTCCACAATATTTGTCTGCCAGCTTTAGTTATTTTTCAGATCATGGTTTTCCTTAATTTTTTTCTTCTTCCTATCAAATGAATACCTACTGTATAAGTGTGTTAACATCCTGTGAGGTATGTTTATGGCATCCGATATTAAAGCTATTTAAAACCCTTTTGGATTAAATGGAAAATGCCTTGTCACAATCTTTAAAACACGGCTGTGTTTATGAGCTCATGAAAATTTTGACTTTTTACACATATGCTAGAATTTGACATTGTATTTTAACTTAGATTAGGAAGGATTAATGTGTTCATTATTCATGGTATTTTGCTACCAAGTGCAGTATTTGTGTAGTTTAGCCAGATGTTCAAGTTTATTCTCATGGTTAGTATGTAGAGCCCGACTGATATGAGAGGGGGAAAGTGGTCCATTTGTCGGTGTGCGGGCGCACGTGTGTGTGTGTGTGTGTGTGTGTAGCATAATTTTCAGATGGGGTGGGGTTTGGAGTGGGGGGATAAGTGTTCCATCCTTGTCAGAGCACTTGGGGTGGGCGTGATTCAGAGCAGGGGACTAGCAGTCCAATGCAGGGGGTAGCAGTCTGTGATTTCGTGTGCTCATGTTTGGGGATGATAGTATTATTGTCAGAGCAGAAGTCCAGTAAAAGTGGAACTGACAGGCTTTACTTTTCCTCTAACTCTCTGGGTTGGTGAGAGTCTATAATCGGCCCGATTAATTGGCCGTCCGATTAATCGTGCCAAGAGTCTTCAAATTTGTCCTTTCGATGCACATCCACACATATATGCGTATATGGAAAATTGAGTATACAGGAATGAAAAGGTAATTTCTGATTTGCCAATGACCTTTTATCATTGAGAAAACACATTTTTGGTCACCTTGTCTGTTGACCTACATGCACCAAAATTTAATGGATTATATGCTGGACGACCTTGCACCTTTCCTGAAAATTGTATCGAAATTGGTCCAGTACTTTTTGTGTAAAACTGCTGACAAACAAACACAGACACACACAAACAAAAAAAATAACCAAAAATAATATCCTCGCCTCCCTTTTGGGGTGTGGGGTAATAATCCAAAATTTGTGCTATGAAAAAGCCTTTTTTATAAGAGCCTTCTACATATACATGATATACAATGATATTTCGCTTTAAATATCATTTTATTTATTGTAATAAATATTGTAATAAATGTGGAAGTTTTAGTTTGAGTGAATTCTTAAGTAAGTTTGTTCTTTTAAATCCACATTAGTAAGGCAGAGATAAATGATGTCCTAACTGCTGCCTCATTGTAAGTATCTGTTTGATTGTTGCTGATGAACTAATTCTTGTGTGTTTGCTGTGCTTGCAGTCGATGCAGTCTTCCAGAGGCTCTCCCTCCCTGTGGCTGACAAACCAACGGCAGCAATATGTCCCGTGTCTCTTCCACCGCCAAGCGCTACGCTGGCCCCTCCTACACCAGCCACTACAGCTCCTACAGCTCCTCCCTGACCCCAGGCCTTAGCTCCTTCAGTGAGCGGGACAGGCTGTCCTCCTACAAGTCCCCCACCTCCTCCTCCACCTCTTCCTCAGGTTACTCTTCCTCCAGCTATCTGAGCAGCTCTGCTGCTCGCAGTCGCAACTACAGCACGTCCTCAGACCCTGATCGTGACCGAGGTCGAACCATCCCACGCACTGACATCCTTGGGAGCAGCAGCAGCAGCCGGCGCAGTGAGAGCCTCAGCCGGACCCCTGCCAAGAGCTATGGAGGCTCAGGGCTGAGTGGGGGGTCAGCCTATACCAACTATAATTCTTACTCTTCATCCTCTGCCCAGTCCAGCTACCTCACGTCTTCACCGGTGGCCTCCAGCATCTTGCTCAGTCGGCGGAAATCTGTATCACAGAGTGACTTGAGCAGGGACTTGGCCTCTCTGGGCCTTAATGATCCCTCCTCCTCGTCCCCCACCCCAACTTCCTCCAGCAGTGCCCTGCGGAGCTACCGCAATCGGACCACTGATGTGTCCGACTCATATGGCACTAGCTCCCGCCCTGGCTATTCAGGCTTGTCGCGAAGCTCTACTCAGGAGGCCCTCTCGCGGAGTGCCACACAGGAGGTCTTCAGCAACAGCAGTAGCAGCAGAGCTTTCAGCTCTTTGACATGGGAGTCAAGCAGTAATGGGCTGTCGGACTCCCCCACCAGGGATTCCATGGTAAGAAAGCTTCCACTCTTTTGGTACACACAAAGCTCACTGCTTTTATTGGAATTGTACTGCTCCAAGCGTGATCAATAACCAGCAGCTGAGTAAAGCTGCCATCACCACTGAGGCTTTCATCTGTTTAATTTCACTTACACAATAGGCACTAAGAGTGCTATTTTTTTACTCCAAGTGGGGGCACTGTTGCTCAAAGTATTTGTACAGTACAATTCTAGGAACATTGGTCTCCTAAACAGATTCACCTTTTTCAAAAAGTTAAATGTAGTCACCGAGTATCTTATTTTGCTTTTATATTTAAACCTAGCTCTATGTATTAGTATTACTGTACTTATGTGACAGATATCTGACTTCTTTTAATGTACCAATTAATTAAGTCCATACTTTTCCAAGAGATTTGCTGTGCTATGATGAGCTGACTGCGTCATCTTTAACCTCAGTATTAATGACTAGAACTTCTTTTTTTGAGGTCAGAAACCATTACTGACCCATTTCCCCTCAGGATTAGGCCTAGTGACCTCTTACATGAGTGGAGGAAGGGAGGGTTAAGGGGTGGCGAAGAGTGGGTGGAAGATTAGGAATAATTTAATGCATTTGCAGTATTTACAATCCCTCCTCAGTACATAATGTTAATATTAATGAACTAAATATTCAAAGTCTCACATTCAGTTATACATTATAACTTGGTTATATAATATCCAAACTATGCTACATTCTCTTTAGTAATAACTATTACCTAACAGAGCTCTAACTCCAATTAAACAGATATTTTGCACGTTACAGCTGTTATTCATAGTCACAACTTTATAGTGAAGTCATTAATATCAGTTAGTCACATCATGAATTTTTGGTCTTGTAAGGTACTCTAACCCTGAGATACGATGTCCTATATATAGGATATAGTCTGTTAACCATCAACAACTAGAAATGTGAAATAATTAGCTCATTATGTGTCTTTGCAAGGGATGGGGATTTTTATTTTTTTTATCATGCATTGGTCAGTTCATACTTGGTGATGATGTCTGACTCATTCAGTATATTACCCACTTGTGCTCTACGCTTGTACTACACTTGTACTCTAAAAATATAAGCTAAAAATCATTAGCCAATTGGTCCTATGGAGGTGACTGTTTGCTGTCATCACATCTATTATAACTTTACATTTTCTAGTCTGTCAGGTCGCTTCTTCAGTTTCAACTTATCTCAACTCAGAAATACATCTCTATGACTGAGTTTGCAATAAGGGGGTTAAACTAACCCCCTTATTGCAAACTCTAAACAAGCACATCCAACACTCTCCCTCACAAGTGTTTTACCTGATTTACCCTATCTTATCAACGCAAAAACATATTTTTGATGACCTTGATCATTGATGTACATTCAACAAAATTTAGTGGGGTCTATTCTGGACCACCTTGCACTTTTACGAAGAATTTCATGGAAATTGGTTCAGTAGTTTTTGTGTAAAGTTGCTGACAAACAGACTGACAGACAAAAAACTGAACCAAAAATAATATCCTCACCTCCCATGCAGGAGATGATGTGCACAAACTTGAAAACCCTCAGCCTGACTTATCAGGCACACTCGTGCCACCCAGTGTCCTGACATCAGTGCATGATGCACGTCAAAGTTTTTGGACATAGTTTCCTGGAAAAATTTAATTGCACCACAAATACTTTGGATCGAATGCTTTATCCCAAAGCTTCCTTCTGTAAAATCTTAAAGTGCAGGATTTGGAACCCTAACCCTAACCACATGCACACACACATACATGCACACAAACAAAATAATTAAATAAAATATTATGTTTGATCGAGATTATAGTTTAACCTCCTGAGACCCAGCAATGCATTTTTGTCCTCTGTAGGGGACAAGAGTTTCACAGCGTTATTGAAGAAAACAAAAGATGTCCACTGCAAAGGACATTCCAAAATTTAAAAAAAATTCATCTGAAAAACTCTTGCATTGTACTGTTTCTAAAAAAAAGCCAAAACATATACTTTCCTGGGCCTCAGAAGGTTAAGATCCTGCTCTATAAATAAAAGATAATCAGTTAATAAAGAAAAAAGAAAACCAAAATGTAAAGTTTTTGGAACAAACAAACAAACAAGACAAAGGTGAACCTCCACCATGTCTGTATTTGAATAAATACCAAAAAATTACTTTTTATTATCGATACAGAATTGTGAAGTCAAACATCACGATACAGTATATTGCACAACCTATAATGTGTTTAATCACTCTGAATTTAATCAAGTCACATCATGAGATGACACACACACGTATCTTTAATATATCACATCACACATGCTGCATAAAGATGTATATTGTATATGTCTTACAACCATACCTTCTGTTCCACATCTCGGTCGCTAACAAAACAATTAGCACTTATCCATTCCCTGCAAGTGGAGTCAGGGACAAGTAGCAAGCTTAAACATGACTTGGCCTCATTCTCATGTACCTACTAAGTAATCAACGCCTCCCTATCATGACAAGTACAGGGGTTTAACTGGATATCACCAGCTGGATTATTTATTCTGTTAATTAACCCCAAAAATATTGAATCCCACATTTCCCTCCGGACTGAGCGTCTGCACTGATGAGACTCCAACCCTTGTTCTAGTAAGAAGCAAATATGTTTACCTTTATATGTCGCTGAACTGATTAGTTGGTGATGGGTCCGTTTGTTAGGCACTGTTTTCTGCATTATTCTATTTATATACTGACTATATGTTAATCCTTTTAGCAACATAATAATAGGTATATTTGTTAAAATGCCTGGTCTTTTTGTCTATTTTTATCAATAATTGTGTCTCAAAATGCCCCATGTGTAAATAATGTACACCCTTTTTTCATTTCATTAAATACCTATAACTGTGTGTTATAAGAAGAAAAGGACAAAAACAGAATTGAATGTTCTTCAACTTTCTATTTATGAAGTCTTGAAAAGTACAGGTTGACCATTGCTGACTCAAACTAACTAACTCAAACTCAGACAGCTTGATATTTCTGGAGCTTTCTGAGTCCATGTTACAGGCTGGCAATAGCCAGGTGTTTGGTTTGGTTTTTTTTTTTATTATAATTTTTTTATTTTTTTTATCAGTGATAGTTTCTGAAACACTTCTTGTCCACCTGAAGACACAGACCCACATGACAAAAACAATTAAATGAATAAATAAAAGACACCCAGATGACACAAATCACACATCCAAGGTGAAAAAAAGTGTTTTTGTCGTACACAGTTTACTATTTCCTCCGTTTTTTTTCTGTCTGTTCTTGTAATTTCCCTCCCTCTCCGTCTCCCTCTCCCCACATGGCACTCAGTCATTACCATAATACATTTAATAGCATCAGAAAACCCCATGTCACCGCTCTCAGTGGCAGTTTGAATGAATTAAATTGAATGAAGTAGTGAGGTAGTCTTTTGAAGTACACATGTACTGCGGTGTCACCGGTGATCCCAATGGTTGTAAAACGGTTAATTGTGCGCTTTGAGTATGTGTGTGTGTGTATATATATATATATATATATATATATATATATATATATAAAACAAAGAAAAATTCCAAGGCACTCTCTTAAAAGTGAAAGATAAAAAGCCTTTATTAAACCGGCTTGGTTAACAAAACCTATAAAATCATATGAAAAACCCCAACGCGTTTCGGCACAAATGGCCTTCATCAGGGAGTATATAGTAGTAGTTGTAGTATAGTAGTATATAGTAGTATATATATATATATATATATATATATATATATATATATATATATATATATATATATATATATATATATATATATATATATGTATGTATATATAAAAGAGCTATATAAATCGAATCCATTATTATTATTATTATTATTATTATTATTATTATTAATTAATTTATTTATTTTTATTCATATTATTCATATTCATATTATTATTATTATAACCATGTCATACCATATCATAACACCATCAAAGGAATTTAACAATACAATTTAGGAAACATAGGAAAGGGAAAGAAATGTAAAAAAAAAAAAATGTAATTGAGGACCCACCTGTGATTATATACAGCATCATCCAAAACTTGGCAAAAGTTTGTGTGATTGGTTGGGAGAGTGACATGTTAGTCAGGACACGAAATAGAGATCGTTATTTGTTAGAAATCTCTAGTGAAGAGCAGTGTGTCATGTCCCATTACAGCACATTCAGCGACTTATATATTTTGGGGAAAATGTCAGGAATGATCTCATGACTGATGGGAGCCACGATGACAGTTCCTTTGACTGCGTCCTGACCTCTCATCATCTTCTATAAGGTCGTCCCTCCCTAGACTTTGGTGGACCTGGAGTTGAAACTGAGAACAGCCAGAAAGTGGGAGAGAATCTTTTTTTTTGTGTTAATAGAACCTTATTCTGAACTCTAGGCTTCTTATACTCTTTTAGAAATCTAATTTATACCTTTAAAATGTCGCAATGTTAAAATGTAAATGTTAAAATGTTTTTTGTTTGGGTCCTTTTCTACATAAGGACTAGGGAATAAGTGCAATGACCACCTTCCTGTTTTTGTGATGCATGTTTAAACTAAAAGTGAGGGTTGAAAGGTCTCTAGAAATAGCTCTGGCAAAGCAAGGCAAATACAATCTTGGTAAACACAAAAATAGCAGCTGCTGGTACATCATGGTTCGGTTTATCTTGTGCCATGTTTATTAGTAAGACAAGCTGGTTAACATGACTGCCATCCTTGTTTTTCAAATCAGATCAGGACACATTTGACAGAGAAAAAAAAGAAAAAAAAGATTTTATTTCATGAATATTCCTGTGGGAGATTATATAGTGTCCAGCTTGTTGTATGTCTGTTTATCTTATGGCCCTGTAAATCTTCTCATGCATCATTTGAATTAAACAAAGTACAAAGTTGTGTTTGCGCCCTACTGTTGTGCATTAGCTTGGTGTGCATTTAAAGTTAATTTAAAGATATGCAGAGTACAAAATTGACTGGAATTTAGGAAGATCTTTTTGCAGAAAGTATATTTTCAACCACAGAAGAACTCCTGGATTTTCATTCCAAACATTTTTCTCTGGATGCCTCTAAAGAATCAATAGTTAATGGAGTAGACATAATAAGCTCTTCATTGTTGATTACCCTGAATTGGCTTGAATAAGGAACATTTGTGGTTTTAGTGGTCAATGTAGGTCAGGCAGAGGTGAGGGTAGACCAGCGTAAACTAATATTTTGGCAGTAAGTGTCACTAAATATTACCTATTGAACCTTTAAATTGTAAGTTAGCTGTTTATCTCACAAAAATGAGCAACGATAATAAAATGTCAATAAAAGCTCAATAAAGCCATTATATTTACTGTCCTGTATATGTGTCATGCAAAATGTGTACCCTTTTGGTACTTAGTTTACAATAGGTAATATACCAGTCAAATAATCATTCAGATTGTCGATACACATACAGCCTAATGTATCTGCATCAGTAGTTAGATAAGTAAAAAAGTAAAATTATATTTTTTGCCATGAGTGAAATATTACTAATTTAACCAGAAACATTTTGACAAGTTTCAAATGTATTTAAAAATAAAGCCCTTAAAATTGAGTTATTGTGTAGATAATGTGTTTGATCAGGTCACAGTGCTCAGTTTTGTGGGTATGGACAGGAACTTTTGGAAAGTGGGGGAAAAAAGCTCACAATTGAGGAAAAAGGAATCATTATGAAATTAAAAAAAAAAAAACAGAAAAAAGTCAAATTCTGAGACAAGAAGTCAGAAATATGAGATAAGAAATGCATAATTATATGAAAAACTGTCAAAATCATATGATAAAATGGCACAATTTAGATAAAAAGTCATAATTCTAAGATATATAAGTCATAATTATATTATAAAAAGTCACAATTTTGAAATCCCCGTGACCCAAATGAGGATAAAACGGGTTCAAATACTGAAACAAAACAAAACAATTTCTCTCCACTGATTTTCCCTCTGAAGAAACTTATTTTTCGTACTGTCACATCTGTTTAGTTTGAAAAAGTAACAAGCCTATTCTGAGAATGTAAGAAGTATAAAATATAGATATTTATGCCAAAATGGAGGGAATAAAATTAGTTTCAGTTTTCCATTATTTCCTGGCTCCCAAACTATAACTTTAAAATCCATGATGTTTTCAGAGTTGAAGTAACTCTGTTTATGACCTCTAATACTTATGAAGGTGTTATTCAGGAACAATGCATAGCTCATAAATCTGAGACAAGGATCTGTGCTTGTTTCAAATAGAAAGCTACGCCAAGTTAAAATGTAACTGTCTTGCTTTGTGTCTAGACTTTTGTTGAGTCAACAATATTTTAGGCTGCCCAACTCACCACCCTGGTCAGACAGCTTATGGTGAAATGAAAAACACAGTCTAGTACAGGCTCACTTTGTTCTTTTACAAATAAAGGCCATCGCATTAATAGCTCTGTTTCATAAGCTCTTATAACAGGCAAGGGACTGCTTTGTTTTTGTGGGTCAGTGCAGCGTTGTCTGTCAGGACAACTAATTTAACATGACACTACATAGACTCTGGCACTAATTCAATATATACATCTTGACCTGATATCAAAGTGAGGCCTTGTGATGTGCTTTATAGGTTTCAATAGAATTAGTGAAAACAGTATTTCAGCAGTTGTTGCACAGAGCAGTGTTACCATTTACATCCGCTTCTTTGTGCATGTGTCTGAATTTTTATGGTGCTCTTATATTTCTTTTATTTTACACCTTTTTTTATTTCTCTTTCTTTTCAGCTATCACACCATTTCCAGTGTTACAGCAATATAGAAATACATAAGGATATATATATATATATATATATATATATATATATATGTTCCACTTAGTACTTGTACAAACATGTAACAGTCTGATCATTATTACTGTGTGGACGTCCTTATCCACTGGTCCACTTGAAATTACTCCAGAACTATGAGTTTCTCGAGCCAGCAGCTTACAATTCTTATCGCTTTTGGTTGGTGCCCAAAGCTTATAACTACACTCAGGCATTTACAAATTAACAATAAATTCAAGGCTTTGTTTTGTGGGTCAGCTTTCACGTCACCACAGACAGTGATTGTATTTACACAGGTAAAGCAATTACATTAGGTTGTTTTATTGTAAGGAGAACATCCAGTATGTACCCTAACATAATGATCTCAACTTAAGGTCATATTTCTACCTTTACTTCTTCTACTCAAGTTTTAGTAGCCTCACTGACATTTTGCACCATTAGACATGACACATGGAAACTGGGTCCGAAATTAATAGCTGGTTACATATTTACTTCACTCCTATGTGTAAAATGAACATTTTAGTTTATTATGAAAAAATCATGTTTTTCTTCCATTTATTTGAAAAAAAAAAGGAAACTGCTTCAAGTGTTTTCAGTTATGGGATAACACAAAGTTCATAACAATGCATTAATATAATGCCAGTAATTTAATCTAGCCAGAATTCTGAGCTTTGGGTGGAATAATACAGATTTTTGGTTGTTGTTATGCACCTAGGCATGCTTACTATCAGTATTTTTCACATCGCTGTGAGCTTCTGTATATCGCTCTTGGTGTAAAAAAATTAAGTGACTCAAATTTTTTTGATGACCCCCCCTCTTCCTCCGGATCATGTTCCAAATGGGATTCACATGTGGACTTTTGGAGTGGTCTTTTTGTTCATCCAGAGCTGTGTATCATTTATAATTGAAAGCCCCATTCAAAGCTTGTAAGTGCACATTGATTATGTGATGTCGACTTGCACTGATTAGAATTTTTTGGGCTGATCCCAACTTCCGATTCGCAGGGTCTTTGAACGGTCAATGTCGATTTTGGCTATATTCCAATCTAATTTTTTCTAAAAACAAGACACAAGTGATAACAATGTAACTTTCCCATTAGAACGTTTATTTTAAACATACAAGAAAAGTTCAAAATTGTGCCAGGTTTTCTAGATGAAAATCTGTGTTTTAATTGAAATGCCTGGTTTTTTATGACTTCCATATTGTACCAGCTGCAGAAATTGTTCATATTATAAGGAACATTATCATACACAATAAATTTTTATTCTGACATAGCTCAGAGCATCTGCTTTAGTAGCACATTATCACAGATTGTCCATATTACACAGCATAACCCAGTTTTACTTTTAAACAATCGAAAGAAAAAGAAAGTATTTCTGCTAGATCCCGACTGATATTAGATTTTTGGGGCCGAAGCCAATACTGATAATGGATATTGTATTGACATTGGGTGATCTATGAAATAAGAACACTGTGAACTACACAGGATATAATAATGTTATATTAGGTAATTGTCAACATGTGGATTAACAGTTACATAAATCTTTATCTAACAAGATAATTGACACAACCTTCAAACCCTGTGTAATATTCTGATATCAGACTAGTATGTGACCCATGGAACCACAGGTTGTAGATATAATAGTTTTTATACTGGAGAAAGCAGACTTTGGAAAAAAAAGATGTGAGTTTATAGTTTATACGTAGTGACATAAAGATATGTTAAAACATTCTTTAAAATGTAAGCAAGACCTAACTTTGAGTCCAAGTCCAAACAGGCTATGGAATCACAAAAATAACTAGAAAAGCACCCAGAGAGCGCAGACCTCCACCAAGGTAGACAAGCCCCCCCATCCCCAAACCCCCCCCCCCCAGGGGTTACCACCATAATCTAATCATTTCCAGATCTCCCCATTACCAACCTACCCTGTAAATTTAATCAAAATCCATCCATAAGTTTTTAAGTTATCATGCTAATTAACAAACAGACAGACAGACTCTGGCAAAAACATAACTTCCTTGGTGGAGGTAATTAGAGCAATAGATATTCCTGAACACAAAATTATGTTTTCCCTCACAAATGTTAATTTGTCTACCTCACAGTACTAAAACTTCCCATGTTTAGTTGGACATGGACAAGGACTAAACTGAGCATGTGCAGAGTGAATTAGGTGAGCTCACACTTGTTCCATTTTGGAGCAATTGCAAGTGTTACAAGTGACGCATGTTTACAACATTCCCCAGTTTCCACCCCAACACTATTAGTAACCACGTGACTGCAGAATGAAATTGTGAGGTAGACAGGAAGCGCACAGACATGTGTGTGTGGGGGTGTGGGGGTGGATTGTTCGAGCTCTAGTGAACATCTGAACAACTGAACATCATTCATACATTCTCAACTTCCACATCCTTTGTAGTGACGCACAGGTCAGTGGGTTATCAATAGCCTCATACTCGGCACCATCAAAGAACCGTGCCATGCTGTACCAATGCTACTGGCCCAGGCCACTAGCACCCATACCCAGAGACCTGCTTTGTTGTCACTGGTGATCTCCCACCACCCCCCCCACCACCCCCCCCCACCCCCCAGGTTACATCCCATTTGCAAAATGTCATTCTGCCGCAGCCCATTGTCGTACCACCCTAGCGTAAGACTTGGCAAATACACCTTGAAAAACAACACAGTGTTACAACACAGGAAGTTACCAACTGCTAGACTATTTGTTGACATTATGGATGTGATGAGACAGTCAGCTCATGAGACGAGACAAGACACGAGATTGGGTTCACGAGATCAAGACGAGACGAGATTTTAAGAAAACTATTATATGAATGGACAAGAGACTTTTATTTAACTGAGTTGCACATGGATTTTATAACTCTGTAAGTGTTAACTTTAAATGAACTTCTTCCTTTTAATTAACTTCTTAATGAACTTCTTCCTTTTAATGAACTTTTCTTAATGAACATCTTCCTCTACAAATTAAAACTAAAATAAAATGTCATAAAAGTTAAAATAAAATTATGTATTTCTCCTTTTTTCAAGTGCAAACAATAGGTGCAAAACAAAAAGTTCTTCTCCATCAATACAGACTGAAAATAGTTCAACAGAGCCTGACCAAGTATGTCACTGACATGTCACTTCTTCCTCTACAAATTGAAACTAAAATAAAATGTCATAAAAGTTAAAATAAAATAAAATATTTCTCCTTTTTTCCAAATCAAATCTGGCGCTTGACTGTGTAATGTGTTGAGGTCCGAATAAGGAAATGCACCCCTGCCAGGTGCACTTCCAACCAGCTCCAGGCTTTACAGAACCCTCCACCCAGACTTCGCCACTTCCTGGACTTGCTGCGTCTTCTCCCTCGGCGCGCCAGCCGCATCGCCAGGGCATGGACCAGCCCACGTATAACAGATCCCAGTGGTCATTTGCGATGACCCGCCAACCCGTCTTGAAAACACCCGGAGTCTAATGCACACGTGAGTCATAGGGTCTCCCAGGAGCTCCACAGTGGCTGACGCACACCTAAGGTGGGCCTTGTGTCCCTGCAAGGCCCGGATGCGTGCAGGCAGCAACATTAGTGGACCATAACGAACCCAATGTCCAAAACCAGAGAGGGGGGAGATTCTCCAGCACATCACACCCAGGTAATACCAGTATTTTCAGTCGTCCAGCTTCCAGACTTCCGGCCTCTTGCTGGATAACAAATCTCGCGAGACAGAATTGATCTTGTCACACCCCTAGGAAGCTGCAAACTTACCTGCAAGCCAAGCAACATCGCATTTAACTAACCAAGCTATCCCCTGTTTATTTTTTCAGCTTCCGACCGGTGAGAATGGCCCTAATGAGTCCCACAAGTAACCATGGGCAACCCATGGGGCAGATTGGGACAGATCGAAAGAATGTCACTTTATTTGCGGGGTGGGTCAAATTATTCCACAAAAGTGGGACCCAAGGGTTGAAAAAACACCCAATCTGTGCATCAACTAATGTACGGATCAGTGGGTTACGCATGGGGGAAAAAATGGACAGTCTAATGTTCTGATTATCTTAACCAGCTCTTGTGCTAATTCACAGCTGCAGTCTTGCTAGGTTAATGCTTTTGCAGCAGACCGAAGAGAAAACATTCTGTTCTTGTGCAGGTACATAGGGTTCTTCTTGTGCTCTGGCTGACGGTTATCAGCATTCAGCATCTTCTAACAATGCAGATGAAAGACCCGATTCTGCAAGTGTTTTAATTGACTACATTTGGCATTGCATTGTAGTTAAATGTAACACTTGACTGCAAGACTAATGCTCTTAATTTAATTTAGGGGATAGAACAGCCATTACTAGATGATTGTACCCTGACTCCTCCTAGATAACAGCGCTGAGAAACTGTTTTTGTCCCATTTAGTTCCAAGCTCTTTTTTTAATCAATATCAGAATAAACTCTGACTTTTTGCGTCTTAATAAAAGTGCACTTTTTCATGCATTATGATAACTCATTGAGACATGCCAACACGTGTCTCGCCTAGTAATGGAATGTGTTCCTTTGCTGTTTGTTGTGTACACACACTGGGACTTGGGTCATGAGATTGCTGCTGAGAACACATTGCACGTTTTTCTCAGCATGCAAGGTCAACAGGAATGCAGAATAGTTTTAGTGATTCTGTTCATGATGAGAATAATTGTCTATGTTCAAGTGAGTTGATGGTCAGTGTGAAGACAGTAAGAGTGAAGACTTTTCACAGTCACGTGTCTATTCGACAGTTGTTTTTGCAGCTGACTTTCTCCTGCTCAACTAAGATGTGTCAACACACAACCCTCATTTAGTAAAATGAGATCACTGTGTACAACTGACTCACAGTCAATGGTACACAGTGATCTCAACAATACAATACTTTACTTTGCAATACTTTAGTTTGTCATCTGTCTTCTTAGCATGACATTTACAAACACTAAAGCAGTCAGTATTCTATTAATAAACTGATTAGACACAGGTGTCAAACATAAGGCCCGCCTAAAGGTCCAAACTGGCCCACAGGATGAATTACACTGAAGATATTAAATGTAGGATAGGAGATCGTGGAAAACGATTCCTGCAAGTTATATTTTGAAAGTATACAGACCCATGCCTCTTCGTCAGCCCACCCCTCGAAACCACACCTTCAAAAATACATCAATGCGCATGCTATCTGGAGTGATCACGGATATTCACAAGCATTCACAAGAACTCAACATCAATTAGCATACTAAATAACAAAACAATAAGTAACATTTATCAGTTTGTGTCACATGAAGCTTAGCTGACAAAAGAAATACACACCATGGGGAAATTAACGGATAAGGAGAAGGTTTATGGTGTTACACCAGCACTTTACACACAGCTTAGATGGAACATTATGTTTGGTCAATATCATTTATTTTCTTACTAATGGGGTGAATATGATACCCATAAGTAATTAGTATGTCTCTTCTCATCATCTGAACCCGCTTTATCGTCACAAGGGTTGTGGGAGTCTGTGGGGGTCTAATCCAGCTACAACGGGTGAAGGCGGGGTACACCCTGTATGAGTCTCCAGTTCATCTCAGGGCTGAACATATATAGACAAACAATCACTCTCACATTCACACCTATGGACAATTTAGATTAACTAATTAACCTATCAGTGCATGTGTTTGGATGGTGGGAGGAAACTGGAGTACCTGGAGAAAACCCACGCAGAGACGAGAAGAACAGGCAAACTCCACACAGAAAGGTCTGATGTGGGATTCAAACCAGGGTCCTTCTTGCTGTGAGGCACGAGTGCTAACCACTGTGCCGCCCGGTTAGTATGTCAAAATATTATATAATCATAACAGTATCATCTTACCCATCGAGTAGAAACATGGTCACCTCAGCATCAGTTTCGAGCCCCTTTTCCTTTTTCAGTTGACACCAGCACTGGAAAGCTGTACCCCTTACCAGCCTTGTCCTGTTCCATTCTTTGGTCATCTTGCTCATGGCCGTAGCTTTTTCAAGCACAGTTTTTACTTTGGTTTTGCTGCCAGTTGTCGTCTTTTCCGACATAGTTGTTTATGTGAACATGCAGAAGGGGGAGGGAGGGAGGTCTGGGGGGTGGACAGATATTTGATGGACCTATCAGCAAATCAGTTATTGTAAAGTTGATCATTACAATGATTGACCAGGTTTCCTTTGCTTCCACCTTCTAGACTGGACTAAAGAGTTTCGGTTGTCTTTGCAAACATTCTATTTCAGTGCCTGATATGGGATGGTGAAGATGTTTTCAAGCAATATGTAAAAAAATGTTCCAAAAAAAGATCTCCCATCCCACCTTTAATAATCAATAGTGTAAAAATCATTTTAATTTAGGTTTCACATATAGTATATTTAGATCTCAGTTGGGACAGAGCAATAAAATATTATCATAATAACTTATAAATAATGAAAACTGCAGATTTTATATTCGTTTTAGTGTAAAAAGGTGACATTGCACAAAAATCTATATATTAACAAACTATCTTTTTTACAAAACATGTGAATAACCTGAAAAAATATGAAGGACCTGAAACCTGTAAACAGAAGTCAGTGTAATTTTACCAATATTCTGCCTGTTATTAAATGTTTTGTGTATTTTTAATTGTAATGCAAGTTTTAACCGAGGCAAGCTGAGACGAACTGTATTAAAATTGCACTTGTTTTTCTTAAGACATTTCAAGTTTTTCAGGTTATTACGAATTTTAAGGAACTTTTGTAGATGTAAACATTATCATAATGTAATTTAACTTTTTTTTCCCAGAATTATTATTTTACTGGTCTGCTACTTTTGAGATCATATTGGGCTGAATGTGGCCCCTGAACTAAATCCAGTTTGACACCCCCGGCCTATCAAACCATTCAGATTGACTCCATTTTATTCAGTTTTACTAAAATGTTAAAATGGTGATAATATTTCAATTCCAGTTATCTGACATGGAACAATGGTAAATAATTAAAGTGGGAAAAGTGTCCTTTTTCTTTCAGTGAAAACAAAAAAAATATACATGGAACATCGAACAAATAATACGTTAACAATTTACAACAATAGAAGTGATGTAACCCTTGAAAGCTGATGCATACATTTCTGATAGGTTTCCACACGTGTTGATTATTTACTCTGTGTTAGAACAAAATGTCTCAGTAGTATTTGGGCAATAGTACACTGCAGGTGTTGCTATGATAATGGTGAGAAGAAGCTTAGTAACAAAAACAGACAGAACTTTATAACCTTTAAAAGTCTAAGTATTTCATTTACCAGTAGCGTATTTGCACTTTGTAACCATTTATGCTGTATGATATCAACGTTTACTTAAGGCAGCATATGATTTTCATTGCCAATTTTATTTATTTTTTTTTTTCATTTGTAAACCCAAGTGATAACCTAATTATCACTAATCCATTAGTCTTTCGGTACTTGGTACAACTCGGTACTACTTTGAAGATAACTTCATCATCATAAAAAAAAAAACCCAGTCCATTTATTTACATTACAAATCAAAGCCTTACTTTGGCCTTTTAGATTTTTTTTCCACAACGGGCATTGTGGGAATGGGGGAAAAAAAAAAATGATGAAAGTCAGATGCTGTTTGAAATTATCGATAATTATTCCACATCAAATGTTATTTCTCCCGTACAAAATCATAACAAATGTTATCTCATAACACGTAAAACTTAGAACTGGTCAAGGCCAGGTTCTTGATAAGCCAGTTCATATTGTTGGCACAAATACTAGGATACAAATATTTAGATTGCAGTTTGCTAGTTATATAACACAGAGAAAAAACTGAACTAAACATCTATTTCAAATGTGTACTTTAAAAAATGCCCGCCTTATCCATAATTTATTATTCATTCTCAAAGTGTCACACAGAGGATTTTCTGTGGTTAACTTCTGGAATTGAAACGTGTGCATGTTCATGCTTGCATTAGTAGTTGCTTAATCTGGGAATGCATTGAAGTTGTGTTACTACATTCTCAAACAATTACAACACAATCTTTGTGTTAGCAGTTGTGGAATGTATGGAATGGAAATACTCAAGTACTTGCACTTAAGTATTTCCTCATACTTCGTACTTTCTATTCTACATCTTAACATTCCATTATTGTACTTTATACTCCATCAATGTTGCTCCATTGACGTTTGGTTACTAGTTATTAATACATTCATATTCTCAGCGTATAAAATAAATTATGATTTAGTGTTATATATATTATATTACCAAACAGCATTTTCCCAAACCTTTTCACATTCCAAAGGAGAAGTCTGGTCTTCGAAAAATCATAAATTTCCATATTCCTACATTTTTATTGACTCCTACCAAAAAAAAAAGTACATTATTTTGGTAGTTTTCTACTATCCTACATTTTTTTTTTTATCTTGTTACATCTTTTCCTGATTTGTCATTTTCATTTTATACATTTCCTGTCATTTTATATCATACTTCATTTAATGCCTTTGCATATAACATTGCTTTGTTTTACGAGGCTCAACATTGATACACTAATACTGCAAACAATATTCTGTTTTACTTGTTAGAATTATATCACATCATATCATTACTATACATTTTCCTTTTCCTGTTGGTGAGCCAATAAATACAGACCTCAGCGCCATTCTGATTTCCAACCATTGGTTTAGGAAACAAACATTGTAGGCAGATCCACATATACCCTTCAGTACATTTACATGCACTTAGAGAAATTCAAATTATTGCCTTAGTCCAACTAATATTGAAGTTTTCAAAGTCATCTATATACCTTAGTCAGACTGTAATCAAATCGAAGTGGAGTTTTAGAAGTCAGACTAACCACGTCAGATAATGATTGAGCTTCTCCTTATGCATGTAAACGCTGCCAACCTTAGTTCGATTACTGACTGGCCTGGACACGCCCCCTTCAGGAAGTGACCAGAGTTACCATGACAATATGTATGTTACTGTAATAAATCAGAAGCTGTGTCCGAAATCACTCCCTAACCCCTACGTAGTGCACTATATAGAGACCACGGTACTTTGTAGGGGTGTCCAAATCTTTAGTGAACTATTACTACCACTAATGTATCCCACAATCCACTGCGAAATGTAGTGGATATTCGATGTTCACTAACCAAAGTATGATATCCCATCATTCATTGCACGAATCGAAAAATGGCCGAAGGATGGGGACATTTATGATTAAAAGAAACACGGGCTGATTGAGATTGAACGGCCAAATGGCAGAGCTACAGGAGCTGTTATGTAATGATAAATGTTAAGTCTGTCTGTTGAATGACAGGTGACAGACAAGAGTTGGTTCACAGTTAATAACAGCAAAACAATCATGAGCCAAGTTTATCAATATTTTTTTTTCTTCATTTTATTGCACAGACAGTAAAAAAAAAAAAAAAGATTTAATTTTAATTTTGTGAGAGAAGACACTGTTACGTTTTAATTGTTCGACGGTGATGATGTGATTAAACAGCACCATAGTAGTGTCCAAAAACTTTTCAATTTAGTTCACTATGTAGTGCACTACATCGAATTCCCTATGTAAGGAGGAGGGAGTGAGTGTGTGATTTTGGACACAGCCAGAGTGTACAGTACGTACAAAATATACTGAGCTGCTGCATCATTGTTGTCCATATCGTCACTCTGTGTTGTTGTCCTCCTAGTACAACAGGTACTAGAATATGTTGTAAAAGTTGTTTTATTCAAGTAATTCAACATAAAAGGTGAAACCAATACATTTTATAGACTCATGAATTGCAAAGTGGGATATCTACAAAAAAAATTTTTGCTGATTATAATTCACAGCTTATTAAAACCTCTAACCCACAAACTCAGAAAATTGTAATATTGCTCAAAAGTGAGTTATATGAAGTTGTAAATCCTAATCAGCAAAATCAAAACAAAAGCTTCAAATATATTAATTCGCATACTATTTGTCTATATAATAAGTACATTTCAGAAACTCCAGTTAAGTCTTTAGCTCGATTGTTGCCAATAGCACGGCTTGCATGTGACTGTAAACATACTGAATTAAACATTAATATGAGTTGAGCCAATCTGTAGTTTTACTGTTACAGACTATTTTACTTGGATCTGAGTCATTCCATCATCGCTGGTTTGCAGGACCATAACACACCACACAGTGAGTCACAAAAGACCAGTTTAAAGTCGACTGACACTAATTTTAGAAGCATTTGATCAGACAGTCATCTGCATCCTCCTGTGTTCCCTGAGGTGTTTTACAATCTGATTCTTATCTGTCATTGTAATATAATGTCACTTATAGGCTGGTAAAGGTTACTTTCGTGTTCTGAGTCTTATTGAGATGAGTATTCTCCTTGATAACAGCATTTAGTCCTTCAGATAGTGACAGCAGCGTGCAGGAGGATGGTTCTGTGACGCAGACAGAGCGGTCGGAGGCGGTGCTGACGTTAGTTCACTTCTATTCGAGCCAAAAGGGGTGGAGTGGTGTAAAAACCGAATGGGATCACAATATGTATGTATCGCTGTGCGCAGACCAGTTCAATTGACTTGGACTCGTTGAATGATACGGACTCTTTCGCCTGGTCTTTAACCTGTTTTACTCTGTCAGTAGGTCATTTAAAGACACACGTCTGATATTTAGCACCGACTCATGAATGAATGAATCAATGACAGCCTGTCAGACACTGGATAAAACATTCTAATTAAGCTTTCCTGACAGACAAATCGGCTCGGTTATATTGGAGGAAAGCCTCTCCTTTTGTCTGAAGACCCTCGCACCGGCAGTCTGTCAGTCGTCCGCCAGCATGCCGAGCATGCGACAGTCCTACACGGTGACGGTACCGGAGGAGCCGCCAGCCGCCGCGTTCCCGTTCCTCAAGCATGAAATGAGGAGAAAAGGCAGCATGTCCGGCTCGGTGCTGGTGTCAGCTTTTGTTGGGCTTCTCATAAACCAAGCTAAGGTAAGAACCGGTGGAGGAACACCAACAGACGGGCTTTGAAAACAGTGGCGTTTAAAGCCCATTCAAAAATCACGGCATTTTAGATTGATTTAGTGTGTTTCGTGTCACACACTGACTATGAAATGAATCATAAACATTCACATGATGCTGTACTCAGTGTTCAGTTATGCAGTAACTGGTGCGTGTATTGTTCCCTGACTGTTATGTCATCAGAACATATCGCGGTGGGTGGTTTTAAAATGAACAAAGAGTCTCACTTCATGGATCTGTTCCAAAGTGTTGCTTAATGGCTCATGGCATGAATGTAGTCATTTATTAACCTTGGTATAATACCTTGTATTTAAGCTGATATTTCATTTTCTATTAGAATGAACAGTTTCTGGTGGAGACTTTCACCATGCACAAACCTGGCTTTTTGTTATTATGAAAACAAACTAGGATGTCTGTGTTTTTTCTTTCTAATGCTATGCACGAAAGCTAGTGTGAGTTGAACGTTGAAGTGAGTCATTTGCAGAGGTAAGCCGCTCTCTTAAGCCGCTGTAGTCTTCTGTGCCAGGATCAGTGCCTACACTGGCAGGTCACTGGTTATATAACCAGCCTTTAATCTCCCTCTTACACTACAGCTGCTCTTACTATACTGTTCTCATGTATCCCACTCTATACACATGCAATGAAAAGAAATAATAATAATAATAAAAAAAAACCCACAACCCTTTCTGTCAGGGTCTCCTTTATTTACAGGCATTTCCATTATACTGTTGCCCCTGGCTGTTTCCATATAGATATACCCTCATATACATACATGATGTAGGTCTGAGTACAAAATGTACAGAAAAATAGTGGCTTTCAGGCTAGGGCTGCATGTATACACTATCAGCTGCAACTACATAGAACAAGGCTTATATTCAAAAATGTGTTGTGTTTATGTTAATGAGAAAAAAATAGATTAAATTACAGAAATACCACCCTCTGTGCATGTGTAATTACATAGCCTTTGTGTTCATCCGTCACCAGCCAGCATTTAATAGAAGTCGTTTAACTCAATGAACTCAAATATTGACCCAAATGATTTCTGATAAAGTCATAAATTGCACTGATTATTAGGATGGAGTCCTGCCCGACTATCAGTTTGACTAATAATAAGAGGGCCTAATACTTTTGCCATTACAGTCTACGTCCAGTGAAGATGAATGGAGATTGAATCTGTAAATGCTTTGTAGTGTAGAGATATAAAAGCCCAATTGTCAGCCATAATTGTCAAAATGAGAGGGGAAGAAGGATGACTTTTGAGTTCATTACATCCCTGCTGTTAATATAGTGTGTGTTTGTACATGTGCATATTCCTGGGACACAACGTGGAGTGTGCCAGCGCTGTGTTATGTAATAGATTATATTAGAATACAGTTTAGTGCATGCCTGGCCAGGCAGTTTGGCTTGCTTTATGTTTTGTTGTTAACCATCCACTATGTCCTGTCCCTCTCCTTTCACCTTTGCTAATCATCTGTCCTCTATCCCCCCCCACCCCACCCCTTTTTAGAGAGGGGTTACCACAATGGATGGTAAGACAATGTGTCCTGACTTTCTCTAGATGTGTATTACAGGCATACATGTTCAGGACATGCACAGCAGGCCCACAGCACTCACAGCTTTAAGGTTAAAGGTTGTTTTTGACGGCAGCTTTCTAGTGGATACTGAAATGAGTCATTAATCATTTTACTAACAGAGCACTACTCTGCAAGAGTTTTTAGTACCAGCTATGAGACAAAAAAAAAAAAAACAGGTTCCTGGAGCTTAAAACAACATTTTCAGTTTTCCTTTGTGGATTTTCAAAAGTAACTGGAGGACCTTGTGATATACAGACAGTAGTTTAGTGGTGAATATCACAATATTAAGGTAAACAATGTTCAAGATTTTTCATACTCTACTGAAAGTGTAGGCAAAATGTGGGGATGCCTCATGTTATGACATCGTTAAGGATTGGAGGTGTTCGGGGACTCCTAGCTGTCTCTTCTGATGGTGTAAGCCTCATTTATTTTATTGTATGATTTATTAATAGTTAATTTGACAGGGACACTGTGCAGTCACAGAACTGCACCAGAGTTAGTTACAGCTCATTTATATCTGCAGTCCCTGGACAGGTAAACAGGCAATAGTTAATACACAATATAAAAACAAAACATTACATAAAACAGTTAGCAGATCATTGAAATACGAAGCATAGATGCAAATACAACAATATAATGTAAAACTTTAAATACAATAATAACAATGTAGTATAAAAACCTATAATCTGTGCAAAGTATAAATAGGGAATATAAATAGTATTAAAAAGCCCTACTGTAGTCATAGCACCATGTTTAAAAAGGTCAAGCCCTAAGTGCAAAACTGGATGAGCTGAGGCAGCTAATTATGGTTACAGTTTTGGTTTATTTTAGCCAAAGTTTTGAGTCATTTTTTAAAATGGTGCAAAGCTGTCAGACACTGATATTTCTGGGAAAGGATTTTCACTCCTCCACTTTCTGGTTTCCCAAAAGTTGTTGCTCTGGTTCTGATCCACACAGTTGTACCACTGTCAGGAACGGGGGGGTGGGGGTGTGGGGGGTTGCAAGCCTATAAATAATTTTCAACATCAGGCATATGTCTCAGTAGAAGTAAGTTTTCCAAATTAAGAAGCTTATATTTAAAAAAGAAAAGAAAAGTTTATGAGTGGTAATACACCCTTGGTTTTTTACCTAATGTTTGTAGGATGGAATTGGATTGTAGAGAGAAAATACTGGTTTGGGAATGGTCACCTCTGCTTAGGACCAAGTTGTTATGCAATATGACAAGTAAGGAAGTTTGTCGATATTTGATGCCTGATATTACTAAAATTATTCAAATCATGCTTCACTTTGGTTATTTTGCTGACATGGTTTTTCAAAGACAAATTGTAAAATATATCCAAATTATTTTACTTACATTGACAATTAAACGTGATTTTCTAAGCCAATCAGACACCTTGCACATAGTATATATATATATAAAGTTCCCCCCCGCCCCACATGGGTGGTGTCTCCTTCAGACTCGGGTCCTCTACCAGAGGCCTGGGAGCCTGAGGGTTCTGCACAGGATCTTAGCTGTTCCTGGCAATGCGCTCTTTTGTACAGAGATCTCTGATGTTGTTCCTGGTATCTGCTGGAGCCATTCTCCCAGCTTGGGGGTCACTGCCCCTAGTGCTCCGATCACAACTGGTACCACTGTTGCCTTCACACTCCACATTTTCTCTAACTCCTCTTTCAACCCTTGGTATTTCTGAAGCTTCTCATGTTCTTTCTTTCTGATGTTGCTATCACTGGGGACTGCTACATCTATCACCACCACTGTCTTCTTATGTTTATCCACAACCACTATGTCAGGCTGATTGGCCATCACCATCTTGTCAGTCTGGATCTGGAAGTCCCACAGGATCTTGGCCTGTTTGTTCTCTGTCACCTTTGGGGGGGTTCTCCCATCTTGACCCTTCACCTCCAGTCCATACTCTTTACAGATGTTCCTGTACAGTATGCCCGCTACCTGGTTATGCCTCTCCATGTATGCCTTGCCTGCCAGCATCTTACACCCTGCTGTGATGTGCTGGACTGTTTCAGGGGCTTCTCTACACAGCCTACACCTGGGGTCCTGTCTGATGTGGTAGACCCCGGCCTCTATTGCTCTGGTGTTCAGGGCTTGTTCTTGTGCAGCCATGAGTAGTGCCTCTGTGCTGTCCTTTAGTCCAGTCTTTTCCAGCCACTGGTATATATATATATATATATATATATATATATATATATATATATGGTATATGTATGTGTGAACTGCTGCTGACTGTGAATTTCCCCACTGTGGGATAAATAAAGGCTAATCTAATCTAATAAGAATCCATAATAGTTCATCTGTTTATGTACACATGCTCTCTATACCTATCATCTAAACAATGTTGAATCCAAGCGAGAGATCTCCAGTGGCTGAGGACAATGTGTGAGATGTACCTTTGGTCCAGAGAAATGCAACCAAGGGGTTGTTTGCAAAGCTTGCAGGGCTATATTTACTTGTATTTCTCAGAAAGACAGCCATTCCTCTGAGTAAGAGGAGCTCACTGTTTACTTGTTGGCATGTTTGTGAGAGAGAGAGATGAGTAGAGGCTGCCTCCACGTCACTGGACACTGGCACAGCAAGTTTTGATGACCAATTCCATGCCTTGATGGGTAAAATAAATAGATCGACTCACTTTCTCTGTCACGTGTTAGTGCCAGCACTGAATCCAAGTGTGAGTCTATCCACATACATACACACTAGCGTGTGAGCAAATGTGTCACTTCTGCTCACATGGGAGAAAGGGCCGTACTGAAGCAAAAGAGGTAACTCAGAGCGTGTGAGTGAGATTGTTTACAATCGTCTGCCAAATGGTGAGACAGGTCAGAACAGACTGTTCTACTTCTCTCTCTCATGCTGTTTTGCCCGCCAATCTGCAGTTGGCATTCTTCATAGCCAGGTGGACCCAGGCATCCTGCTGCTGGTAGTGTGAAGTTTAGTTTACTGCCCCAGAGTCACAACAGTGCTTAAAGCTGGAAAAGTACTTATAGTTATTGAATAGAATAGAAAGCCTTTATTGTCATTGTATAGCAAGTACACAATGAAATTGGGAGTGCTGCTCCATTTGGTACTTTTAAAAATATAAACAAGAGTGCAAAAATGTATACAATAATGCAATAACAATAGGGAATAAATAAAAATAAGGTAAAATGCAATAAATAAAATTTAAATTAGAAATACAATAAACTACAATAAAATAAGCAGCAGTCATGGAAAACTATTGCTTTGTTAGTATTTGTCAATACAATAATTCCATATTTACTGTCATAGCCAGTGATTGAAAGATGTATTCGGATAGATTATGTAAGTAAACATACTAATTCCACACAGTGAAAAAGTTCAATTCTATCAACCAATGAATCAATCAAGTTTTCCTGTAAATACAGTATATGGCACCAAATCATAACCAACGTTATCTCATGACACCTAACATAAAGAACTAGTCGAAACTAGACTCCACTACATAGTAAAGGTACTTAAAGCGTGAAAAGGTCAAAGTAATGGCAGTAAAATGGTCCCTGTCAGTGTTTTACTGTTATTTATGCTGCCTATAGATTTGTATTATACTGCTTTTTCTTATTGTACATGTTTAAGGCTGAGCTCATGTGAACTACCTAAATACTGTTCGGTAGTTTAACATACAGCGATGCATCATATTTTTTTTTAGATCATCGTGTTTCTAGCACACTGTCCCATGGGAACCACATATAAAGTAGGCTACACTTTTCATAAGCTCAGAAGACAGGATAGTTTTCAGCTTCGTAAAAACACATTTTCCAGATGATCCAAGGGGGTTTGAACAGTTTATTTACCTTAAAAGAGGAGAATTATAATAAGGCCATAAAGGAATGCTTAATACTTCAGTTCATCTCTCAGACACTTAAAGTCTGAAAAAGAACTAAAGCTGTCAGAGAAATGTAATTGAATAAAAACTGCAGTGTTTTCCTCTGAGATGTAGTAGAGAACAAGTGTAAATAAATAGCAGTGACAGTAAATGTTCAAGCTTTACTCTCTGGTTGAACTCTAAGTTTATTGATTTTATTCGGGCATGAGTGATATGAGAGTATTCACTGTGAGATGCCATAAAGCTGTCAACTGTCAGAGACTTTGTCACACTGTTGTTCCTGCCGTGCCCTTCACTTTAATATATTTGTTTGTATAGCTACAATGATCCCTGTTGTAAATCAACAGTCAGCCTTATGGCAGTACTGGATCATTTAATTATTTTTGCAGCACCATGCTAAAAGTCTTGTTTTTCCAGAATGTAAAATACATTATATCAGAACATGGTCTGCTCTTCCATTTACTAACTCTTATTTAAACATTCTTGTAGTTACAGTGAATGTTTCAGCAGACGGTGCAACATTTTCCCAAACACTTCTGTGTCCAGTTTGTAGAAGCTTCCTGCTGGGATTTCATTAGCAAATATCGCTGCACCCTGAGCTTGTTATTTTCTCACACCATCTTCTGCCTCCACAGGGTTGAGGTTACTGTCGAACTGCTGCTACCACTGAGTGGGTGTTGCAGGTTGTTTAAGGTAGTGTCTGTGTAACAGGTTCACTTTCATATCATCTTCACTTTACTTAAAACAGCAATAGGGTTTTTAGAATTCTCAAAATGCACAATTATAATTTCTATTCAGATTATGTCCCAGTTAAAAACAAATAATTTCTCCTAGTGGGACTAATAAAGGAATATCTTATCTTATCTTAAATCCTAAAAGCAACCTTTTGACAGAAAGCTGAATGTTTTAAAAGGTTCTCTAGTATTACAATGCAATAGAAGTGGCTTCTGATGAGTTCCAAAGGATTTAAGGTTCACATTTTTAGATTTATTAAAAGTGAAGTGAAAATAACTGTGAGGACAAATGTGACTTTTTTTTATACAGTATGTCCTAACCCCTAGTATATGCAGTGAGGAAAAAACAGTTTCCTTCTGTTGCCCAAATCATGCACAAAAATACAAAGCACAAATAATTACCAAGTAAAAATGATTTCACATACAATTTATACTTATCTTCATGTTTTGCCTTCTTTCTGTTATAGTACGAAACCTAGGTTCTTAAGAGTTGATGAAGAGTAATTGAGTAATTGTAGGGCGGCTGTGGTTCAGTTGGTAGAGTGGGTCGCCCAATTACCGAGAGGTTGGCGGTTCGTGTCCCGGCTCTGGCTGTCCACATGTCGAAGTGTCCTTGGGCAAGACACTGAACCCTGACTTAGGCCCCCAGTAGGACCTGCCGTAGACCTTAGAAACCTACTGGTGTGTGTGTGAATGGGTGAATGAGAGGCTAATGTAAAGCGCTTTGAGCACCATGAAGGTGGAAAAGCGCTATATAAATGCAGTCCATTTACCATGTATTATGTATCAATGGTAAATGATACATAATCAGCTGAAGATTTGGACTATGATAAATTAGAATTACCTGCTGATATCACAATATTAAATGTTTTAAATGATACAACCATAATAATTATGTATATAATGATGTTGATAAGCACGCATACTTTTTCCCTGACGCACTAAAATCTGAAAGGCAAGGCTGGTTTATTTCTGTAGTAGATTTCATGTACAAGACAATTCAAAGTGCTTTACATAAAACAATAAAATAATTAAAACAGATAGCAATAAAAAAAAGAGTGCTGATCTAAACTGATGAATCAAAGTTATTCAAATACAACTGAGAACAGATGGGTCATTAACCTAGATTTAAATCAAATGATTTGATAATTGTGGATGTTTTATGTTTTAATAATTGGCACTTTTATTGCTAATTTATTTTTGAGACTACCGACACCATTTGGTTTTATTTGAATTGTAGTCATTTTAGTGTGCTATTTTTGTTGGTACAAAAATACTATTTTATTTGAATTATGTGTGCCATGCCACTTTGACATTTTTGTCATAAACAGTTCAGATTTGTAATTTTGTGTAATTTCATAAATATTAGTATGTCTTAATTATAAACATATCATACCATACCACCATCAAAGGAGTTGAATGCTACAATTTAGGAAATATAAAAAATGGAAAGAAATACATTTTTAAAAATTTAGAACCCAATGAATTTCCCATGGACTCCAGTGAAATTACCATCTTGTGATCAGTACACTGAAAACACCACTGGTTTAAATGCCTATTAATACACTCTTGCTTTTAACTTCATCAATATAGACTTGTGATTGTGTGTTATGTGATCCCCAAATAACAAGATGGGAGCTGTAAAAACCCTTTGGTCAACCTAAGTTATCAGCTCTCCCTGCCATCATGTTTTTGATCAGACTCCTCTGACGAAAGCCGCTAAATAAAGCATGTCTGGCATTTGTTAGACTTGTGCTGTGTTTCCACTACATGGAATCGGCTCCACTTGACTTGGCTTGGGTACCACATACTATTCCTTCAGATTGTTTCCATACAGATAGTACAGTACCTGGACGTCATTGTGAAGCATTGCATAACTCCTGTGTTGTAAACTTGCTCATTGCACATTGCCCCATCAAGCACACGCTAGATTTTTTTCGGCGGCCACCAAGGCAGAAATGTCTCAAGCTCCACAATAGACCACAACAGCCCTGTTTACATGAGAGTTTTTGTTCCTGTTTAATTAAGAATACAAGTTAATTCCGCTTTAAGATGGCCATGTAAACACCTAACTCCAGTTGAAAATTATAATTCTGAATTAAGCTTAATTCCGAATAAAGTCAGTGGTTTATTCCATTCTTAATTTTTAATCCGATAATTGTAAACAGTTAATTCCAGTTTAACATTATTCCTGTCATTCTGCACATGGTCCTGGTCTTGTTGAGATGATACACATATTTCGCGTTGATGACACATATTTTGCGCTGCTGGTCCAACATTAGTTTGTTGGTTCCTATGGTTGATTCAGTTGAGCTGTTGCTTTGTAATTATCACAAAAATAAATGCAAAAATCACATGTAGTATCTGGCTTTACATGTTGCTTATTGAAACGAATGCAAAACAGGAAGTGGATTGTTTTCTTCCAGTAGACATCCCGACGTGAAATGGCTGTTCTGTCCAGTCAGAACCCTCTGTACCTCCAGTTATTAAAGACCAATTAACGAGAGCAGAATACACCCATTTCCCATGTAAACTTTTATTTAGAATTAACATGTCCATGTAAACACGAAAGAAATCGCTTTAATTGTGAATTATTTTATTCCGAATAAATAATTCTGAATTAAAAAAACATCATGTAAACGTAGCAAGTGTTGTTTTGTGAACTGACATGATTGTGTTGCAAACTGAATTAGTTGACCGATCTATTCACTGTAACTCCAAATCTAGTGTTTTTAAAAATGAGGTGTCGCACATTGATAATGCATTGACTCCACCAATCAGTGTCTACGCGTCACATTATAGTATTGCTTGGGACCGCTTGGAAACTCAGCGGAGGCGATACCATAAATCTAATACTGGTTACCATGGTACCAGGTCATGGAAACGCACCAAAGCGAGTCGTGTAGAGTCAAGCCAAGCCGATAGTAGCGGAAACGCAGTATTGGATTCCTCAGATTGCGTTTGATCTAAACAAAGAATGCAGTAGATCGGTTAATCTCTGTGTTATAGGCCAAAGTTTGTCAAAGTGTAACTTCATCCCTCACTCTGAGCGTAACTCCACCCTCTACAGGATTGTGCTGAAAACATGATAACTTTGATATCTACATGGGAAAGAATATCACAAGATGCCCAAGAAGGACTGAACAGATAGTTCTGGGTTTTGTAATGTTGTACCTTGCTGTCACACAAGCCTTTCCCACAGGACATCAACGTGCTCATCAAATTTAGTACATTCACCTCACAGTTACAGTCTGACTGACTGATTAACCAGCATCCTTTGCTATTTTAACATGTGCATTCAAATAAAAATTAATGAATAAAACTAACCAATTGAGGCAGCAGAAGGAATGTGGTGGTTTTCAAACAAAGTAAAACACCCTGTTTGGACTATTTTAAAAATTCAAATGTCATATTTTAGCTGTACTTTCTGTTCTGTAACACATTAGGATAGAAGCCTGTGTTTGGTGAAGGGGGTGGAAGTGAGTGGAGTTTAAAGCAGCAGAAGGCAGCTGGTGAGAGAGACATGGAAGATTGTGCTGAATTCTTGTAAATAATTGTACGGAACAGTGACAGTGTTGTTTTTAGTTTGTTCTGCTAATGCGTTCTTTACTGTTTATCTGCATTTTATCAGTTTATACAGTTTATTGATGAATGACTAGAAATCAGTCAAAATAAGAAGCTGAAACATGGATGCAGAATGTTCTAGACAAACAAAAATGTTTGAGCATACGTACATTATTGAAAGTCTATTTGTATAATCTCATACAATTTTATCATGAAAATTTACAGTTTTGTTTTATTTTTTATTATAACGCATAGTTTTAAATATTTATTACATATAATAACGATAAATAATTAGCATATATTGAAAGTTAGGTTCTTCCTGAAAAATAGTTCAAAAGAATTGGCAAATAAGATATTTTCTGATTCTGTTATTGCACAAACTACATAAAGAAATCTATGCAGCCTAGTAGTCATTAAAGGGTTAAGCAACTTTTAAATGATCCATTTTCAAAGTGAAAGGACTCAAGACTATTTTGAAGCAGAAACTCACATGTTGAGCCATTTTTGTAAATTTTACAGTTTTCTAATATTAAAAGTAGTATTGATCAGAATCAGAATCAGAATCAGAATCGTTTTTATTCGCCAGATACATTTGCATATACATGGAATTCTATTCCGGCAGGTGGTGTCACTCTCAGAATAGTATAGTAATATAAAAATATGAAATAGTATGTACAAAAAAAATAAAAATAAAATAAAAATAAAGGTAATAAATAATATTTTACAAAAAGGGTGGTGCAAAGTACACGAGGTAGTGTTTCATTATGATAGATGGGATTGAATTTTACAGCTCAAAACTATGTTGTTGTGTCCAGTATGACTTTAAGTGATAGATCTGATCATTTACTCAAGAAACATGTGTATGTTACAAAACTAAAGAGGTCCTTTGTTAATGTGTGGTCATAGCGTTGTCAGTCAGTACGTTTACATGCACATCTAAGTCAAGCTCTTGTCAATAATTGAGCTAATGACTGAACTGAAGTACCTGACAAATCTCAGTTTACATGCGCAGCAAGATAATGTAATTATTGTTCCACTCCCAGACACTAGGTGGCGCTAAACGCCTTTTCATGTTGACATTCTTCCGGTTGGCGTCATAGAAGAACAATCAGTAAAGAAGGGTGTCAGATTTGAAGCAGACACAGTAGAAGGACAACAACACCCAGAGAAGATATGGACCAGAACCATGAACATATGGACCACAACCATGAATATATGGACCACAACCATGAACATATGGACCACAACCATGAATATATGGACCACAACCATGAACATATGGACCACAACCATGAATATATGGACCACAACCATGAACATATGGACCACAATCATGCAACAAATAGTATATTTCATACATACCGTACATTCTGATTTATTACAGTAATGTACATGTTGTCATAGGGACTCTGGTCACTTCCTGAAAGGGGCGTGTCCAGGCCAGTCAGTAGTGGAGCTAAAGTTGGCAGCATTTACACGCATAAGGAGAAGCTCAATTAGAACCACATTATCTGACTTGGTTCGTTCGACTTTTAAAACTTCAGTTCGATTCGATTATAGTCCGACTAAGGTGTTTACATGGCTTTGAAAACTTCACTATTCGTCAGACTAACGCAATAATTCAAAAATTTCTAAGTGCATGTAAACGTACTGATTATAGGTGTAATCAGCTAATCCACCTCTGTCCCTCCTTAACCTGGTGCAATGCTGTCTTCTTTCAATTTCCTGTGAGGTGAGTGAGGAAAGGAAGGGCACAATCAGGGATTATTTGCTCCTTCCAGCTTCCTTACCTTGCTTTGACCTATTTCCTCTGCCCAAACTCTACCCTTCCTCCGTCCAACCAGCAACCCCAAACCTTTCACTTAATTGGACCCAGTGAAAGGACAGATTTTATTTTCACCAATGCTGGGTACATGCCAAAAGGGCATTTTCCGCTGTCTCTAGTTCCATGCTTTAGGAAGTCCCAGTTCAACCTGGCAACTGGAATGCTTTTTAATGTGGCCTCTGTTCCTGATGCTTTCTAGCCCCAAAGGGGTAGGGTTTCAAAAGTAGCTCCTGAGTTGCCTGAGTTGCCTCTGACATTTATGAATAGAGCATTTATACAAAGTCATTCCCTTGGGCTGTGTCTTTTGTGTACTGTATGCATCATCCTGTTCACATGAAATGACTGGAAATATGAACAGCCGATGTATGGTCCCTCTTGTGACTGCGACATTTAATTGATCTCTTCTCTTGAAAACAACCATCTCCCTCAGCTTAGCCTGGCTTTTCTTTTTCTTTGTCTTTTCTTTTCTTTTTTTTTTTTTTACCATGCCGTGAGTGCAGTGGTGTTTTGAAAGTCAAGGTATTTAAAACAAAAGATGGTGTGCTTGACAAAAATGGTGGGAGTGTATCCAAGCAACATGTGACACTGCAGTCATAAGATTCAAGCACTCAACAAGCTTTGGCACTGAAGTGGAAATGGTTCTGCCACTTTAAAGGTGTCTCTTCATACTGTACATTTTGATTCCTGTTAAAAACTCTACATAAACAGGGGTGTATGTGTCGTGCAGAGTACCATGTTAGGGTACCTTAGCTAAGTATGTTTTCATGTTTGTTTGTTTTTAAATACATCTTATTTTACTGCATTATTTCTCATGTCTTAGTCTAGCAGAATGTAAAGGCATTTTACTGCCTCTTCAAACATGTAAAACACAAAAGCAACTTTCAGTTTGCCTGGTCTTTTCATGTAAGATTCAATCTCACTTAACTTGAAGTACTATTGGATTAATGTTTGATGAAGTGACAGCTAGAGGAGCTCATGTTTAATGATGATGGACTGTGATGGCCGTATGCTTTGTGTTTGTATCAATAATGATCCACTGGTCCCTGCTTTTTTGTTACGATTGGAATCCCATTTACAAACAAAGCTTTTGATTTTACAGCTCTATAAGTCTATTGGTATTAATATAAGTGTTTGAGTAATGTTTTGTTTTGTTTTTTTCACTGTAGAACTATTAGTAACATTCTCACAACTCAGTCGCTCCAGCTGCACATGACCCCCACCCTCTCCAACGCCATCATCCATCTTTTTATGCCACTTACAAAGACATCATTCAATTCTAGTTTCAGGTGCAACTGACGATGCACCTGTGGCCATTGCACATATTGTGGTGCGATATCGTTGTCTTGTTACAGTGACTGGACAGGTACTACTCCAAAAATGTGAATATTTTGAAAAAGTGCATGCATTTCTATACACATATACACACCGATATAATATGTACATTTCAATGTACATATTATATAGAAAAATAATATATGAATCAATATATTTCAAAGTTTTATTTGTTGTGATTTTGCAGATTTACAGCTTCAGAAAACTCAGTTTTAAGGAATATTCCAATTTTCTGAGTTTTTGGCTTTGAGGTTTTAATAAGCTGTAAATCATAATCAGCCAAATTACAACAAAGAAATACTTGAGATATCCCACTTTGTATGACATGGGACGATAAAATGTATTGGTTTCACCTTTTATGTTCAATTACCTGAATAAAACAACTTTTTCACCATTATCCAATTTCTGAGTAGTACCTGTATGTTACTATAACTCTGTTACAAGGATAATAAGCATGTTTAAGAGGTCCAAATATTGAGAAAATATCTATATTTGTGTGGATAGAGCATTTGTGTTCTGTGGTAGTGCTGAACATAACACATTCTTGTCTGTTTTCATCCTCAGTCTAAAAATTGTTGAAGAAAAAAACGTCACATCTGCTATAAGTCACTATTTGTCAATTCTTCACTATCTTTGACACACACTGACTCACAGACATACCACAACTCTGTCTCTGTGATGTCATGATGTCCTCTAGCTTTCCATCCTGAAAAAAAATAAAAAATAAGAATAGTGTTGCTACGGAGACAGAGCTGGGATGTAGCTTCATTGTTGTGACGTGTGCCAGGCTGGTGCAAGGATCAGCCAATTGCGAGTGGACTTGCAGGCGTTATTAAAAGCAATGCTGCTATTTTTGGGGCTGGCCGTTGCATTACTCAGCAGAGTGCAGCAAAGTCAGATGTACTTTACACATTCCACAGTCAGTGTGCGTGTGCCTGTTGAAAAAATCTAATTTACGGTGACTCGAAGATGTGCTCTGCATGCTGTCATTTCAGAGTTGACGCTGAGTTGTTGAATCTGGACACAAGAGAGAAAGTGTGGGTTATGTTCTGCTACTAGTAAAGTGCTCTCTTCACCATAGTGAAATTTACAGAAAGGAGGATTTAGATAAGCCACTTTAATTAAACCACTGAATATTTCCCTCCACATGCAGGGTTCTTTCTCCTGAACAGGAGACAGATGGTCAAGCTTATTTATATAAAAAGCTCTTTCCTGTATCGGTACTCATAACTAGATAAGCTGCAGGCTCATATTACAAATGAACAAACGCTACCCTCATTATGTGAACCTCCACAGGTTCCGATAGCAGACATGAACACACCGCTGTTTTGATGCTTACGTTCTTTAATGTACATTATATGTTTTCAGCTTGTCCATTTGTCCCATTCATGTAAAGATCATATCTCTGCAGCATCTTGGGGAGTTTAGAATTTGACACAAGGGTTCACTTGAAATCAAGGATTTCAAATAGGTTCTTGGCCTTGACTCACGAAATTTTAAAATTAATTATTACATTTGTAAACTATGATAAAATTGTACACAAATCTTTAGTACAATATATTAATGAAGTGGGTACTGGACTTAAGATTATGGTTATTCATTCCAAGCAGAAGTTTGTCTAAATGCTTGTTAGTGCATATATGCACACATGTGTTCTGCTCTGTTCTGCAGCGTTCAGCTCACTGAAGCGAGAACATTATTTTGACCTTTATTGTCACCTCAAACTTTCTCTTTAGTCATAAATGTGTCCTTCAAGGTTTTTATGTCAATGCACACAACAATCAAAACAAGCTATATGCAAAATTGAGTATACAGGGATGAAAAGGAAATTCTTTATCATTGTGAATACACATTTTGGTGACCTTGACCTTTGACCTACATTCTCCAAATGTTAATGGCATCTATTCTGGACCATCTTACACCTTTGCTGAAAATTTAATGGAAATTGGTCTGGTAGTTTTTGTGTAAAGTTTCTGGCAAACAAGGGGCCAAAAAAAAAAAAGAAAAACAATACCCTCACCTCACCTTTGGGAGGGGGTGGGGGGTGGAGTTATAATCAGTAATATTGTTTTATTGGTCACAATGTTATCACAGCTATTAACGTTGGCCTGCAGCAATGGAGACCATCAAAACACAACCCAATACTCTTTGAACAGTGTGATCACAGACTATTCTCTTGGGTCGACATAATCCTTTAAATCAACAACCTGTGGTCACTGATGTATGCTAATGAATCTCTGTGGTTTTGAACAGGGCTGATAACCCAGGTCAGATGCTCACCACACCAGTGTACTGTAGATGTTAATCACCTTGTGCATAAAGTGTGTTTTTATAGCTAGCTCAGCATGACTTACATTTCAGGTCACAGCAGTCATTTTGAAATCAGATGTTTGACTTTGATCAAATACTCACAGTAACAAGCCCTTCCATCTACTTAAAGGATTTTATGTCACATGAGTGTTTTGTACGTGGGGCCGTTTCAGTTTCTACATCGTCATGTCATTTAAGTAGTTTGAGCTGACAGATGTGGTTTTGTGTATTTTTTTTTTTTTACGATCTTCTTCAACTGCTCAAAAATAACTACCATAAATGTCAAATTTGTACCACATGTTTTTAAACATTTGAAATTGAATTGCTGCTTCTCCATGATGCTTCTTCTTCTATGGTTTCTGAAATGTTCTGAGGTGAAAATTAACATCTGAATGGAGAATTAGCAACCAGCAACTTTTCTATCTCAGTACATTTATCATGCAGTTATATTCATATATTTCCTTTAATTATTGGTCATCGACTTATATATGTATTTCAATAATGGACTTTGTATATTTAACTTTGAATTTCTGCTTTACTTCATGAATGAATGTGTCTTATTGAACTATTTTCTGGCTCCTATTATTAATAAAAAAAGTATTCACAGTTTTTGTCACACAGTTAATCATCATCTGAATCTTAATGCCCTTTAACCATTGAACTCGTGAGACTTTAACACTTCCACAGTAAAAAAATAAATAAAAAAATTACAAAATCAGCCAAAGCGATCAATAAAAAAAAAAAAAAGTATAATAAACCAAGAAAATAAGAAGTGACATGAACAAGGTAAGACACAAACAGAACAATAGTGAAGAAAAAATTATAAAGTAAAACATAAATAAGCTACAAAATGAAGAAAATCTATTTACAAAATAATAAATAACATAAAAGAAATAGCAAAAAAAGAGAAATAAATAAGTTGTATTGTAATTGGGTTCCAGTAGTTTTAGATTTGGCTTTTTTTTTTTTTTTTAAATCAGTTGCTTTTTGATGCCTGTTTGTGTCCATACTTCAGTTCCATGAACAAAACTCAGTATAAAAAAAGAGTTCAAATGTACTCTTGTACACATTCATCAAAACACCTCTTCAATGCATTTCATGGTGGTCCTGAAACACAGTCCACTCAGTAAATCTCCTCTGATTTCACCACAGGTGCATGTGGGTGAGATGGATTTCAGTTGCCAGTGAGATCAGGTGACCGCTGTTGAGCCTGCTGCTCAGCAGAGTTCTGCTCTCTGCCAAGAAAATACAAGCTCAAGTTACTGGGATTGCTTCTTTTCTATTTTTGAGCCATTAGTTTAGTCGGTTGTTTTTCTACATGAATTCTACCTCTTGTATTGCTATTGTGGATCCATTTCTCATGATTAGGTTATAATATAATAACACCATTTAAAAGAAATGCTGTCTTCAAGATCTCACAGCTGATGAATCCACAGTATGAAGTAGCACAGTTCCTAACCACATGATACAGTACAGTATGATCAGGCCTGGCACAAATGTGATTCAGCAAATCGGGGTGGATTGTATGTAGTTAAAAATGAATTCTGTTTGTTATATAAGCACAATTATCCACTGTTTGTGCTGCTTAGCTGAGAACACACACACAAACACACACACACAAACACACATTCCTTCTCCACCTCCGCTTTCTTGAGAACTTCTTCCTCTAGGTACTCATTTATATAACCACCAAACTTATATAATAAAACATTACAACAGTAAGTGGTGGCATAAGTTCTGTGCAGACATTTGCACCATTTTAAGATTTTGAAGTCATAATAATATGCTTGGCCATCTGGTGTGTTTCAGTGAGTTAAACGTGTCTATCTCAGGCCTTTTTGTGCTTGGTGATACTCTACATAACACTGTAAAAAGTAGATCAAACAAATAGAAGCCACTGTATTGGAAATCTCTCTGGTATTCCATGTTATGAAGTGTTGTTAATCAGATCTTTGCCATCAGGGACTGATTACCAACAGGGGAACTGGATCAAGATAACGAAAACATGTTCTTTTCTGAAGACACACTCTGACCTGGAAATAAACAGAAAGAAAACTACTTTGTCATTCCAAAACAGACACGGAACTCACATTCAAATGCACAGTGTTGATTGACAACATGGTTTATCAGATGTCCTCATTTTTTAATTGTTTGTCATCGTATGAATCCAGTCTAAAATATTTTAGTGTTGGTAAACAGGTAGCACCATGTACAATTTACCTGCCAGGGGATGTCAATGGAATGCTAAAAACATACTTAAGTGATGATACATTTATGTTTTAAGTATGTCAGTAGGCCTAAGTGTAATAACACTGAGTAACAGAATGTAATTAAACTGGCTCCACACAGTTCAACCTATATTTGTTTCCTTTTGTGAAGTTATCACATTTACACTTTTACAAAATTAGCTACATGTTGAAAAATATGGGATTTTAAGGCTGTTACAGTAACTTTCACTCCTTCCTCCCAGAATTCTGATCAATTAATCAATCAAACTTATATCCCCAAACAGAGTTTTTTGTTCAACTGCCACCACTGTCTTCACCAGCGCCAGATATCCTTCATTTTAACTCATTTTAACTTCTGTTTAGATATCCAGTGTTTGACATATTAATCCATATCATGAAGAACTTAATTTGATTTTGGACCAGTTACTATTTCTAGATTTCCCACAGGGGGGCGCTCAAAAGTTTAAAATTCGTTGACAGTCATTTGTTCATATCTCTGGAACTATTTATTTGATTGACTTCAAAGCAAGTGCAAATGAAACGCTATGATGTGGAGGTGCCTCACGCCATGACATCATAGCTGACTAGTCAAATATTGGGGGCGTTCAAGGATACATATACACCTAGCCGATGCTTCCAACAGTGTAAATCTCGTTTATATAGCATTTTTCATGCAAACAGTGATAACACAGTGCTTCACACAATGCTAACAATAACACAAACACACACACTATGACACTCAAAACACATTACTCATGTCTGAAATGACTGATTTCACTCATCCAACCCATCCTCACCTACTGTCTCTGTATGATTGCACTGGTCTTTCACTGTTCCCCTTTATCTTTATTGATTTATCCAGTCTCTGATCTATCTGAACTGTCTGAAATAGTGTGTTTTAATGTATTGTTTATAGGTGCTTATTGTCATCAGGCCTGGGACCACAGCAGGATACTAGCCATGTTGGCTAAAACTGTCCTCTTTACTGTTATTGATACAGTTCATTAAGTATAAGTATATAGAAAACCTAAATCCTAAATTAAATGGAGATAATTCATTTGACTCTAACACATACAATAGATAGATTTATTTTTTTTTGGTTAGTTGCATATTTGTGACAATAGGCGTCATGGGCGATTGTCCATGATACAATAAACAAATAACATCTCAACCTAGTTCAGCTTTTTCATCCTTTAAAGCACAAAGCAAAACTACTATCCTGAATAATAAATCAGGCTGGTAACATCACTCAGTACTGTACAGGTGCTCAGTGATGATGAGGAAAACCCCCCTCATCACTGACGACCCCTCCCATCCCGTCCACTGCTTCATGCTGCTGCTACAGAACCACACTGGCCTGGAAAAACATTTACAAAAAATATTTTAGCCCCTTTGCAATAGCTTCAATTAGTGACATAAAACACACTGCGCTGTGGTTTAGTGTTTTTAGTCGTTTTATGTGTTTTATTTGTTTTTAACCATTGTATTGTGCTGTTGAGTATTGTCCATCTGTCTGTCTGTAAAATGGAAACAAACTTATGTGTATTTGAAGTGAACTTGTAAAACACTAAACCATATTTCCAGTTATAACATTGAGTCAGAACGTGTACTTGTTGTGGAATATTATCACAGTTTCACACCTTCTGTTCACTACTGGTCCAGAATCATTGTACACAGGAAATCATTGAGACAAAGTTGACAAACTATGACCCAATACAACATTCCCTGGAATGTCAACAAACCTTGTGTAATGAGCTTTTGACAAAATTAAATTGTTTTTATTTTAATTTTTATTAGTTATGAAATGAAGTTGCATCTAATTATTGTGTCATTTGTATTTCAGAACTCAAAGAGTGCCCAAGGCCTTGTGGGATTAAAGAACCTGGGGAACACTGTAAGTACAGCCGTCTTTTATTTTTTTAAACATCATGAACCTGAACTCTTGCTATATCGTCATGTTATTGTCAAATAATTTATGCTAGCAGAAGCTACACATTCCAAGTCTCCCAAATCTAGATCTCACTTGTTAGTTAACCAGTTAGCTCACATTTGTCAAACTTGGGCTCATGGGCCAAATCTGGCCTGCAGTGTAAGTATATTTGGCCTACAAGATCATAGCAAATGTATATTCCAGCTGCATGCACTACTAATACTACAAGTTCCACAATGCTTTGCTAGTATGTTAGCGCACAGTCAAGACTGGCAAGAGCCCCTCCCCTCGTGTGTGCTATATAGTGTGGATCGGTCAACCAATCAGCAAGCGTGTCCCCCTCTGACTGTAGCCACTTGTCCCGGCTCTGTTTCGAGCTATGCCGGCTTCGGCTCCTACTCCAGCTCAAGACCACCCCCACCCCTTACAGAACAGCCCCAGTTCATACCTATCTGTTTGACCTAATGATTTATGTGAGTGACAAAATACTTGTCCGGTGACGTTTACATCCTAATATTGCTAATATAGCTACAGTAGCTAAGCTCTACCTTCATGTCTTATACTAGTGCTCCAACCTCTGACAATGCATGATTCATGCATGAGGGGTAGAGGTCGGGGGTGGGGTGGCAGTTTAGTTTAATAGACATATCACCATCCAATCATTCTGAACAAACTTTAAGTAATGGGGATGATTTTTTTCAGTCTTGTCCATTTCACAGGTGACTATATTTTTTATTTTTTATTTAACTAATTGGTTGTAATTGGAGTGTGAAGGGGATTTTAATCCTTTGATGCAGGAATTATAATAACCTTAGTCAAGATTTTTTCCCCAGTGTTTTTATTCCAATTTAGGCACAAAAAAAGCAATGTGATTGAAATATTTTTAATGAACCTATTTTTTATGGAGTTATAAGCTGGACAACATGCATTTAAGCTTTGAAGCAAAGACACATGTATTTAAAACACTATATCAGAACACTATGAAATAAAACATTTTTAATGCAGTTTTTGTTTAAGAAGAGTGTTAATTACAGTCTAATAACAACAAAGCAATTGATTTACAGGTAAACATGTTAGTGCAGACCAGTTACAGTAATGATTTGAACTGACTGATATGGAACTAAAACAATAAAAACCCATGAATATACAAGAGAACAACTGTCGAAGAACTATCCACTGGAGTGACCAGTATGCAGCAAAGGGTTAAAAAAATATAATAAATAATGGTTTCACCCCGTCTATAACAGTCATTGACAACCATGCTACCAGTCAAATTAATTCCACAAAAATGGCTAAACGAAAGATGGAAAACAGGAGCTTTGCAGACAGATAAAGTGTTCACTAATATAAATGTTGTCTTGTGTGTGGAGCCAACATGACTGTAACATATATAACATAAGAAGTTATTTTTTTTCAATAAATATCGAGTTCAGCCCATGACTCTATCTCAGTTATACAGCAGCTCTACAGCAGAGTGGTAGTCCTGCAAAGTATCTGCCAGGCAACAGGCAGAAGGGGCACTCTTAAAATAAACAGTGTGCATGTGTGTGCTGTCTGCCGCTGATGGTGTGTGTGTACAGTAACCTAATCACAGAGCTCTGAACCATGGACCAGGGGGGACTGGTCCTGTCTCTGTAACTGGTTATCTTACCTAACCGCACGTGTGTCATGTCCACACGTGATTAGTGCCATTTGTACACAGCACAGGACTTGACAACATCTAGGGTCTTTGTATTTGATCTTAGGTTGGTATGTTGTGGTCATTGGAATTACAACCACGACTAATGATTATTTTCATTTAGGGCTGAACGATTTTAAGAAAACAATTAATTGCAATTGTTCTGGCAGATATTGCGATTTCAGTTTAATTCACGATTTTCTTTACGTCAAGTTTCAGTGGTTCAGTAATATTTGCAAACATCACAGAAGCTATAGTGTTCAAAGAATAAATGTCATGATTTACAAACAGGTGGAAGAAAGAGGGGAAAAAAAGGAGAGGAAAAATGAAAAAAAGAAAGAAAAAAGAGGAAAAATCAAGGAAAAATGAGGGGGGAATGAAAGAAAAAAAATGTTAAAAAGGAAAAATTAAGAAAAAACAAAAGAAAAGAAAGTAACAAAAAAGGAAGAAAACAATAAAAATGGAAGGTGTACATTTGGTCATATCTATCAGTTTATGTCTCACTATTTTTATATAATTGTAGTTAAATACTTTCTGACATTTGAGTAAAAAAAAAACTCAGTTTTGGCTCCAAATATTAGCGGCCTGTATCACGTCATTGGCCAAGGCTGATGTAAAAAATTAATAAATAAAAAATCGGTATCAGCCGTAAAATAGTTAGAGCACTACAAAAAACACAGCTTTGACAATCCCAAAATAATATTGTCTGAAATTGCGATTTTCAGTCCAAAACGATAGATTGTTCAGCCCTATTTTCATGATTTTATTTCCTTGGAATATATTTGACATCTGCGTACTGTGCCAAGTGCCAACTTTCTGCCAACTATCTTCCTTTTCTTTTAAAATACATTTTGAAACAACAATTCTACATTCAAATAAAATGTTAGAAAATGGTGAGAAATGTTTCTAAAGACAATCTTTAAATATTAAGTATGTATTATGTGTTCACTTTTATGAACTTACAAAAGTAAAATGATTACATTTAATAAGCTAGCATCCGAATTCTGTTGCTTTTCTTGAACATTTATCCAAACAATGAATCCATTTCAGTTGACTTTGACTTATCCAATCTTCAGTCAAATAAGTTTCTTGAATTATTCAGTCTATGAAGCCTTGTCAAACGAATCAATATGAAAACATAAATAAATTGTGTTTTTGTTGATTGATTTTCGTTGTTTTGTTGTTGCTTGATGCTTGGAATATGACAACACAAGCCTTTTGATTCATTTTCATTTGATTCTATGAACGCTTTCAATGATAGAATGTAAATTAACCCTTTTTTTAACATTACGGGGGAAAAAAACGAAAAAGTTTTGTGTCTGAAAACTTCAATTCAATGACCAAAAAGTACAAATACATACATTAATCTGAAAGAGAAGAGATGCTTTGTACCAGATTTATCTCCCAGCTACTTTCCTTCTGCTGTCTCCAAGCAGGTGTGTACAGGTACAATACAAAACATCTACATCTAGGGTTGCTCAATTAATTTAATTTTAATTGTAATTACAATTTTGGCTCCAGATGATTTCAAAATTCATATAATCAAGGAAAAATGATTGTTTGGTGTTTCCATTCTGAGAAAGTATTTACTTTGGTCTAATTTACTCAAGTATGTCTGTTTCATATTGTATTATTTAATTTATTTCTTGTTTTCAAAAGATTGAGTGCAGTATTAACAGTTTATTATTTTACTACTACATTACAAAATATTTTTATATATTTGACAGGAGAGTGTTTTTTTAATATGTTAAATAAATGCTGTTTCAAATTCAAAGACATAATCATGTTAATGATCGTAATTTAAATATTTGACCAAAATAATTATGATTACGATTTTTTTTCCAAAACTGAGCAGCACATATAATACGCAAACTAACCTTAGCTCATAATAACAATAAAATAACAACATCAGTGTCATAATTATCATATTGTTTCTTTAAAAAAATACATGTGTAAAAAATAAACAATTTCAGCATATTTCATTCCCAAAACAAAATGTAAAGTTATGCTTAAAAAGTCAATATTAATAACAATTAGTCAAGTCAATATTTAATTTATTTAATTAATCAAGTCAATATTTAATTTATTTAATTAATCAAGTCAATATTTAATTTATTTAATTAATCAAGTCAATATTTAATTTATTTAATTAATCAAAGCAATATCTAACAGAGAATGGTATAACATTACAGTATATTAAAAACATATCTGTGTATCTCATGTTGGCACAGTTTTTTTTAATTAGTTTTGAATAAAATCATAAATATATGACTTTTAACACACAGAGCCATGAATGAAAACGGGGTTGTTTTTTACTTTATCTTTTTTTTATAGGAGAAATCTGCTGTCATTTAATCTGAGAGTTAAAACACAGTTTTGTGTTATTTTCTCTTGCAGTGTTTCATGAACAGTATCCTGCAGTGTCTCAGCAACACACACAGCCTGCGAGACTACTGCCTGCACAACTCTCACCGCAGAGACCTTAACAACAACAGCCGCACCAACACAGCCCTCATGGAAGGTGAGAGAAGTGTCACAGGGGAGCTGAGAAAACACACACACACACACACACACACACAAACACACACACAGTTAAACCAGTTATGTGAGGGCCACTTGAGATCCTTACAGAACAATTAAAAGCAAATTGTTGGTGTACATGTCATTGGAAGACAGTAAAATATGTCTAATGTGTGTTATTTACTAAATATGCAGCCTTTCGTTAACTTGAAGAAAAACATTTGTGTTTAGTTGCTTGAATTATGTAGGATAAACTGTACAGTGAAGTGTTTAATGACATCCAGGGATGCAGAGAACGTCAGTGCTGTTGGGTTGTTGCATTGTCCATAACTTTGGAGGTGACATGATTACATAGTTATGGAAACTGGAGATCCTTCTGCAAGACAATTTTATGTTGCCTGATTAAAAGGAAAGAAAGAAAGAAAGAAAGAAAGAAAGAAAGAAAGAAAGAAAGAAAGAAAGAAAGATTCCTACATATGTGGAAAAATCCAAAAAGTTTAATAGCAAAAGACTACATGCAAACATTTAATTTGATATCAATGCTTTCCACATTATTTTACATGAGTTTTGTTCAGGTGTTTCCCAAAATGGCAGAGATACTGCATAGAAACCTCACACTGTCATGTAAGAACACGACATGAGAGCCCAACAGCAGTGGCAGCAGTTTAATTTAATACTTACTTGAGACTGTAGATATATGTAGCACAAATATTCAGAACCATTGTACCTCTACTGCCTCTATTCTACCTGCCTTAAGTAACCCGAGTGTTTCTTTGTTGCAGAATTTGCCAAGCTGATCCAGACTATGTGGACATCATCCAGCAGTGAGGCGGTCAGCCCGTCTGAATTCAAAACTCAGATCCAGAGATACGCACCCAGATTTGTGGGTTACAAGTAAGTGCATGTTTTAAGTGTTCATGGTTTGTACAGAGAGTAAAGAGGTCTGTAAACAGTAGGAGAAGAAATCATTGATAGTTCTCAAGTCTTATGTTTGTACTCTACAGCCAGCAGGATGCTCAGGAGTTCCTGCGTTTCCTCCTGGACGGCCTGCACAATGAGGTGAACAGGGTCACAGTCAGGCCGAGGGGCACCGTGGAGGACTTCGACCACCTGCCGTGAGTATCAGCCTGCGTACATGTCTGCACAGATTACATCCACTGTGAAAATCTAAATTTCAATGAGAAGTAGTTCTGAAAAGGGGTTTATGGAAGTAAGTCAAGTGATGATTTGTTCAGCCATGAATAATTTAAGTATAAACAGAGCTTTGACCCGACTAAAGTACCACACAGAAGGATGGCAGCATGAAAGAAACTAAACAGTACATCCTGTGACTGTAGCACAAAATTGTTTCTTATTATGCTTTATCATTTATTTCACTCTCAGATAACACTCTTTTAGGCAATATGTTTCATTTGATTGAATTTAGACAATTCTTTGCAATGGAGTTATTCTGTATAGGAGGACTTGAACCAGCTGGGACAAATGCAGAGCTCATAACTTAAAGACGAGTTACTTTTGACACAAACCAGAAGATTCTAGAAAATAATACAAAGTATAACTTGTGCCACAGACTTGTGCTTCCAACAGTATTAGTATAAGAGATTGTGTTGATTTAACACAGCTTCAACACTACACATGATTCCAGCTCATTTAAAGGCTGCGTGAGACAATTTCACCTCTTTAAAGCTGCTGTCTCTCTGAGACCCAGATTGTGCTTAATGCTCCAATTCTTGCATATAATTATCAGTTATCTAACTGTGGCTTAGTCAAAGGTCAGCATTAATCTCTGCAAGTCTCCTGTCTAAACGGGTCAGCGCTGCCTAAATATTATAACAATGTGTCTACACACTCACTTGAAAATGTGTTTCAGGGTGTCAGGACTGTTTCAGGAACAAAGGGTGCTTTTAGCCTCATACCCTCTACAGCACAGCCCCTGCTTTCTCTCTTTCACCTAGATATTTAGGCTAAACTAGGTCACATCTCTGAATAGTGTCTGCTCAGTGTTATTACCTATTTTCAGTATTAGGTAAAGCACTTAATTTTGGCACTTAGCACAATTAGACTGGCTGTCTGGAACACTTTTTTCTAATAATTTTGTGACACATCTGTTCTACACACCCAGGGATGAAGAGAAAGGGAAGAAGATGTGGAGTAAATACCTGGAAAGAGAAGACAGTAAGATAGTAGGTGAGTAGGACACACACCACTGTGGTTTGATTTATATTTGAGAATGAAATTTATTTTCAACACCCAGGGTAAAAAAAGAATTGTGTGTAGTAGGTGTTAATAACATTTGTCTTGCATCCTCTAGACCTGTTTGTAGGCCAGCTGAAGAGCTCCCTGACCTGCAGCCACTGTGGTTTCTGCTCCACGGTCTTTGACCCCTTTTGGGATCTGTCTTTACCCATCGCCAAGGTTAGAAAATGAACATATACTGGATGACGTTATTGTAATAATTGTGTACTATCAGCACAATGTACCTAAAGTATGGACAGTCATTGTGCAGTAGAGTGCATCACATTTCAATGGGAAATTTTAATTTCAAAATTTCAATTTGGTTTGTATTACATTTTGTTCCAATTAATATAAAACTCATTTTGCCAAGTTTTGAGGCATTCCTTTGAGATTTAGGGGTGTCACCTAACACATGAACTTTTGTGAACTTTCAAAAAATGTGAAGTTTTTAGTCAAATTGCCAAAAGGTTTGACCTGGAAATGTTGAGTACTGTGAAATAACTTGACTAGCGTGACCTAAGAAAATCAACACTGTGTTCATCTGCATTTTCCAGTGAATCCACGAAGACTTTTAAAGAGAGAAATCAAACATGTAAAATCTATCCTATGACAGGAATACTTCCATTTATCTGAAATATTCAAAGTCAAAACATTGGCAGATTCACTGTTTTTCACTAGTGAAGATGAAAAACTCTATGAAAAGGTACTTCAACTGGAGTGACCTCTGAGATACTGTGATGTAGTGGAAAGTTGCATAAAATGGATATTTTTAAGTAAGATATAACTTCCTTTCATTTGTATATACATACATGTGAAGGTGATTAGTGGGATATTGACTTACTGTAAATGTGATTGTGTCGCTGTTTTATTTCTTTATTCAGCTCCTAACATGAGCCCTCTGTTTTCCTTTTCGTCTCTTTCTGTGTGTTATTCTGCTTCGTGTGTGTCTGTTGCTCTGTGTGCATGCTAATGTCATTGCATCTATGTTTGTGCTCAGAAGGGTTACGGTGAAGTGAGTCTGATGGACTGCATGCGGCTCTTCACCAAAGAGGACGTCCTTGATGGGGATGAGAAGCCGGTATGTATCTATGCAGGGTTAGGATTAGTTTATAGGTTTTTAGGCTGTTTTACATGTTTAAAAACTGTTAAGATTATGGAAGAACATGCTCATTTGTCTAGATCACAGGTGTCAAACATAAGGCCCGGTGGCCAAATCCAGCCCCCCCAGGGATGAATTTGTGAAATGCAGAAATAGTTTTTAAGATATGAATACCGGTAGTCATTTAGGTTCCACAGGTTCCACAGTCGAACCAATTCAATCTGAAGTGGCTCAGTCCAGTAAAATACTATCATAATAATCCATAAATACTCCAAACTTCAAAGTTTTCTCTTTGTAAACGTGTCACAGAGAGGGTGAGGTGAATGAGGACTCAGATGCACAGTACTGAAGGGAGAACAGATTTAATAACAAAAACGTAACATAAAGACAAAACCTGGGCATAGAACAGCCACAGTCCATGGTGATGATGAATGTCTGGGTTATGGTGACTGAGGAGATGACAATGTAGAATGGTCCCGCACTGGCAACTGCAAGCCTCACTACTTTTATAGCCACAGATGAGGAATGGCTTGCAGTTGCACAGTGCAGGGCCAGGTGAGTGTGGAGAGCACTGGGGGAAAGGTCAACGGAGCAGAGGTCATGACAAAACGTTAACATTTTCCACATATTTACATTAAAATAAAGTATGATTTTGCCAAAAATGTACATAATCTGAACAAATATGAAGAACCTGAAATATCTTAAGAGAAGTCAATGCAATTTTAACAATATTCTGCCTGATATTAAATGTTTTGTGTATTTGTAGACCCACTGAGATCTGTGAATTATAATGAAAATGTCGAAATGATAAACAAAAACATAATATTGTTAAAATTCTGCTCATTTTTTCACTTTGTTCATGTTATTCACATTGTTTGAAAGGATCATTTGTCGCTATAAACATTTTCATTGTTCAATTTTACTTTTCTCACTCTAAAATGTAGAGAAAACTTTGGAGTTGACATTATTTACGTATTATAATGTTATTATTTCAAAGGTTCGGCTTCACTTCAGATCAAATTTAGGTGAACGTGACCCCTGAACTAACATGAGTTTAACACCCCAGCTCTAGATCGAATGACCTCGTACAAACATCCAGGAGGCTTTCACTGTGTGCAGCATATGTTGGAAGTCATGTATGCCAGTTTACTAAGGGCGCTTTCACACAACATACTCGAGTCCATACCTGACTAAGCTACGTACTCATGTCCGCTTTATTTTGTCTGTCACCACACCCATTCTGAGCTCATGTACCGTGCCCGAGTCCACTTGACAAGGTGGTCCTGGATCTAGGCCATCCATACTCTGGCACAGCACAATGCCCTGCAAACGCATCCATGCCCAAATCTATAAATGACCTCATCACTATTTTGCAAACTCAAGTGGGTAATTCTCCACGAAACCATAAACAGCACTCCTTTGTCTCTTTAAAAAGCCTCTGATCTGCGCAGCACAGACTCACCTTATCAATTAAATCACTCAGTGACATATAAGGGACAAGTGTTTGCCTCAAACAGACTAACAGATAGGTAAGGGTTTGTCTTCTTTTTACTTCCACGTTTGTTGGATAGCAATAGAATTCCCTCCCACCTACTGTTTCAGTCCGTCACACCCATTCATACTCGGGCATGGACAGTGGGGAGGGTGTGAATATACTCGAGTATGCTGTGTGAAAGCACCCCTTATTCAGTATGTTTTGCTTTTGTCCTTCACAGACATGCTACAGGTGTAAAGCCAGGAGGAGATGCACTAAGAAGTTCACGATACAGAAGTTTCCCAAGATCTTAGTTCTGCGTATCCTTTGTCTTTGGACAGTCTGATATACAACTAGACTTTCATACATTTCCTGAAGGACATGTAACCTTATACGCTTTAGCTCTTGTCTAATCTGTGGACATGTGGCGTGACGTGACGTAAAAGTGAGAAATAGATGTAGTTTCCGTTCACTCCATATGTAGAATCTGTGCATCAGCGTTTGTCCTTCTGTCACCACAGACTTTCTGTAGACCTGTAATCAGATGAAAAGCCTCCCACAGTCTGTGTCTGTCCTGTTAAAACATTGTTTAAATAGGATCTTTTAATTGAATAGCTCCATGTGTCTGTGTGTGATCTCAGGTGAGCCCATTTATTTCATAGAGCGAATTTATGTGAAGATTTTAAGCTTTATTTTTATTGCATTCATCATTTATTATTATCATTATTATTATTATTATTATTATTATTATTATTATTATTATTATACTTGTACTGGTACTCGTCGTCTCCCGCTTCATCCGGGAGCAGCAGCTTCAGTAAAGTAGCCCAGACTTCCCTGATAATGATATTATTATAATTATTGTTATTATTTATTTTACATTTATTTTACATTTTAGTGTGGCTGTATGTTTTAAGCTTTTTATTTTTGTTCTGAAGCCTTCCTTACACTACTCGACAGTTTTTTTCCAAGTATCTGCTTCATACATTAAATGTGTTAAATCTTACATGCTTTAATAAGATGAATCAGAAAACAAATGACTTTAGTGCTGGTTTGTTGATGTTTTTCATATATATAATAGTGTGTTATTCCACATATATGCTGGTTTATGTACATGTATACAATGGATTTGTAAATATTCCACTAGAAAGAACCTGTAAAGTGAATGGATCATAATGATCTGAGACCAATATTCCTTTGGACTAAAACTTATTCTCTTGTTCATTCTAAGAATTTTACATTTTGACCCCAGACTTATCTTGGAAACTTGAGCCAACCAGCATTTAAGACTTGAGTTTTCTTTATCACTGACATACATTTGGTAAAATGTCATTAGTTTTATTCCAGAAGCATTTTACTTGTAGATCAATGTTATCTTCATTGACAATGAGCACTGCAGGCAGTTGAGACACAGACGTAAACATTCTCATTTATGCTCTGAAATACTGTGAAACTGCCCCCAAACAGCTGCTAATTATGGGAAAACTGTAAATGATGGGTGACAACTAGTGTGATGGTGATTGGCTGAAGGATCTGAGGAACACACAGATATAGTTTTTTGTCTGTACTGTGAGAAATGACCAACTTTAAGGTAGTGTAAAAAGCGTCAACTCATCAGGAGCAAGAAGATCGATTTGTTACATGTTTGTAAAGGAGCTGAGGAGGGGTTTGGCCCTAAATTACTGCCTGTCATTTCAACTTAAAAAGAGTTTGGCCTTCAAACATGAGTTTATTTGAATCCCAGGAACCACGATACATATTCAGAAAAGATCCTTTGCTTCCTATGTATTGTTTTGTCCTGGAGGATGAGTTGTTCAGAACATTTTCAGTGTTGGAGGAGACTGAATGAGACATGCATGGACCAGAGTAGGTGTGTGAGCTGGTGTGTGAGCTGGTGTGTGAGCTGGTGTGTGAGCTGGTGTGTGAGCTGGGGTAGGAGCCAGAGTCGCTACTGGATGCTGAGCTGGACCGGAGCTTGAAATAAGGCCAGTGAATTACTGCTGTGCAACATGTGTGAATCCTCAGGAACAAGCGTTGCACCTGCAATTGTTCTGGAAGCATGGGGAGGGAGAGAGTACGAAGAGGATAAAAAAATAAATAAAAAAAAAAAACTAACACTTTTCATTTTTTAAAATTATCTACAACGAAAAACTCAAATTAATCGCTAAAAACAACATATCACCCAGGGTAGGCCTAGTACTTTGGTACAATCCTCAGGTACCTTTGTTTTTAAATATGTTAATATTTTGGTACTTCAGATTACAACATTACACACATAGAATTAATACCTTAACATCTCAACTTCTATGTTAAAATACCTAGAATGTATTTATGAAATTGGATGAACTGTTTACATTAACTGTCCAACAGTATATGAAGCACTCAAATACTCTGGAAACATACCTTCTGCATAATGAGAACATCCACTTAAAGAAAAACATAGTACTTGAAAGAACATATTGATGACTCTAAACCAGAGCTACCCAATCCTGGTCCTTGAGAGCTACTATCCTGCATGTTTTAAATGTTTTCTTCTTCCAGCACACCTGACGCTCATCATCATCAGCTGGATCATTTGACTCAGGTGTGTTAGAAGAGAGAAACTTCTAGAACATGCAGGATAGTAGGTCTCAGGGACCAGGATTGGGCACCACTGCTCTATATCATTATCATCTCAACCATGTTTATACTGTAGGAACATTATTACTGCTATTTTGTTTAATAAAAATAGCAAAATCAATATAGAAATGTGAATTCCCCTCTTGATGTGTTTGGTTCTTACTTGTGTGGCTCTGACAGACTCAGTGGATATTTTAAATCCACAGTTATGAACAGTTAATGGATGCATGGAGCCACACAGTGATATGGTCACAGCATTTGTTCCTTAACTCACTTTCCTGACCAGACTTGAAACGCTTTTCGGAGGCACGAAGAACCAGCAAATTGTCCACCTTTGTTAACTTTCCTATGAAGGATTTGGACCTGCGGGAGTTTGCCTCTGAAAACAGCAGTAAGTACTGATCCACATCAGCCAGTTTAATGTTGTCGAAGTCTTAAATGTAATAATGTATTACAATTAGAGCTGCACAATATATTGTTTGAGCATCGATATCGCAATGTACGTGTGCGCAATTGTCACATCGCAGGTCCTGTAATTATTTTTATGTATTTGTACATTTATATTTATTTATTTATTTGATTTTTTATTTTATTTATTCATTTATTAGTATTATTTTTTCATTTATATTTATTTATTTTATTATGGGTGGCTGTGGCTCAGTTGGTAGAGCCGGTCGTCCAATGATCAAAGGGTTGGCGGTTGGCGTACCACCTCTGGCTGTCCACATGTTGAAGTGTCCTTGGGCAAGACACTGAGCCCTTAGTTGCTCTCAGTAGTGTCATGTAGCACCAGTGTATCAGTCTACTGGTGTATGAATGGGTGAATGTGAGGAATTGTAAAGCGCTTTGGGCACCCACTGGTGTATAAAATGCACTATATAAGTACAGTCCATTTCCCATATTTTTACCTCCACCAAGGAGGTTATGTTTTTGCCGGCATTTATCTGTATATCTCTTTGTCTTTGTTCAAGATAACTCGAAAACTTATGGTCGGATTTTGATGAAATTTTCAGGATATGTTGGAAATGTGAACAGGAAGAACTGATTTCATTTTGGTGGTGATCTGGGAGGGGGGGGGTCTACCTTGGCGGAGGTCTGCGCTCTCAGAGTGCTTTTCTAGTTAATTATTAGTTTTATTTGATTATTTGAGCTACAAGAAGGATGACACTAAATCATATGTTCTGTATCGACCACTAATCTGTTTGACCATTTGTGTCATCACCACACAGCTGTTATATGCTGTACTCCTGAGGATTTTTTTCATATCGCAATATGTATTCCAGGGTTGTTTTTTTTTAAATCGCAGTGTCAGTTTTTTCTAATATTGTGCAGCCCTAATTGCAAACACCATTGTTTTTTTCCACCTTGGCAGAACCTTTAAAACCAGTCCAGTTGGTGGTTGTTAAAACATATAACATGTTTCCTTGTTTTCTCCTCAGTTAATGCAGTGTACAACCTGTATGCAGTGTCTAACCACTCAGGCACCACTATGGGCGGTCACTACACAGCCTACTGTCGCAATCCCAACTCGGGAGAATGGTACACCTTTAATGACTCCAGGTACGTTCACCTCTTACCAGCCTTACGTCCTGGTCCTAGGACCTAGATGACATTTATTTTAATAACACCTATATTTACAGCTCTGACATTAATGCACCTCCACTCATCACACATCAAATGAAAGCGAACAAACTAATATTTCCAAATATATTTTTAAAAAATCTGAAGTGCAACACTATAGACACAAAAGTTTGTTTCCAAGAAGAGCCAAATATGAGAGATTTGGTTTTTGAAGGCTGTCTTCTGATCTAAATACAATACAATACAAGCGCTTTATTTATACCACAACTGGGAAACTGTTTTGTGACAGCAGCAACATTCACATAATAAGAAAAACAAAAATAGTGAGGTACAAACAAAAGTAATGTGCCGTGACATAATAATGTGTAGACAGATAAAATTCCCCTGTAAAGTGGGGAAAAAGTCAGAATTAGGATAAAAAAAGTCATCATTATGAGACAAAAAAAAAGTCCTGAATATGAGATTAAGCAAATGTATAATCATGAGATTAAAAATTCACAATAATGAGATAAGAAATATATAATTATGAGATAAAGAGTCAGAATTCTGAGGTAAAAAGTCTAAATTAAGAGATAAAAGTCATAATTATAATCTATAAAGTCACAGTTTATGATTGATTTTCCCTCTGAAGTGACAGATGTTTATGAACAAATGTAGGGAGGAAAAGTAAAAAGTTTCCAGAAAAATAAATATTCCAGTAAAATACAGATACCTACAAAAATCTACTTAAGTATAGTAACGACGTACAAAGTAAAACTGCAGTAATTATTTTTATTTATTTTTTTGCCATGAATGAAATCATGCTGATTTATCCAGGAAAATACTGTACCTTAATAATGTACTTTAAGTACTTTTACTTCATTACTTCCCACCTCTGTAAATAAACATGAAAATGAGGTCATGCAGATTTTCCAAACGTCTGTAAAAATGTGTGGAACCGAACATCCGCCTTTTGTTTTTCCTCCCAGAGTAACGCCAATGTCCTCCAGCCAAGTACGCAGCAGTGATGCCTACGTCTTGTTCTACGAGCTGGCGTCGTCCTCCTCGCGGATGTGAAGTTGTCTGGAGGACGGCAGGCCGCAGCACCACTCTGACAGACGAACGGACGCATGGGGAAGAACCGGAGCGTTGCTGGTGGAGCCTGGCCTTTTTTTCTTTTTTTCTTTTTGTTTGTTTGTTTGTTTGTTTTTGTGGACATTTGTCACATGAACACATGAAGACACACACCCCTAAAGCCCGGCGGCTGCTTCTCTGTGTAGAGAGAGGGGGGGGGGGACACTCTGGAAACCATGGCAACCTGAACAACCAGCCCCACTCTTTCTCTTTTCTCCTTCTGTCTTTTTATCTTGTGTCTTTTCTCATTTTGGCTGGAGGTGTGTGTTTATGTGTTGTGTGTGTGTGTGTGTGTGTGTGTGTGTGTGTGTGTGTGTGTGCGTGTGTGTGTGCGTGTGTGTGTGAGAGCGTATAAGGCTGACACAGGGCAATAATCCCATCTGGCTGACCAACCAGTGAATGCGTCTCCATCTCTGAAGTCCCTCTCTATGCACTGCGAACTGAACTCTCATCCTGACTGCGCCTTTGCTTCTTGTTTTTGCATCAGTCCATTAAAACTGATTTGTTGCAATTTTTTTTTGGGACTTTTTTCCAACTGAATTCATGTTAGTTATATGTTGGGTTTTTTTGTTTGTTTGTTTTATTTGGGGGGTTTTTGTGCTTTTTTGGGACTGTTGGTAGGTGGGGCAGATACAGTCATCACCATCTCTTTGGACTATGTTTAGAGCAGGGGTTTTTAAATCCTGGTCCTCGAGGGCCGCTATCCTGCATGTTTTAGATATTTCCCTCTTCTGCAGTTTAACCCTTTAACTCCTGAATCTGTTCCACAGTAAAAACTATTAAAATAAGCAACAAAGTGAACAAAAAGGGCCAAAGTAATTCATGAAATTAACAAAAAAAAGAATAATTTTATTTTTAAAAAATCATAATAATTAGTAACATGAGGAAAGTAAGATGCAAAAAAATAATAAAATAAAAATAAAAATGTAGAAAAATAAACAATGAGCAACAAAATGAACAAAACCTAATAAATATTTACAAAATTATAAATAACATGGGATAATTTGCCCCAAAAAAATTGCTAAAAAAGAAAACTAGTATAGAAATTTGGCACGCAGCAGTTTTAATTTTTCCTTTTTGTCGAAATCAGTGGCCTTTATTACACCTGTTCCATGAACAAAATTCAGCAAAAACACTGTTAAAAAAAAAGAAAGAAAGGAGAAGGGTTGAATTTTTCTGAATATTTAAACTAAACCATCCATTCAGAATGCATCAGTACTGATGACACTTCAGAGTTAATAATCAGATCCTCATCATTATCTTCCAGGTGTGATTTAAGAGGATAATATTTAAAACATGCAGGACAGCGGCCCCTGTTTTAGATGTACCCTCATCTAACACACCTGATCCAAATGATCAGCCTGTCATCAACCTCTGTACAAGACTGATAATGAGCGTCAGGTGTGTTCAGAGGGAACCATCTAGAACATGCAGGACAGCGGCCCCTCCAGGACCAGGATCGAGCACCCCTGGTTTACAGCAAGGGTGTCAAACTCACTTTAGTTCAGGGGTCACTTTCAACTAAATTTGATCTGAAGTGAAGTCAAACCAGTGAAATAATAATATAATATAATATAATAATACATATATAATGTCAACTCCAAACTTTGTTCTATATTTTAAGAGAGATAAAGAAGTCAAATTAAATACTTCAAATGTTTACAATGTGAATAACAAACAAACTGAAAGGACAAGCATAGTTTTAACTTGTGTTCATCATTTACACATGTTCATTTAACTCACAGATCATAGTGAATCTACAAATACACAAAATATTGAACCCTCTATGGATCATTTATAAAACAGCTTTATAAAAAAAAAATAACACAAGCCTCTAACCAATCATATTGTACCATTCATTATTTTTGCTTTTGCTTTTAATTTTTGTGGAGGTTGAACCACATTTAATTTGTAGTCGTCGTTTCAACCTTATGTTCATCAACTTTTCAGAATTCATAACTAACGTGAATATTTTTATGTCTTTTTTAGATCAAATATGTTCATTTATAATGAAGACATTGTTCTTTTATTAATTGTTTTTTACATTAAGAATTCATGAAAAAAAATACAAAATATATATAAATATATATATATATATATATATATATATATATATATATATATATACACCCTAATGGGACAAAGTTATTTATAAATGCCCAAAAATAAAGGTCAATTGTGTAAAGTGAGCATAGAAAACTTATTTTAGGTCTTAATATACATAAAAGCAAAGATCATTCTTTTTTTATTTTTAATTAATTACCTTAGTAAGTCTCATAGAGGGTTAAAATCAGGCAGAATATTATTAAAATTGCACTTATTTCTCTTCAAACACTCCAGGTTCTTTATATTTGTTCAGATTACTCCTTCTTTTTTTGTAAAACTATACATTGTTTGAGTGAAAATATTTACAAAGACAAAAATGAGTTAGTTCGATAATAATCTTATTGGTCTGAATGTGAAACCTGAACTAAAATGATTATTAATATCATAATATCTATTTTTACATTTCATAAATTCATCCCAAGGGCCATAGTGGACCCTTTTTCATGGGCTGGATTTGGCCCCTGGGCCGCATATTTGACACCTGTGGTTTAGAGTTTGTTTAGTTAGTTTTTTTTTGTTGTTTTCCAGAGCGTTCCCTTCTGCTGCACAACACTCCTCATATTATTACAGCTCCATCACTTTGTTTTTGTTTTGTTTTATTTTATTTTTTTTGTTCCTCCTACGGTGGTTTGGAGGCCGGTGGCACTGTGAGTGCTACAGAGGACAACCCTCTAAGTTGTGTTTTTCCTTCATTTCTTTTCCCCACGTGTGGCTGCTACTGATGTTTTAAAAGTGCTGTGAATGAATGAATGGACAGTTGAAGGATTAATAATATAGACAATAGCAACGGTAACAATCCTCATTGTCTAAATGAGGTCTTTTCTTCCTCTCTTGTTTCATGCCATTGAACAACACGGAAAGAATGTTTTAAAGACAAAAAAAAAACACAAAAAAAAAAAAACATTATATCTGTATATTTTTATATCCTGATGCAATATAGAGAATGTACTATTCAATGGTGCTGAAAATGACCCATAACTGTTTTCAGTTGGTTTATTTACCAGGTTTCAAGAGAGAAAAAAAAGTTATTATTTATGCTTACAAGTGATGAGTCACACTTTTTAACAATGGCAGTCAAACACATGAGTATATAAATATATATCTATATATAAATATATGAATAAAGTCAACAAACAGTGGTTTTACTTTTGGAGTTTGTCATTCTTTAAACCTACTGAGACATGATGTGTTCAGTTCGTCTCATTATTGTGAGCGCTGGTGAAAGTAACTAAGTATTTCCTTTACTGTACTTAAATAGATTTTTTGTTTTAGGTATCTCTACTTTACTTGAGTATTTATTTTTCTTCAACTTTATACTTGTACTCCATACTTTTTTTTTTTTTTTTTTTTACTTTTCAGATGTTTTCTCAATAATGTACTTTTTCCCCTTTTTTTCACACACAAAAAAAAACTGAAATAAATATAAAAAAAATAATACAGTCTTTCCAAACCCAAACATAAATAACAAACAAAAACAAACAAAAGCCTACACACACACATCAGTTAACAAATGGTATATGTAAAATACATCCAAATAGATACATAAACAAAACCACAAAGTCAGTTCCAATGTCCATCAGTTTATAGTTAAGGTTAACCACATTTTTGTATAAATATCTATTTTCATTCTCAGAAAATACCCGTATTTTCTGGACTATAAGCCGCATACGCTGTATTTTTAAAAATAGAATAAAAAATAAATAATAACACCAGCCTCACTGGTTTATAAGCTGAAATATCATATATTTACTGCATGTACAGAAGTATTTTCAACTGTAAATGTAGTTACATGTTTGTACCTGAACAGAGTTTTTCTTAACAGTGTCTTTTTTAACACAGCAGTAACTTTACTGATTAAAACACAACAGAACCAAGAGGAAAATAACCAGTATTTACTGTATTTATCTTCATTTCTCTTGTGTTTTAAATAACAAATCACTTTAATTATCTTCACTGAAACCATGACGTCGTCTTCTTCTGTGTCACAGTTCAACAAACTTTGTCACATAATGAAAAGCTGAGGATTTGAAACATAATTAACAGTTGATCATTTGCTATGTTTGTAATTCTGGTTAGAGCGCTCCTAGTGGTGGAAGAAAAATCTACAGAATAATTGAATCTTTGTTTAAACGTCATGGTTCAAAACATATGAAAAATGTAGCAGTTTATAGTCCAGAAAATATGGTAAGTAGAAGTACTTCCTTTACTGTACTTTACTTGAGTATTTATTTTTCTGCCAACTTTTTACTTTTACTCCCGACATTTTTGTATAAATATCAGTACTTTATACTCCTTACATTTATATAAATATTTGTACTTTATACTCCTTACATTTATATAAATATTTGTACTTTATACTACTTACATTTATATAAATATTTGTACTTTATACTCCTTACATTCATATAAATATTTGTACTTTATACTCCTTATATTTATATAAATATTTGTACTTTATACTCCTTACATTTATATAAATATTTGTACTTTATACTCCTTATATTTATATAAATATTTGTACTTTATACTCCTTACATTTATATAAATATTTGTACTTTATACTCCTTACATTTATATAAATATCTGTACTTTATACTCCTTACATTTATATAAATATTTGTACTTTATACTCCTTATATTTATATAAATATTTGTACTTTATACTCCTTACATTTATATAAATATTTGTACTTTATACTCCTTATATTTATATAAATATTTGTACTTTATACTCCTTACATTTATATAAATATTTGTACTTTATACTCCTTATATTTATATAAATATTTGTACTTTATACTCCTTACATTTATATAAATATTTGTACTTTATACTCCTTATATTTATATAAATATTTGTACTTTATACTCCTTATATTTATATAAATATTTGTACTTTATACTCCTTATATTTATATAAATATCTGTACTTTATACTCCTTACATTTATATAAATATTTGTACTTTATACTCCTTATATTTATATAAATATTTGTACTTTATACTCCTTACATTTATATAAATATTTGTACTTTATACTCCTTATATTTATATAAATATTTGTACTTTATACTCCTTACATTTATATAAATATTTGTACTTTATACTCCTTATATTTATATAAATATTTGTACTTTATACTCCTTACATTTATATAAATATTTGTACTTTATACTCCTTACATTTATATAAATATCTGTACTTTATACTCCTTACATTTATATAAATATTTGTACTTTATACTCCTTACATTTATATAAATATTTGTACTTTATACTCCTTACATTTATATAAATATTTGTACTTTATACTCCTTACATTTATATAAATATCTGTACTTTATACTCCTTACATTTATATAAATATTTGTACTTTATACTCCTTATATTTATATAAATATTTGTACTTTATACTCCTTACATTTATATAAATATCTGTACTTTATACTCCTTACATTTATATAAATATTTGTACTTTATACTCCTTACATTTATATAAATATTTGTACTTTATACTCCTTACATTTATATAAATATTTGTACTTTATACTCCTTACATTTATATAAATATTTGTACTTCATACTCCTTACATTTATATAAATATTTGTACTTTATACTCCTTACATTTATATAAATATTTGTACTTTATACTCCTTACATTTATATAAATATTTGTACTTTATACTCCTTACATTTACAGAATAGACTCATTACTTTTTCAAACTAGACAAATGTGACAGTGTCAAAAAATAAGTCATAAATCATTGAATCAGAAATTGTGACTTACTATACCATAATTATGACTTTTTTCTCATTATTTCAACTTTCATCCCATCAGTTTGGCTTTTTATTTGAGTTTTTTTCTCAAAATTTTGACTTTCACACAATTTTGATTTTTTTTTTTTTTTTAAATCTCATAATTATGTTGTTTTTTTTTTAATCACTTCTTTATGACTTTTGAATTTTCCTTAAATGTTCTGTCCATATCCACTAAACTAAGTACCATAACATAATAAAACACATAATCTACACAGTAACTCACTTTTAAAGGCTTTATTTTTGGACCTTTATGATTTTTTCTACTTAAATAAGTGTTATTTTATTTATGATGCAGTTTTACTTTTTACTTTATTACAATTGAGAAGTTGTACATTTTTACTTTTACTTCAGTAAAGGAGTTGAATGAGTACTATTTTTTCACACCAGTAGTTGTACTTCTACTTAAGTACAGAAGGTGAGTACTTTTACCACCTCTGGTTGTAAGTACATCTTAGGAACATCATAGGGTGAGTTCAGGTAAATGTTGCCTTAGTCCAGAGGTGATGAAAGTACTATCATTGAGTAGAAGTTTACTCCTTTCCTGGAGTAAAAGTAAAAAGTACAAGTTCTCAATTGCAATAAAGTAAAACTGCATTTTTTTTCCCCCTCTGGATGAAATAATATTATTATTTATTATTATTTTATTACTATTTAACCAGAAAAGAATCAGAAACGTTTCCAAAGTATACAAAAAATAAAGCATTTAAAAGTGAGTTACTTTGTAGAAAATGTGTTTGATCAGGTCACAGTTACTCAGTTTCATGGTTATAAAAGTTATAAATATGATATTGAATAATACTCTAGTAAAAGTACAACAACTGATTCAACTGTTTTATTGAAGTTGAAAGTACGAAGTACAACTTCTCAATTGTAATAAAGTAAAAAGTAAAACTGTAAACAGTAAAAAAAAAATCATCAAAATAAGCAACAAAATGTCAAAAATGGACAAAGTCATCAATAAAATGAACAAAAATGAATAATAAATAGACAATATAATTAGTAACATGAAGAAAGTAAGACACAAATGGAGCAAAATTGAAGAAAAAAATAATAAAATAAAAAGTAAAATGTAGGAAAAAAATAAACAATGAATGAAACCTAATAAATATTTACAAAATTATAAATAACATGGGAAAATTAGTATTGAAATTTGGTCCCAGCAGTTTTAATTTTTCCTTTGCCTTTTTACACCTGTTCCATCAATAGAATTAAGTAAAAAAAAAAGAAAAAAAAAGAAAGGAGAACTGAATATTTACACTAAACCATCCACTTACAATACATCAGAGCTCATCATTATCATCTCTGCAGAACATTTAAATCCATTCCTACATGTTTCACATATTTCTCTCTTTCACGTGATTCAGTTTAACCCTTTAACTCCTGAAACTTTATCAGTTCCACAGTAAAAAGAATTAAAATAAGCAACAACATGAACAAAAATGGACAAAGTCTTCAATAAAATGAACAAAATTGAATAAACTGATGAAATAATTAGTAACATGAACAAAGTAAGACACAAAGTTTTTGTTCATTTTGTTGCCTACCAATTGTTTATTTTTCTACATTTAACTTTTTTATTTAATAATTTTTTCTTTCATTTTGCTCCCTATGTTACTTATGTTACTAATCATTCTGTCAGTTTATTAGTCATTTTTTTGTTCATTTTATTGATGACTTTGTCCATTTTTGTTCATGTTGTTGCTCATTTTTTAATTCATTTTACTGTAGAACTGCTAAAGTTTCAGTCGTTAAAAGGTTAAACTGAATAATATGGAAGGAAGGACTTAAGGACTAGAGTTTGACACCCCTGATTTACAGTTTATTTAAACCTCAACCTCAAAAATATGGCTTGAAAGTGACTTTTTTTTGAAGCTGTAAGTCCTAATCAGCAAAATCAAAACAAATAAAAGCTTGAAATATATTAAATCACCTACTATAACATGTACAGAATAACAGAAATGGATGCACTTTTTCAGGATATTCCCATTTTTCCCAGTCGCTCCTGTACACAGTAAATTTTGCAGTGTTAAATCAACACTTAGAGTTTATTTAACTTCTTCTAGAGTGTATTTGGTCCCATTGTCTCCAAATTAACTCTCTAAGTGTTGATTTAAACACTGCAAAATTTACTGTGTACATACTGTTCTGTATATAATTCAGCATCTTAACACAACAGACACTCACTACTTTCTTTTGATGGATTGCTCAGTAATCATTATAAAAGTGTTATAACCTGCCCTACTTGCAGCTGTTTCATTATCCACACATGGCCTATTTCCACAGTCTGAGCGTAGTGTGACACCCTGAGGCTCCCACATCCCTCTGGAAGGATTCATGAGCTCACATGGCTGGAGTAACAGTATTGTGGAGCATGGATTATGTGACTGTGTATCATTAGAATGACATGTTCATGACCCCAGTTTATGATGCACAATCTGCAAAATGGAAACCAAGTGTTTAACCCTTTAATGACGACTAGATTTATTTATGTGGTTTGTGTAATAACAGTATCAGTATCAGTAGCTTATTTACCAATAGCTTTTTTTTTTTCCCCAAAAAGAATCTAACATTCAATATATGAAGAGTTCATTTGCAAAAACAGATAACTCTATTTTTTATTTTTTTTTTTACAAAATGGCATTTTTTTTTACTCTACATTCCAGGTAATACTCATTGATTTGATATATTATTTATTCAATTTAGTGGACCTTACCAAATGAAATAAATA